>JAODJU010000046.1:14379941-14427087 GCA_026776725.1 Gnathonemus echidnorhynchus
CAACCACATGTTTGACATTTGTTCTAGTTAGCCGGTTAGTACTTGTCTTTCTGGAAGGCTAAAGATAAGTGAAGGCCACTTACGTTCTCTGTCTGCTCCCTCTATCTGTCTCAGTTCGGTCCCCCTGCCCTGCCGGCGTGAGTCAGTCCTCGTTTCGATTAGTTATGGCCTTATAGAATCATTCTCTCAATTTCAGCCTTATAGAATTATTCTCTCAGCCCTTATTCAGGCAACTTTCTACTAAGTTTTTACTTTACGAGTCAGGGACGCCGACTGAGACCGAGCATGGGAGACAATTACCCACAATTCCGCAGCGAGAGAGAGAGATGAACCATCGGCTCAGTTATGATCACGTGACGCTCGGCAGGCAAAGCGTATACATAATACTCGTATTGCAAGACCTTGCTCGTTTATCAAGTTAAAATTTATTTAAAATTTTTGCTCGTCTTGCAAAACACTCACAGACCAAGTTACTCGAAATCCGAGGTTTGACTGTACCTTCGAACTCTGGCCTTGGGTCACTCTTGGAAAACACCAGCTGAAGATGGATGTGCTTTTCACATTTGTTTATTACCGCGATTGTTGCTTCTCACGGAGCTTAAGGGAACAGAAGCCAGTCCATGTAGAAGTGAACAAACCTCAGATTGCAGACAATTCTGAGCACACCCAACTTTAACTGTGGTAAAAACTAATAAAAGAATACAGGTGTACTGCAATACATCATCGGTATAGTAGGGTGACCCGATAATCTATGACAGGTAGGACACTTTGAGCTAGGACAAGATTTGCAAACTACCATTTCAATTAAGAACACCTGTATTTCACTTAAGCACTGAGTTCCTGCTGTGTTCTGATTGGTCAGTCTCCTATAATCATGCTAATAATCACTAATGTTAAGTTGGATGAGACTTTCATCAAGGAAACAAACCGGTCAAAGGACAAGAAGAATTGAACTATTTAGTCAAGTACAGGAGCCTTTCAGTTTTAAAATAGTTTGTAAAACCCGAAGTAGCTCAAAGTGTCCCCCCTGATATGGATTATCTAGTCACCATATGTATAGTCAGAGCAAAAGTAACTTGTTATGTATTAAGCTTCTGCAGTTAAGCATGGTTTTAGGGGCGAACAAAACAGAAAGGATGGCTGTTTCTCAGTGCCGCTGAGGGCCAAGCCGGAGAACCTGCCTCACGGCCGACGCTATAATCCACACACTAGCTAACAGCTATTGTATTACGTAATTACATATGATCATTTTTAAATTTCAGTTAATTATGTGAAGAAAGAACCATTCCATTTTCATGATTTCACAGTAGGCAGTAATCTTTGGACATTATTCTCAGTAACTTTGTAGCGCTTTTTGTTGTCAGTAGCAGTGTTATAGCTTTCAGTCAGCATTTTATCAACCTAGTAATTTATTTGGCCCCAGATGCATATTTTAAGGTGCACTAACTTGTTTAACGAGCAGATGTTAGTCTTTGTTTGAAGATGAAAGCCAACCTACTGCTTTATTAATTTTATCTTTTAAGTGTGTTACCACCGTGTCTAACAAGGTTTTAGAGGAAACTCTGCACTCCATCATGCAGTTATCATTTTTTCATCAGATGAGTGGTCATGTGACTTGGAAAAAAGCCAATAAAAATCTGAAATGACCCACACCACATGATTACATCACTACACGAGTGCACTTCATGAAAGCATTCCCCCTAAAAGCCATGTTAAAAAGCTTTGTTTCTCTCTGATTTTTGAGTAAATGATTTACAGTTGAGATAATGACTCTCATTTAATCAGCATTCCCCTTTAACAGCTGTCTCACAGTAAGGACAAAAGCCCAGCAAATTAATCAACTTGTTGGGATCACTGCGTTTAAGTTCTCCATCCGCCCAGCCCGCAGTGACCTGCCACAGTGGCCACAGAGCACCCTCACACGACACGCTTGTCATAAATTCTAAAGTTATTGTGCTGTTTACATCATGCCAGATGTAAAACTGCCATTATCGTATCACTTTAAGGACTTTGATGAAATAGCCTTTGAATGATAGAAAATCTTGATGACAAGCAGTAAGGAATGTCATTTTTTAAAAATACTTATCTCTAACTCTCATTCTGGCGAGACACCATCGGTGCTAAGGATTTGATCTTGGCTTCCCCTCTGTATGTGTGGAACTTGCTCCTTCTCCCTGTTTTTCCGTCGTTTTCTCTTTTCAGTTTATGATAATTGAAAATGAATAGGATGGATGGATGGTTGAATGGATGGAAGGAAGAGATGCACCATGCTACTCCTAGTTTTGTTAAAAATGGTGAACATTTTTGAATAATCATGGTCATTTGAACAATCACCCAACTAAACGTGATACTGGACTGAGGCCCACAGTCAACTGACATATAATGTAAATACATTCCATAACCGACTTTCCTCTTTTTACTCACCCTAACACTAAAAAATATTCCAGTATTTTTTTTCCTCGTCTGCAGGGGCACAGCTAAAATATTGAACGTGTCCCCAGTCCAAAAAGTCATTTATAAGGTTGTTGTACAGGGTTTGTAGTCGTGGTGCCCTGCTGTGCCAGAATAGGCACTTGCATTGAAAATGTTTATTGTGGGTTCAGGTCTGAGATGGAACGTCTTACATTCTATAGGAGCAACTGTGATATGGGGGCCGTATTGGAGAAGAAAGCCTTCTGATTAGGAAAGCCTGCACTGACTGTTGATTCTTATACTGATAAAGCCCTTTGGCACATAAATAGTGTAAATGTGTAATATGGGTATAAATTTTCATTTCATGATTTCTTTGTTTGTTACTGAAAACTGCTCCAAATGCTCTCTTTTCTGGTCAACCCACAAGGTTTTGGAAAAGAATCGTATTTTTATGATTACAAAGTATGGTACAAATGTGTCTGGTTGATCCCTTGAAGGAACATTAAGGATTTTTTTGGCTCCGTCTTCCATTTAGAATAAATAAATTCCACAAAAAAACTCCACATTGAGTAATAAGTGGGGACACGTCTAAACTTCTGCAATGGCATTATAGTTAAATAAATCAGTATGATTTGCGCTACACTAAACAAGCTGGAAAATGTATGCAGGCATCGTGAAATAATTGGCTTTGTTGTAGGAAGGGTACCTGCAGTTTTTACTCTATGAAAGTCTGATTTGTCCATCATTTGACAAACATGCCATTCTGAGTCTCACAAATAAATATCCCAGGGTCCTTAGTGACTGCAGTGAAGACCTTGGGATACTGGCAGGGGAATAACAGCAGACGTACAGTAGGCCAAGAGCCAAGCCATGTGAACAGGAAGTAGGGGGGAAACACCCTGACACACTTGGCCTAAGGGCTGGAAACTGGACATATAACAGAGCTGAAGTGGCTTTAAAATGGGGGGGGGGGGGGGGGCTCCTTTTTTCCATTTGCAACAGTATGAGCTGTGTCAGTCTGGATTTGCACAGGATTCAGACGGAGCTCGTCTCCCTTGTGCGTAAAGGTGCATTTCACATGCAATTGGCCTGACAAGTTTACTTTTGCTCCAGTTGGATTGAAAGAGATTTCATATAAGAACATGGGTTTGCCATCCACCCACCCATGTATTGATCTATTCTAAATGGTTGATCGATCGATTCACCCATCTACCCATCCATCCATCTTCTAATTGCTGGTCCTAGTCAGGGATGTGGGATGGACTGAGCCCATGGATGTGAATTTGGTTTCAGCATTGATAGGGCCCAAATCAGGCCCAACCCCCCCAAAACGCACCCAGTATTCCTGCAATACTGGTAGTGACATGTTCCTACTGTCCACACCCAAATCTACACTCCTGATGATTTTTTTTTCGGCTGGGCTGTACGGTTAAGAGATTGAGAGAGATATATAAATTTGGTATTCAAGAATTGGCAAACAGTGATCCACATGCACAAATTGTTTTGCATTACATTCAAAAAGGAAACTGTTTTCAGTACTTCCCCTCCCCAGTCCCCTTTGGGGCAAGTAATTAGAAGGGTCATGACCCATCTATTAGACAGGTAATTGCCTCCTCTTAACATCCAGTACAATAAAACTAATTGCTACTAACCAAGATGACCCCACTGTTCAGCAGAGTCAACCTTTCAGGTCTGTCCCCAGAGTCAACTTAAGGTCACACCTCAGAAGTAGGGGGAGGGAATGTTTGCCGAGGCCCTCTTCCGTTTACTGCACTCTCACTATATGTGTCGGGAGGGTACAGTATATGGCGGTAATTGCCGTTTGTCCCTTTCATTCTTCAGCAAAATTTACCCTGAATACAGAGCAGTCATAAAAGTAACTCTCAAGCTCCGGGTCAGAGAGAGTTCAGAGTACCAAGAGTTAAGAGTCATCGTGCTTTTAAGAAGCAGCTTCCCTGAGTTCCATATGCTTTTCATTTTATGGAGCACCACTGTCATTAACGTCTCGAATGTTCATAAGTAATACTGACAATCAACAGCACAGCCAGCATTATAATACTGTATTCTCATGCCACGAGGATTGCATCACTACAATGGTGAATGATATTAGATGTATAACCAAAGGTTCCATGATCATACTGACACATCTCCCAGTTGTAGCAGATACCATCCAACACTTTTTATAACGAATTTCAGCATTTTCGGTTTGGTGCCGCTGTGTCTCTGGGTGAGATTTCACACACTAATGCAGAATGACTGACACCTCGCAAGCACACGCCTGGCTTACTAGCATTTCACTGCCAACGCCAAGTCCCACTGACTTTTGTGCTACTTGTGAGCGTTACGTCCAGTTCTTCTCAGCTGTGCAGTCGCTTCGAATATTAAGCAATCGGTGAAACTGTAATCTAACCCGTTTAAATAAAAAATTTAGTTTCTGTATGACTTAAGTAAGTTTGACGTGGAGACTTGTGTGTTTATGTACTTGCACTAAAATACCAAAGCTATTCATGCACTGTTTGCTCCCATCAGATATAAGTACTTCTCAATATGAATATATTTATGTCTGTGTGTGTGTGAACTTGGTATTACTTTTGTTATGATATGAGGTGAAAGAAAAATAGTCACCACAACAAAGGCTAATGTCTGAAACCGGGAACACCAGCTATCCTTCAGAAAGCTTGGATGCTGGATTCTTATGGTGTCTTGGTGTCTTTTTAAGTATTAATAAGCTGACACCCCCAATTCCACATCATTTTAGCTCTTCATACAGGATTTGGAACCCATTCCCTCTTAAGAACCATGAATTAATTGTTACATTGTGTCTAATCATTTTTAAGATACAGATGATGAAGCTGATAAACACAATTGTGCATAAAGAAGTAATAGGTACAACAGTCATAGTCAGCTTGTCTGAATGCTCACTGTCTATAGCACAATCAAATTGCCCCGTCGTTCACCCAGCTGATCCGGAACAGTTCTGCAGTGCATCCTCTCCTGCTGAGACTCAGGGGCTTCATAAGCATCAGGCCAAATTTGCCTGGATACCCAATATTCACAGTATCAGCAGCTCATGCTGAAAACCGATGGAATCGCCACTGTAATTGTCCCGCAGCATCATCATGCTCTTCTGGTTCTTTGTTTAGCATGTGTGGTCCAAGTGAATCAGACATATGGTCACGTTTAAAGGTAGATTACTTTCAATAGTTATATGATCACAATAACAGCGTGTATCCCTGAAGCCCTGCAGGCATTCTTAAGATACAGATACTACAGAATAAAATAAAATAAAATAAAATAAAAATTCCTGGATTCCTTCGGCATTCCCAGGATTCTTGCGGTGGAGAGTTGCCGTTCCGGCATTTCGCGGGTCGTGGCTGTCTGGCGGAGGCCATCTTTATTCAGACTCCTGGCAGGCAGATCAGAGAGGGTGATTTATTGGGATGTTCTGTCTGCCTCGCTGAGGCAAGAAGGGAAGCAGCTGAGACAACCTGCTGTAGATACAGAAAGCCTCACAGGCTTGGGTTCAAGTCTCATTTAGGAGCTTGAGCGCCACCAACCACATACTCAAGAAAATATTTGCTAATTATGTATAAAGGTTTTTTACTGCCATCTGTGAATCTGTGTCTCTTTAGTTTTGTGTAGTAACAAGTGTGTTTCTCCACATGGTCTCCCTCTAAACCATGGATATTCAACTCTAAACCTGGATTCCAAATCCAAGCCTTGTTTTCAGTTCTCCCCGGATGTTTGTTTAATCATTACTGATTCTGATTGGCCAAAAGCTTCACACCTGTCACTCAGGTGAAGGAAGGCTGTAAAATCAGCACTGCTAGGACCATAAGGGCTGTAAGTTGTATAGCCCTGCTCTAAACAGATGTAGCAACTCCATTCACTGAATATAATACATTTTTATTTAATCTGTGATTTGCTATTTAATTGGGATTTGTCCTAGATAGCATTTTGGGCTGCCATTTCATACTGAGCTCACTGTGTTTTTCATCCCTGTTCCTTCAGAACAGTCAGCACCTGCGATCAAAACAATATTTTCAGTCATTGCCCTTCAGTTCTGCTACGCTCGCGTAGAACAAGGGGGCCGCTGCTTAGCCAAGCCACTTGGCGGAGAGATCTGGAACATTAGTTAGCAAAGACCGGGAAGGATTTATTATTGAAAACTCTTTTTGTGGAATCTATACGCTAGATTTTTCCGTGCACACCGTTCACAGACATGTCCCAGGAGGGTAATCACATCACAAACACCTAATTTAACTAAAAGCTGCAGCTAATGAAATGGAGAGATTGGCAAAACGGTTGGAAGGGGGTCATTTGCATAAGACTGCTGGTTGCTGTTGCCCTTGAAAGGTGTATCGGAGACAGGAAGGTGTTTTTTTTTTTGGGCAGTCTGCTGGCAATAATTGGAGGTTTCACATGGAGCAGAGGCATTGAGGTAAAAGCCAACAGTCACGACATGCCTGGAGGTACAATGTACAGAGTAAACAGATCTGTACCGAGCACAATTTTCATCAAGTCAAAGTTAATTTCATATTATCAAATGCACAACAGTATAGCATACGAGTAGGTGTGGCCAGTGAAGGGAGTTTCCCTGGGCACCCTCCATAATAAAATAATGAGTAAAGAAAACGTAAACAAACAAATAAACAGAAATAAAGCAAATAGATTTTGCTTGGAATTGTAGGAGTCTGTACATTGTGTCATTTTCAGTGTACCTGCACAGAGTAGGATCTTCCGTTACGGAAATCATTTTCAGTGTACCTGCACAGAGTAGGATCTTCCGTTACGGAAATCATTGCACAGCAAGACAATCTACTCCTCTTATAGATTTATAGATTCGTGATGGAAAATGGGTTTGAGGGACCTTGACCGATACACCAGACAGCTTCCTGCTACTCTTTGAGACATTGTTACCTTAAAGCTTAAAAGCAGAAGACAAATGTTTCAAACCAAGTTACGTCAATATTCCTTTGAAACGTCTATGGTGTTCCTCGTTATGTGACGCCTCCACTGCCCTTATTTTGTGACATTGGCTGACCATCTCTCCTGAGTGTCCTGGGATCACTGGGCGATGATCATCCCCACTGGCATGCGTCCAGCTTAAGTATGTCACATTGAGAAATACAGTCAGAATAATGAGTTGGCCTGCATTGGTCAACTGTTAGCACAGTTCCTAGCCTTTATGCTACACGTGCAGCTGAAAATGTATTGGTCTGCCTCATGTTCTCATGCATGTCGATACAAGTACATGGGGTTTTCAGATAAAACAATATATATATTTTAACAGCAGCGTAAATGTGGTGATTGAAAGATTACCAGCGTGTAAGATAACTTGCGAAGACTACGAGTGATTTAATCCTATTATACAGAGCTGCTACTGTAGATTTACCGTCAGCCAGCTACAAAGTCATTTAGGCCTAGCAATGACACCCCCAGTGTCCCAGCAAGACACAAAATAAAAACAAATACATTGGCCTAACAATATATCCTTGCAACACCATGATCATGGAAGTAATGTGTTCTTAGGCTTTGGGAATGTTCTGCAAGAATCACATCATACTTACCAACTTACTGTCGAAAACACACATTTATTTTTACATTTTGTTTAATGGGGAAAAAGTTAATGGCCGCATATGAGGTGTACTTTTATGACTTCTTTCCACTGATTCTATAATTAGCCACTAACTCAGACCCCACACTGTAATATTTTTTTTTCTCTGTTTCTTTTGTGTCATTCTTCCTTGCCAACTTGTAACGTCTAGCACATGCCCTTTAGATCCTAAACCACCACTTGAGAAATGCAGACATTCCTCTTGTTGCAAAGAAGACATTTAAAGCTTAAAACATTACCTTTAGTCTCTCTGTGTGTGTGTGTGTGTGTGTTTTGTAAAACAGAGACATCAAACCTGGAGACAGAAATGGAGCTTTCATAGACTTATTGCACCCGCTTCTTACTCGAGTCTGACCCTTGTTCTTTATTTCTGATCTACTAATGAGAGAACCTTTTAGGCTCACCACTGTGGGCTGGAGATTTAAGCAAAATTTCGGCTGTTCTGACCACAAAAGTGAGAGCCAGACTTCTCATTGATTTTTTTTTGGCAGGTTTTGAGCAGCATTTTTCCACAGTGTTCCTTCTCTTCAGTTTCTTTTCTTTCTTTTGCTGCTAACCATAGTCAGAGAGAAGGAATACCTGAGTGTTTCATGTGTGGACGTTTTACTAAAGGGGAAATTTAACCCTCTTGTTTGGCCAAAGCACGTGAGATGCAGAGTGAGAGTACAGTGTAAGCAGACATCCTCAGCCCTGCTCCTGCCAATGGGCGGGACTCCCTGTGCAGCAGGGAACCTCAAACATACAGCGAGTCCCAACCGCACCAGGCGCAAATTTCCCTGACACCCACTCAAAATGTCCCGTTCTCACTAAGGCTCCAGAACCTGGAGATATTCAGCAAATGTGCTTACAATTTATTATTTGTACAACAGGCTGCCGGGAGACAACGTTCTCCTCTCTGCACTCTCCCACTCTTCTTAAGTTGGCCGAATAGGTTCCTTTCAAGAATATCCACAATGCCTAACAGGAATGCTGTCTTGTTGACTTTGGTGGAAGATGAGAGATTCACCCCAACCCCTCTCTGTAGATCTTAAACATGATTGCATTTCCTCAGCAAGATCAGATGTGAGGGGCCAGGCCACATTACCATCCAGTGTTCTTCAATTTATTGTAGGCTTGGACGGGAGGACAGCGTGGCGGCTTCATACACCCCATGATACATGCGTCCTACTTCCTCAGTACTTACTTTCACTCCATGGGTTTCCAGTCTAAATGCACCAGTTCATTCTATTTTGTTGTAATTACTTCCCGTAGTTATTCCCACAACTGTCATGTGAGACTGGCCGTTTTCCAGTAAGCCCTTCTTCACATATACCTCAAAAGCGAGCATCAGAAAATGAACTGCCTCACGTTAGCCAAAAATAATATTGTATTTAATCTAGATATCATTACATACGAAATGAAGAAGAACTGAATTCAAGGGTGCCTTTGTTTTACTGTAACTGGCTATTTTCTTGAAGTAATGAACCGTCTCCTTCAGAAATCCACAACAGTGTGTTTAAAACTTCACAGTCAAGGGGAAAGGTGATTATTCTCACACATAAAGCTATAGTATTATCTGACATATTAATCCACTCAACCTCACACATCCAGTAACAATAAACAGCCAAAGCAAAACAGTTCCCTTAGATTTGCATATGAAAATAACCAGTAGAGATGAAGCTCGTTCTTGATGGCCGGCATAATAAACTGTGTTTGTTTTCCTGGACCACCCGTTAGCATCACAGAATGTTGGGGGTGTCTCCCGGATGGTCAGTCGCACACCCTGACTTAGACACACAATCCCAGCTTCTGCCACAAGCTGCTCGCAGGCTTGACCTACAGCCTTCTGATGGAGCGCGTGAACACGAAGACCCGCAGTCATCTCCCACCCGCCCACCAATCAGAGCTTAGAGCACAACTTGAGATTAACGGGATCCTGTACAGCAAAGGGTTTCCCAAGTCACTGCAAGTTATTTAATTGCCAAGAAAACCACCCAATGTAGTGTTCTGTCAAGATGGTGGATGACTGAATGGGTCTCAAAAGGGGATAGGAAAAAGGTGGGATGTGTGAATGACTCGATGGGGCCATTTTCTTGGGGCAACCAATCCAGACCTGATAGTCCTCATGAGAAATGAAGCATGGGATTGGGTCTCCCACCGTGAACTTTCGCAGAGCCTAGTGTTTTAGTGACCATGACTGATGGGCCTCAACTCAACAGAGAAGGGACTTTCAAACAAGTCAATATACTGAGATTCACACGCACACACATACACACACACGCACACACACACACCATCATAGTTTTGCTATGCAATTTAATCTCTTGCCCTAAGCATTGTGTGCTAGTATAAGAACAATGGAATGAAATGGTTTAAGAAAAAAATATATAAAAAAGTAGTCTAACATACACAGGAAACAGACAGGAACAGTTATCAAAGTAATAAAAGCAAGGCAGCTGGTATTCATGCATATCTGCTTTTTGTTAAAAATGATTTGTATATGTGTGCTGTTGTTGAAAGCATTCAATATTTACAAGAATCTATATACAAAACAAATGTACATGTTCCAGCGCTGCCTTGTGGTATTGAATAATAACGTATTTTTGCTCACCTGGTATTCTATTTATGAACATTCAATAGACATATAAAAGTTTCACTATTCCTTTGTTGCTGAGGTACTGCTGTTCCAGATCCTTCTGATCTTGATACAATAATTGTTTATCTGATAACCTGAGGCTTGTGCAGTATATTCTGCTTGTCTGACTGTGTTCAGCTTAGCCTATACTGCAGTACAATGCTACTTTCATAACAAGCACTAATTCAAGTATGTGAGTTAGCGTTTAGCATGAATATTTTGCATCCTTTTTTCAGTGTTAGCTTCACTAATTGTGTTGTGTTTTTCTCCTTGAGCACAAAAAATTTGTGGAGTAAACAGAATATAAATGTAATTTCTGAATTTTCATGGGGAGGGAAGCTGGTTGCAGGGAGAGGCAGTCCAGGTGCTGTGTAGTGTGAGGATGCTTCTGCAGCGGGGGGCAATATTAGCCTGCACAACAACCACTTATGTTTCAATTTTACTAAAACACCATTTAAATATTTAAATTTAAAAAACCATTTAACATTGCTCGTATTTGCAATTAGCTGAAATCCGCCCCAGTTTGCTGAGTGGCACTAGGGCACCATGACCAACCTCCAGTCTAATCATGTGATTTTTTAGCATGAAGAGTTTAAAGGTCTTTCGCGTGTAACAATAATCTTTGAGTGATTCATGTTTTTCTTGTGATAAGCAATGTGAAGTTAGCTCATCTGATTATATTATAATTTTAATGGGTAATATTTCAATGCTCTTCAGCAGTCAAACTGAGGACTAATTCAAAGATTTAAGAATTTAGGGATAGATTATTCTAGACCCATTAAAGTTTAATCAGCACAAACAGACCAATTAGACAACTAATGATGTGAGTAAGTTGAGCTTAAATTGCCAGTGAAGTGCTGGCTAATTGATTATTCTATATATATTCAGCTGTGTCTGCTGAGTTAATAAGGTAATGATGAAGTGGAGGTAGACTGAGGCTTGACTGAGGCAGTCATTTGCTGGCTAAAGTTCCATAACTTTTTTGAAGCTTTCTGTGGGCAGATCCCAGTGGTAGCCACAATACAGTCGCATACGCAGCCTTCTGCCCTTCAGATCAGCGTGCGGCCAGCCCACGTGAATGTTGGTGGCGAGTCAAGTCAAGGGTGGTCTCCGCATGATGCCAGGGCTGAGATGGCACAACTGCTGAGCTTCCATGTCTATGCCAAGCCACAGAGCCCCTCTGTGTCATTGCTTCACCAAATATAGCTTGGGCCTGCAGTATATCAGCTTCACCTCCATGCCTACGTACAGAATTAGCCAGAATACAGAATCCAGGTGAATATATTTTGAAATATTCTACCCCAAAAGACTTATTACACTCAGTCACTGTTATATTTAACAAAGACAGTCTTAGCTGCAGTGTTTAAAATGGAGAAATGGAGTCTGCAAGATTTCTTCCTGGTTATTATAAAAAGTTTTATAAAAGCAATTGAAAAGTCACAACTGAAATGGCATATTGCTATGTATGCACTGCCCCTAAATAAGGGGAACATTAGCTTAAGAAGGCAAGAATCTTAAAGGTTTTGATTTCAGCAGGTTGAAAGGTTTGAATCTTAGGAAGGTATTTGCTGCTGTAAACTGTAAAATGTATGTCTATACAGTATAAAGTCCTTTGCTGTCAGATTGTTAGCTGAAGTCCAGATCGGTTTGTTCTTGTTTGGTTTGAAGAGGTTTGGACAGACACTGAAAAACAGGGAGGCAATTATGCAATAATTTCCAGTAGAAATTAATAAATGAGATTAATTTTTACATTTGCATTGTCTATCATAAAACTGATATTCAAGTCAGTTACAACAAACTGGTTGAAACAATTTAATCTCATGTAACAGTATAAAGTCAAAAACGTAAAGACATTAAAATATCAAATTTGAAATATTAAAACTTAAGGCAAAGGTTTTTTGTCTTTACGCCTGAATTATAAAGTGCTGAAATGTACCCGTACAGTTTTATAAGCCATTTACCATAACTCTTAATCTCCAAAGTGCTCCGTGATAAATCTCTTCATTCACATTAAATCGCAGTGAAAAGTGCTCATTGATTTAGGAAGAAATGCTTACAAAAGTGTTCCACAAACATTCCTCTTCCCACGAGAAAGTGACAGCAAGTACAAAAAAAAAGATTTACCCAGTACAGCCCAAAATACACGCTAAATAGCTGCAAGTGTCTGTATTGAGGACGGAAAGCATTGGATGTGGCCATAATACTTTGCCCCCTGACACTTAGACAAATGGAAAGTTTAAAAAAAAGTTTTAGTGTGTATGCATGCAATTCATTTGACGTATGGGGATTTCTGAATTTAGATGTATTGTGATAGATATTCTATATTGTTAACCAACTCTTATTTACTTTTAGCCTTTGCTTCTTTTTGTCCCTGTGAACCATTATTAAACAAACAAATAAGTTTGGATTCAAATCAGATTCAGTACCTAGTTTGAAGATATAACTGCAGTGCTGTAGCTTTAATCCATACCTGCAACCTGGAAATCTTTCCATTTTGTTGTTCTAAAAGATGCAGAAAGACGAGCCCTTCAGGTCTTCATCTGACAGTGAGGGCTGGAGGACCCCAGCAATACAATACTCATATAAACAAGCAAGAAAGACAAAGGAATTCCTTGGTGGCCAAGAGAATCCTGAAGGGTCAGGAGAATCAGAAGACCAGAAGTTCAGGAGGAACATGGCAACGCAGGAGATGCTGCAAACGATACAAAATGAGAATGGGAAGGTAACTGGAGGATTATGAAAACCCAGACCGAGAGATACCTATCAAGGAATTTACTAAATCACAGCCTCTGAGGGCTCCTTCACCCTGTTCCTCACAGATCTTTCACATAGACAACCCAAGTATGTGGTTTGAAGGCCTCAATTCTTGGAACGTGAAGAATCTGAGTTATAGCCCGAATTTTATTTGTTTGTTTGTTTGTTTTGGTTTCTCTGGCTTATATCTTTTCTTTCCATCTCACTCTCTTGTCAATATAAAGAGACAGAAGCGCATTAGCACACATGAAAACAGCAAGTATGGTCCATGTGTCGTTTGGCAGGGAGGCTGATCCAATAATAATGTTTTCCCACTTGTCTCAAAACACTGAAGCTTAGCCAGTGGCTGCCATTGCGGGAGGCACACCGAACAAACGTATGTGCTTGGCCGTCCCATACATATGGCCTCATTCTGCGGCACAATTCAAATAGCTCTTTGAGATCGTAGATTCAATGGGGAGTGAATCTAATACAGTAAGGGGACAAACAAGAACTGAACACTAAGAGGTCTGAATCAGCTCCACTGTAGGTGGTCTCTGCATTTCGCACTTGGCCTTTCCGAGTTCTGGCAGATATTTTTTGGCATGTAAATCCATGTTTTTTTATTGTTGCAGGCTGGGTTTTTTTGAATTGCATGAATAGTGTTTCTGGTTAGTTCAGACCATCTCTGGGTATTGATATATGCTGTTTACTAGCTATATTACCGCACCATGCATAATATCACGTGCCCCGTGACTGTACCGGATGAGCAGTGAATAGTTGATGTTGAGTTGATGTTACCTTTACTTTCTAGAGTAGCTCTGTAGTTCCGGTTTCATATAATCAAGGTCAAAAACTGATTATAAACAAAAGGGATTTTATTTATTTATATTCAGGTCAATTATCATTTTAATAAATTATTCCCAGCTGTTTATCACCACCTTCTCTCATCTAATAGGCTTAATTCCAATATCTCTGTTGTGAATTTTAACTGAAGAACTTGAACAGCACAGCACGCTGCGGTAAACATCACACAAATGCCCGTAGGGTTCCAGGCTCAGTCGGACACCAGCGATTCTGTATTAGTCAGATCCATATCCCCAGTTGCAATTATTTAAGATCACAAGACAAAAAGCCAAATTTTCTGTGTGCTAAGCAGATGTTTATCTAGAGAGGGGTGTTCGTGCATTTGTTTATACAACTGGAAGAAGCCAACTGTAATTTAGGTTAATGACACTCTCCAGCCATACAACAATTCTTCTGATGACCTATGGAATTTCAGTTGTTAGTGGAGACTGGCCCTGACAAGGATAAGTGGATGGATGGATGGATGGATTCTACACTACCTGCTGCCCCAGTTTTTGTTACTGGACTGTTCGGTTCATTTCAGTTTATTTTCTGTCATGTAGCAGTCTGGCATATTTTTGATTTATTGGCGATTCACATCATGCTGTCTCTCTTTGAGGACATTTGAAGTGATTCCTCAGCGGAAAAATGTCAGGATGCGTTCATTCAGCCCCACAGGAAACCGGGTGGGAGAGGGGATTTTTAGCGAGATGGAAATGGTCTGTGGGGCAGAAAAACAGAGGTAGCTAGTGTCTCCAAAGGTGCTTTAGGTTTTATATAACCCAGAGTCTCTGAAAGTTAAGTCCCCTTAGACACCGCCAAAGTGACCGATTTGCAGAATAATGAAGATGCAAATTGTCTGAAAGCAATGCAATTCTTGAGCTTTCAAGAGTTACTGTCCAACGTTAGAGTACATAGGATCTATTATCAAAGTAGCCTTGAACATGGTTCTCATCGATCCAGTCAATAGTATTTCTTTGGCATGAAATACCTCGTTAATGAGAGGCCAAACCCATTAAAGCTCAAAGGAAGGACTGCAGAATGGATTCTCTGTGGAAAAAGTTCTGAAAGAAAAGTGGATCCTACCCTGTACTAGTTAAAATACATAATAAAGTGCTGACTGAATGTATGAATCTCATAGCTATTTATACACATTTGGTCATTCAGAGTATTTTGTGCGATCCATTAGAACTTGCTCTGATTTAATATTACTTGACTATAAAGTATTAAATTCAATTAGGTAAATAGTCTACTGTTTTCCTTTGTCATGAGACCAGAATATTGCCCTCTTGTGGTGGAAGCTCTAATAAGACAAACAGATGGACTATATTACCTATCAGCCCAACAATCATAGAAGATTAATGCTTGGCATATTTTAACTATCAATGTTTATTTCGTCTTTAATGGAACGCTCTTGGAATTATCAGAAAATGATTGTTTGGGTTTACGTTGTGTCCTGCTGTAGGGGAAATTGCTGTCATGCTGACTTGTTTTGAAATGAAAATAGATTTTAAAATGTTAGAAAAAAAGAGTAAAAGGAAAAGACTGCCACCCCTCCCCTTTCCTTTTAAGTTCTGCTTTCCTCCAGAACGGGTCCAGCTTGACAAAATGTGCCTGAAAATGAGGCTGATTTATTCTGCGTTATCTTTCAAGAATAACAACTCGGTGCGAAAGCGTCCCTTATCGTCGCAGCCCAGCCCTTTTTCTGAATGGTAGCCTCTTGGTTTAATTTATAGGTAGGAATGTTATTTTCTTAGTGAAATAACTGACCACGGCTCACTGGCTACTGGTTATCCGGCTTCCCTGGAAACACTTGTTTGGGGAGAGATGTTTTGAAAAACGAAGGAAGGGGAGCAATTCTACAATGCAGAACTCGGTCGGAATTCCCCGCACTCCTGTACTGCCCCCCAACTATATAGACAAGCTATCTGATTTATTTACCCCTGTCTATCTGCGTGTGTTTATTTAATTTTGTCCATTGAAATCTGCTTTTCCTCCGCATAGCCCGGAATCCGGGGGAATGATACAGTACACCTTCTGGAAACAATTACAATGTAATAATCTCCACATTCTTTCATCCCGCGATCTTGGCTGATTAAGTCCTTGCTGGTACACAAAGCCACCAGCCCTCGCCCTTCCTCGCTCGCTTCTCCTTTTACGGCCGTCGATATTATTATTTGGGAAGCTGATATTAGCGGTAACGCCGGACGAGGAATCTGATGTCTGCAATACAGCTGCGATCGAATGTTTTTTAACGTTCTCTTCTGTTTCAGGCTCGCAGCTCTGGTTCCCAGTCAGAGCGCTTGCTAAACGCTTCCTTTCATTGTCAAGCAATGTCACGGACATGTAGACATGATCAGCGAAACGAAATACTTTCAAATTGATCATCGTTAATCTGACTTGTTTTAAAATGTATTATATATGAAATAATTGTAGATATAGATGGTAATTAAATACTTTTGTGTACTATGTATACCAAATTGCATAAGACATTAACAGGGTTGCCAACCTTGGTCAGCTGGCTGGCGTAAGATTGTCATCTGCACACACATGCACATATATGCACACACATGCACATATATGTAACAGTTTTATTACCTTGTAAATAATCTGTAAGGTTTGCAAACTACCCCAATGCTTTTGATGTAGCTAATTTTAGGTTTATAATGGAATAATGCTGATTTGGTGTGAGATTTCTTGCATGAGCGTGAATATCAGAAGGCGTGAGTGTCTCAGCAGATGCGTGAGAGTGGGTGTCCCTGCATTGAAGTAGCATATAAGGCTGGTGAAGTAGGCAGCATGTAGTGAGAAGTGTGCATTTTCATTGTTGAATAGTGTTCGCTGCATCACTTTTATTTCTCTGCAGAATCAGTTACCTACACATCCTGAACAAAAGGAATGAGCCCCTCTGTCTGCAACACATCCATCCCTCCATCCATTTACTGAAACCGCTTATCCTGTTCAGGGTCGTGGGGGTTTGGAGCCTATCCTGGAGGCTATGGGTGCAAGGCAGGGAACAACCCAGGATTGAGCGCCCACCCATCACAGAGCACAGTCACACAAACACACACACACACACACACCATTCGCGGACACATAACTCCGATCAGCCTCGGCATATTTTTGGACTGTGGGGGGAACCACAGTACCCGGAGGAAACCCCACGATGACACGGGGAGAACGTGCAAACTCCACACATGGAACCCTGGTCTCTGAGGTGTGAGGCCACAGTGCTAACTACTGCACCACCGTGCCGCCCCCTGCAACACATCTTACTTCATAAATATTTTTATTCCATATATTTTAACCACATTAACAATGTAGATCATTTATTTCTCTATGTGCTTATGAGGCAAGCAGGGGGCTGTATCTAGAAACTCTGAGCCAATGTCAAAATGTCTTTGCAATTTTCCATCTAATTTTACATATTAAAGGGTCCCTGGCAAGTGGCGACCCCTTGGATCTGCCAGGATATCCATGGCAGGATATCCATGCCCCTCTGATGCCCCTAGAGGCACATTCCTGTTAAAAAAAAAATATATATATATTTTCTTAATCACACTCGTGCATTGTGGGTAATATTAAAGACCATTTGATTCTTTATCTTGATTGGTCCATGCAATATATTGTTAAACTCACAGCCCGATGTAATATTAGCTTCTCTGCAGCACAGATTGGTTAGACCGCAGTTGAATGATGAAGAGGATTAAATATACGCTGGAAGGGGAACATGTGGCAGCACAGAGCACATGTGCAGGGTGGGAGTGTCAGGGTATAATTTTACCAAATCGTCTTTAAGGCAAAGCCAAGTAAATGGGAATTAAAAATTACACACCTATAACATTATTGACTGTTCCTTCCAGAGGTCTTACTCAGCCTCACTGCTATACAGGAAGGGAAGTTTCCAAGGTGTTTTGGGTAAAAATATCTGGTAGGCAACAGGTTTATTATATTAGTTAACTTTGATGGGATTTACTTCTGAGGTGAGGCCTGTATTATCGCTCACTGATTTGGGATGCATGGAGGACGCCTGTGTGGAGATAATTAGCCCTGTGTCACTGTCCTGCCTTTTCTCCACCAGCTTTCCTCCAAATGTACCAGGGCATCTTCTGAAACGTGTGCATGTAATCAGTGAGTAGACATTCCGGCAGTTTTCTCCAATTCCAAACTGAAAGGCCATTTTTTTTAACTAACTTTTTTTTTCCTTTTATAATTTTCTTGGCCACACAGAAGTCAGATTGTACCCCGTCTCTCTTATCTGGATCAGGCATTTTGTAGCTGGGGAAAGGCACTATCCTCACATTATAGTCATATGCCCTCCCCAGCATTGAAGAATTAGCTGGCAGCAAAGACTGTGGGTATCCAGCATCTGTCAGGTGGATGTGGGTCCGGCCTGGGCATTCACAACCTCCAGCCCCGCGCGGTCCGCTCTACCTGGGCAGCATCCAATAAACGCCAAGAGAGGAATTTCTTTCTGAAATTCATATCAATTTCAGGACCATGCCCCCCCCCCCCTTCACAAGACCACCAGCACTAGCCCCATTTTGCCCAAATGCCAGACATTCCTATTGAAGGTTACGGCAGATGAAGGCAGGGGGAGATCATCCACATAAAGCAGCCTATTTAAAGCAGGCCAGAGACTGATGGGCAGCTGCCAGGGATGAGAGGAGCCTGTCGTAGCTCCTGCTGTGGAGGCTCTGTCCTCACACAGCCCCTGACCTGCCAGAAACCCTTTACTTCCACCCATATTCTTCATAACAAAAGGCAGTGGAACTATTATGAAATGATTCTCCCTGTTTTGTTTTTTTCATAATTAGTTTCACATTCTGCCAACATCTTTATTCAGTTATGGAAATTACTGACAATAACTGTGTGTATTTTTATTCAACATCTGGGCAAGTTTTAATGAACACGGAACTGAAAGCTGAACTAACTCGCATCCTCAAAAAATATCAGCCCCGCCGTTGCTTACAGCCTGAAATGTGCGAGTCAGTGTAGATGATAGAGTGGGAAGAGGCACACAGAGAAACAATGAATTCACAAAGTGTGCATAGCGCCCCCAGTGGAGTATTATAGTGCTGCGGCATCTTACAGTGGCACTCTTGTTAGCTTGGGCCTGACATTCAAAGGCACTCACTGGAAATCCAGCTCCTTTATGCTTCACTATTTAAGTACTTAGGCGTGGGGTCAGAACTTATTTTCAGCAGCACACGAAAAATTATAAAAAGACGCCAAAGTGTGATGTCAGAGTATAGAGTCCCTTTTATTAAACATTCCTGTTTGTGGTTGTGTTCAATCATGGAACACTAAGGCAGAAAAGACGTATGAGTGAGCGAATTTCCAAGGTGTGTCAATAGAAAAGCTCCCACCCTGTAGCTAATGTTAGCAAGAGACTAGGGGCCCCTAACCGTCCACACCCCCCCTCCACCCCCAAAGTGACGCCTTTTACACAAAGTCATTACTGGCTGAATGGAACTGCCATGACATCCGGTTACTGAGAAATGTACCTGGCAAAACACACAGGCACAAGGCCCCCATTGATGACATCATCACCAAAGGCCTGGCAAACTGTCTTGTAAATGTCTAAATGACATCCATTCAGTGCAGCTATTCAGTTATTGCATATTGGTGGGGCTGACTTCACTGGATATTTATTTGAAGTCATTAAGGATTCTAGAAATAGGTACTTGATGTGGCTTATGAAATGGACAAGATTGGGATTTTGATGTTCCACACTTTATTTCATATATTAAACCCAAACATTTAGAGTGAACAAGGCTGCATTTTCTTCTTTCCATGTTGTTTAAGATCAGATAAATATGAGCGCCACAAATCCCAGTCTGTACCAGTGTGTCCTTAAATATCTCCATTGTTTGAAGTTTTACTCACATCCAGATTTCTTATTACATGACATTTCTGTTATTCTGATTTCAATTACGCACTAAACTATCCTATACTGCGATGTAGTTTTCATGTTTAAAGTAACTGCGATTATGCTGTGCATCAACAGCCTGCATTCAGACCGTAACATTTTAGACATCAGTCTAGTCGTCCAACCAATAGTTGCCACAGCTTATTCCGGGTAAACAAATATCTAAAAAACATCTTATTTTGTTAGTAGTGCCCTACCCAAGACCTAATTATGAACAGACAATATTGAATTTAAATCGAATCCTGGTGAAATTTTGGTCTTGTTTTCTTTCCATTTTTAAATCTGCTGACCATTTTTATGCAGATGTGGTGCAGAAAAATTGCGGCAGGATGCAGGAAAGCACACGTTCCTGTTGAACATTTGAGGTAATCATGCCTGTCATAGGCCCAAGCGTGGCCGTTATGTGAGCGAGTCAGCCTGACAAAACAGAGCCCTTGAATGAACAACGGCAGAGCTGAGTAAGATGCCATATTTAATCAGTAATAGAGGCTAATATGTAAAAGGCTAACCTGAGTCTTTTCATTTGAAGATAAACGTAGATCTTTGAGTGGAAAAGTAAAAAAAAATTACTGTAATTTGGCGATAGTGTGCTAAAATTGGAACTTAAACTGCTATGCTGAGCAACAAGAAGCTCACTAAGCTAAGAAGCATAACAGTTAAACTTCTGTCTTGTTTTGTATTTTTTTCTCGCTCGCTCAGTCTCTCACTCTGTTTCCCTTGGTCCACATTTCTAACCCTGGCTGGCAATTTACTGCCGCATTATCAGATTGCTCAGTCTGCCAGTTTCTGGTCCCAACAGATCCGGCAGTAAAAAGCCGGCCTTTTTCCTGTCGGCGGGCCAGTGCGCTGCTGCTCCATGGTCCATTTCCAGACCACAGCGACATGCAAACGCCGGTGCGGTCGGGCCCCGCGCATACCTTTGGCTCCTCAGCACTCCGAGCGCAAATTAGCGACTGGCGATACGAGCGCGATAGGGACACAATGCAAACGGAGAGGGCTGGTCAGCGAATACAGCGGGAACGTGCTTTGTGCTCAATGACCGGCTTTGTCAGAAACGTAGCCAGTCGGCTCGGTCGAACCCCGGGGAGAGCTTGGGTTTTCGGGCGGGGCAGCGGTGAGAGAAGAGGCTTGTGTTCTGTTTATCAGATGTAGCCTTTTTTAATTTTTATGAACTAAATATCACATAATCTAAGAGGCTGTTCATCCTAAATGGGGGCAATGACTGTGTTGGCAACGCTCTATGGTCACACGGTCGAGGTCGTCGTGCTCCTCCAGGACCCCGTAAGTGAGAAGCTTGATGACAAAAACTAACAATAAAAAAATAAGTTTAAGCAGCAAGCGGCAAGGCACTGCTTTGTAATGTACTTATTTCAGGTAGCGAACAAAAAAAAAAACAGGTCTCAGAAAGCGTTATCATTCCTACTGGGGGTTGGAGTCGAACACAATGACACTTTTGCACAGAGTTTAATGCTATATTGTTGATTGCTGCTGAAAAATGTTCTGTCAGTGTAATGAGTCAACCGATGTGCGACCTGAGCAGTTGGGAGCCTCCCCAGGGCCGAACACGGGGACCCGGAAGCGGGAGCCTCCACAGGCCCGAACGCGGGGGCCCAAACGTGGGAGCCTCCCCAGGGCCGAACGCGGGAGCCTCCCCAGGGCTGAACACGGGGGCCCAAACATGGGAGCCTCCCCAGGGCCGAACGCGGGAGCCTCCACAGGCCCGAACGCGGGGGCCCAAACGCGGGGGCCCAAACGCGGGAGACTCCCCGGGCCTGAACGTGAGAGCCCAAATGCGGGGGCCCAAACGTGGGATCCTCCCCTGGACTGAACGAGGGAGCCTCCCCAGGGCCGAACGCAGAAGCCTCTCCTGGCCCGAATGCGGGAGCCTCCCCAGGGCCGAATGCGGGGGCCCCAACGCAGGAGCCCAAATGCGGGAGCCTGAAAGCGGGAGCTCAAACATGGAAGCCTCCCCAGGGCCTAACAAGGGAACCCCAACGCGGGAGCCTCCCCAGGCCCGAACGCGGGATGCGTGCCGCTGCTGGCTGGTAATAATCAACGCTATGTCACGGGGGGGGTGCCACGGAGCCACGGAGCCTCGTTTCCTACCTTCCTCTGAGTCTGACGCACTACAGGCATTGCTCACCAAGCGCATGAAACCATCTTGGTGTTTCCTTTACGGCACAAACCCAGGGGCGGCTATGTATGGCTATAAAAAGGACGTGTGCACCTCAAGTCAATGATGAAATTCTCAGGTAAAATTTAGATTTAGCACCCGTAGTATATTAGTTATATATTTGTTTAAATATATTAAATATATTATATTAAGTTATTATTTATTTAATCCATTATGTAATTGATGGCTGAAAAGTGTACCGAAGAATTCTTTCTTCCTCAGTGTGTGTGTCTGTGTGTGTACTGTATGTGTCTGTTTGTCTGTATGTGTGTGTATGTCTGTGAGTGTGTGTGTCCATCTGTCTGGCTGCTTGTGTGTTTAGTTTATGTGTGTGTGTCTGTGTGTGTGTATGTGTTAGTGCATGTGTATTTGTTTTCAGAGTGTTTGTGTTTGAGGTGGAAACTCCCACCTAATTCGCTCATTCACTGCTGCTTACATTTGCTTTTTGTATTAAAGGAACCTAAGAAGCAGTTCTGTCTGGGAGCTGCTCTCTCTCCCAGTGAAAGGGAAAGCAGGCACTGGGGACACTGCATCTTCAAGGTGCCTGATAAAGTCCGGCTGAGAACCTTTCTCTCTCACTGAACCTGGATCCAGCCTCAGCACCTTGTCTCTGAAGCTCTGGCTGCTCTCTCACTCCCTCTCGCTCTCCTCCTCGCTCTGCTCGCTTCTCTCTCTCCAGTTTCTCCCTCCTACTTTAACCCATGAGCAAGTGAGCACAGTGATTCTGAAGGTGCTTCACAAATCAACTTGTAGTCAGCCTAGAGGACAGCACTCAAAAAAGGTTTTTTTTTTCTCCTTGCAAAAAGCACATGGACTAAGTTTTCACCAGAGACAAACAAAAACAAAGAAAAAAGAATCTCCCACCTGCAGACATAAAAACGTTTTATTTTTGTCCTACATCTGTGTGATATTTTATTTCCTTTTAATTGCAGGACGTTGTGCATTTAAGTGTTTTCGCCTCCACCTCCTTAATTCCTGAAGTTTGAAGGAAAAAGCAGAAGATAACTGCCAGAAGCTCCACTGATACACCAAGAAATATTTCTCATTTTTCTTCAGACGGTAGAAAAAGGTAAGAAGTTACTCCTGTTCTCCTTTTAGAGTTTTCCTTTCATCTCCATTCATGTGATTCTTGCATTTTTCCTAATATCACATGTTGGTCTAGGCTAGTGTACAAAAGCCAAGTGCATCAGAAAAAAAGTGTAAGAAAAAACTGATGCCTTTATTTGTTAGTCATGGGACCTGCATAATTCTCACTGGTACGGTAATTCTAGGCGGGGAATAATTCTGAGGAGATTACAAACAAAATGCAGCATTTATAACAATGCTTTCACTTGTCAATCTTTTTCATTCTTCTGAGCTCCCAAAGTTGTTTCTGAGAGACAGAGAGAGTTTTTGCCAGGGGATGGCATTGATTATGTTTCTGGAGAGCTCGTTTTCATCTGTTTTTCGATTTGAAAAAAAAAAAAAAACTTCAATATACTTAGAGTACGGTTCTCTCGTGGCGCGATGCAGCGTGGAATCAGAGGACGTCCAGTGCATCCTGGGGAGGGCAGGGAGGAGGTGCTGTGCTGGGTTTGGACTGCAGGTCTGGTACCAGAGAAAGACAACAGCTGCCTTCTGGAGCTGTGACTGACAAGTGTCCCCGTGGCCTTCATCACGCCAGCCGCTCGCTCAGAGCGCAGATTAGTGCTCAGTAGCGTAATTCAGGCTAAGCAGCCTTACCCCCACCCCACTTGCCCTCCAGGTCTCACAGGTGCTGCCACCACACAGTACACATCCTGTTAGACGTGCTTTAGCTATGCTGTCATGCATTGAGGATCCCTTTCTCCTCTGCCTGTCCAGATCTAGCTCTCCCTCTTCATTGGTCGTATATCGCGGCTTGCTCGCAGTTTAACTGGCAAATGCTTTTGTTGACTTTATACTGAAGCTGCGACAGTATCATTTGGCCGGAGGGTGTTTCATGTCAGTGACTGGCTCTGCCGCAAACAGCCCTCATGTATATTTTGTCCTCGCACCTCGAATTTTTCTCCTCCCGTCCAAACACTGCTGGCAATATAGTCTTTTTCTTCTCGATATTTTTTCAGCATCATAAAATTTTTCATGTGCAGAGGAAGAAGAAAAAAACAAAGCCAATTTCATGATACGTTCTGCATCTGAATCTCTGGGCAAGCTCCGGGTGTTTTTCACTGCTTTCATAATATGTTATCCAATTCAAACACAAGGGGACAGGATTCAATAATACATTTTTTCTCTACTGAGCAGCAGGACTCAGCTTCTAGAATTTGACGGTGCTGAAACAGACCCAGCCCAGAAAGGCTACATTCTCCAAAACACTTGGCATCTGCTCTCTCTCTCTCTCTCTCTCTCTCTCTCTCTCTCTCTCTCTCTTTCTCTCTCCTTCGCTGTCTCTCTGGGCTGAGTGTGCTTTAGTGCCTGAAAAACCAATATAGGTGAGCTGAGATGCCACCAGGAGGGCAAACAAAGAGGATGCAGTGGAAGATGCTTCATGTTTTATCTCACTCCTTTCATGGGAAATGTGATTGGCTAGCCAGTACAAGGGGCGGGATCTCACTGCTCTTTCTTAGAAATGTTTCAGTCGTCACGTGCAAAGTCTGCGCAGTATGCATGTCTGCACATTAAAACCCTAATTTGGGAGGTCCTCTCATTCCATTAAGCAACACCTCCATTCGCCACCCCCCCCCCCCCAGTCGGTCTACACATTCGGGCACTGGAGGGGCTGTAATTGCAGGACCGTTTAGTAACCATTGACAGCTGAAGAGAAAATTTCCAAGACTGCCTCAGTACATGGATGGGATAACTGAGTGAGTTTGGGAATTTTAACAGAATTATATTGGATTACATGAGAACTGAGTAAATTTTGTTAATTAGTAACCTGGGTACTGCATATCACATTGGGTCCCAACCCATCCAACCCATTCAGGGTCGCAGGGGGTCTGGACCCTGTCCCGGAAGCCTCGCGTGTAAGGCAGGGAATCTCCCAGAACGGGGTGCCAACCCAGACCAATCCAATTATGCTGCAAATGTTTTAGGATTCCTATGATTTAGGAGCCCCTGGAATCATCCTGACCCTCACACCCCATGCCCACTTTATAGCACCTCTGATTGGCAGCCTCATCTCAAAAACAACGAAAAATGGACTGAAGTTTACTGGAAATTTACTCTTCAATTTGCCTCTTTGGATGAGCCGTTTTCCAGGGATCTCGCGGTGCTTCCTGGTTGCAGACGCTCTAGAGCCTGAGCAGCACCATCTCGCTGAGACCCTACTCTCCTCCTCAGTAAAACTTCACTCATCCTGAGGAAACCTGATGTAAATTACTGTTAACACAAAGGTTTATAAATACGGATCTGCTTATGGTCAGTTTGACGTGCCTGACTGTGTTATTCACTGCTTGGACCAAAGTCTTTCTTGAAGCTTTGGAGTCCTGAAAGAGTCTACATTCACAAAATACTTTTGAAAATTGTTGGATTCCATTCAGTCTGAGTGGGCATGGACTCTGAGCTCTGGGAAGACAGCATATCAATTTTAATCCAGTGCTAAACCTGCAGCCAGTTCCGGTTGCTTTTTGTTATTTTTTCTTCCAAAGGAATGCTATGCTAGAGCATATATGGATGTGAGCTAATGAAAAATCGTTTCTATTTTCCAAAAATTAAACAACTGTGCCGTAAAGAGCTTGTCATAATTCCTGATATTTCTGGCTTAAGGCAGTTTTAAATCTGATACTCGTGTTCAATCAATCTATGCTCATGTCTGTTTTGAACCTGGAAGCTTATAGCAAACGTTGCTGGTAATTTAGACAATGCAGTACTATTAGAACATTTCCAGAGATGCGCCTTTTCTCAGTCTGCACCTCCCTTTGCGGTATAGCGGATTCTGATCCTGCTGAAAATCAGAGTTACCAGTTAATCTGGCTGCAGGTTATCTGTCACCACATTAAAAGTGCTCGTACAAACCGGCTGGGTGCATTAGCACTTCAAAGCACAGGGCTGTTTTAAACACAAGGTGTCTGATTTGTTATTGTGTGCATGTGATGATTTGCCTGGATGTTTTTCTTCCTTGGTATAGTTACTGTGTTGACTTGTGTGTGCTGGTTTGGTTCGCACCCAGTCGCAGCTGTGAAATCCAGTGACTTCCCGTCACTCTCCATTTCATGCCAAACCACAGTGCAGGGACACATCTGTGGCAGTGAACACCGCTGTTGTCCCATTACAGCACTGTTTAAAGCATGTATTGGCTGAAGTTTTCAGGCTCATACCATTGGAGCCACAAGAGGGCAGTATTTCTAACACTGTTTCGCAGTTCTGTGATTACTTACCTAGACAGTGCAGGGGAGCTGGCTTCACAGACAGTGATACAACTGATGTGCAGACAGTGAATATTTTTGAAAACATATCGCATTGACTCATAACGTAAAGGGTACCAGGATGCTAAGTTAGCTAATAAATCTGTAAGATTTTATATAGAGCAATGAAATGCAAACTCTTAAAGTACTTTTATAATATCTGGTTGACTGAGGTGTCCAGTGGAAGTAAGATACTATTTTGATTGAACTGCTGATTAATTTTTCTTTCTGAGAACACACTTTTAGAACATGCTGGTTTTACTCTTAATGATATTTTAATTACCAACTTTTCTGGCTTTTTAATAATCATTAAAAAATGATTATTTAAACATCTCAAAAGTAATTTATAGAGAGATGTGTGTCATTTTGCCTGTAATCTCCTACTGTCCTGCACTGCAGAAGAAATCCAGACTCCGGTTTGCTACGGATCTTTGTAACTGGTACATTTGGTGCACAGATGAAACAGGAAATTAAGTGGAATGACTCCCATTACCAAGGAAACACAAATGCCCGACTGACTTACCTTCCAAACGCGAAACGTTCTAATTCTTTAGCAGGGGCCTTTGTTCTTTTCTCCACATGGAGAGTTTGTGCTTTTCTATACATGTGCTGGCGGTGAAGCAAGAATCCTGCTCCTGACAGAGACAAGTAATTGCATGGCAGCCGAGGCTGAGCGAGCGCGCAGCGGCGCAGGGGAAACGTCGCCCGGGGCCATGGCAGCCGAGGCAGAGCGAGCGCGCAGCGGCGCAGGGGAAACGTCGCCTGGGGCCATGGCGCTTGGTGCATTTCCTTTGCTAAAGGTTCATTTTCATCAAACGTGAGCATGAGTGTCCAAAAGCTCAGAATGCATTGTGGGTGGTTTGCAGGGCAGAGGGAGCCAGGACCATAGACTGGGGGGTAAATCTGAGCTGAGCTGATTATTCATTTGATATTCATGAGGATGTCTATTCTGCTCTTGTATCAGCCTACATATCCAGTCCTGTTCCTCTGCTTGCTGGACCAGTGACATGCCCCTGGTGCAACGAATGTCGCGCAAATGCTCTACAGACGCAGTTCCACAGTTTCACATGAGCGAAAGACAGTCCCAAAGCAGGCATGTTCGGGAGATTGAGAGCGTGCTTCAGGGAAGTGTTTGCAAGGCGCTGGAAGTGACCTCTGAATGGCGAGGGGAAGCTCTTCATAAGACGGGTTCCTCAGAGGTGATTTATGGCTCTGTTTATGGAAGTATAATGAGTCCTGGTGGGGGGGGAGGCCCACAGCTATAGGTTTTTGCCAAAGCATGGACACGCTGGTAGGCCAAGTGAACACGGAGGCAACACATGTACAGGAACCTGGTGTTCTTCAGCGGGGTAGCAGCATGAGGCTAAAATAATACATCCAGATACGCTCATTGACTCGACTTTTCATGGACCACATGACCAGTGCCCCCCCTTCAGGGGGAATTTCACACAGCAGGCTGGAGGAGACACTAATAAAACTAACATCTGCATGCCTCTCTGTGTCTCCCCCTTCCTCCTACCTCCTCTTCCCCTCTTTCACTCCCTCGGAATCTCCCTCCCACCCCGTTGGACGCGGGAGTGTTTTTCCGTTCCTCTGGCGGCGTTGGGAGAGACAGGAGCGCTTGGCAGCCGCCTGTTATTATTTTTCCTTTCGCTCACCGTCGGCTCTGTCATCACTGCCGCTCTTAAACGTCTCAATGGCGAGACTTTAAAGGCTTCCTTATCGCCTGCAGGCCACTGGGGGGCCCCACTAAGGAAATGCTGTGTCAGCTGGTCCCCCCTGCATGTGCATCGCTCCCAGAGAGCTGGTGGCAGACTGTAGTGATAGACAGTTTCGGGGGGGGGGGGTACTTCGTCCACATGTCCTGGATCAGCGGCTCTCTGATATTGGGCCCATTCTGCTAAATGGACCAGAACCTTCAGTCACACGTGTGAAGGTTCAAGCTGTATATAAACATTTACATTTATTTATTTGGTAAGTGTGTTTGTCCAAAGCATGAGAGAAAGTAGGGTCAGCCAATCCCTGCAGCAGTTGGGGGTTAAGTGTCTTGCTCAAGGACCCAACAGAGAAATCACTCCAGCTACAGGAATCGAACCCGTGACCTTCCGATCATAGGCCAGAGCCGTAATCCGCAAATCCACATATGGGAGCTGTAAAGCTTGGAATCAGTGGGTTGTCATTTTGGGTACCGGAGGAAGCTGCTGTTGTACCTTTGAGCAGGGAGCTTTACCTGTACTTCTGGAGTAAGAACATCCAGCTGTATAAATACGTCTCAAACTGCAGAAGAAATGTGACTTCCCCAGTTAAAATATAAAACACGCATTATTAAACTCAAGGGCAGAGCGTGACATCTCGTAATAAAATTAGCACACAGACAAACATACATATGTACAGTATATACTCAAATATTTAAATACTCTTGTTAAGTTAAACCTCGGTCCTTGGCTGCATGTATGTACGGAGGGGGTGTAATCAAGGACTGGCTATAGTAGGCAAGTAGATCCACCAGCAGACATACAGAGAAGCCAGCAGAGCAAGCGCCGTTTTGGGTCTTATATTAAATTTTTTTTCAAATAATAAAGGACCAAGTCTGTCTACCCTTTGGTGTTAAAAGGCTGCCGGTGATGACAGAACTGAAAAGCTATGAGCCTTTCACCCCTGCTTCATCCCTAAATATTTACTCCAAGAGTCATGTTTGTGATAACGAATGTTAACATATTGCGCCCTTAGCTGATGTCTCCGCGGTACATTTTTAACAGCGTCGTCTCATTAGCTGTCTCCCTGGAAGAGCCGTTCGGTTCACGACCTTCACTCCTGAAAGATAAAGTGGAACGCGGGCTTGAGTATGGGTCGAGCATGAAGAGATCCATGAAGTCCAGTGAAGCATGGTGTTCGTGGAGAACGAGCAAGGCAGCCAGACAACAAGACAGGAGTCGCTGAACTACGGCAGGGGCCGACTTGGACGAGCCGCTGAGGGTTCTTCTTGAGAACTGGGGGGGACCAAGCTTTAATGTGGCCAGTAATGTGTGGTTGTGAGGAGCTTGTCGGGTAGCGCGAGGCTTTGTGTGTGGTATGGCTGGAACGGCCACAAGGGAGAGAGGGATTGATTGTTGGCCAATTCCCCTAGAAGAATATGAAAATCACAGCTCCCTCATGTAGCAGATATATAGCGGGACATGAGAGCCAGCTGGAGAGACTTCACTCCTTTGTTTGGTTTAGTTTTACCTGTTTAAGAAAATCCAAGTGAAACAATGCAGTCACGTTGGCTACAGGGCAGAGTTAGCTGGACTGTGGAGGTTGAGTTTATTTGTTTTAGTTGTTCCTTCTCCCCTGCCTTCTTGTTCAATGTCTGGCACTGAAATCCAATGAGCAGATCCAAGACTGTACAAGAAAACACCAAGTTCTTCTTTAGGTCAGATCCTTTGTGTCAAATGCGAATTTGCTTTTTTTTAACAATAGATATTACAAATGCCAAGTTTTATGTCGCTGCTTATTTAAAGGGAGCTTGTCGTTGGAATACTGTCAGCAGGTGATGAGTACACAAAAATATTGCCTGGTGTTTTGGTCTGGGTGTGAATCAGCAACAACGGTTATCCAGATGTTTGAGGGGGGTGTATTTCGTGGGGTTGGGGGCCCTGGATATTTGTAGCGCTGGTGCACACCCCCTTTGTCCGATCCCCCCTTTGCCCAGACCCCCTTTGGCAAAACCCCCTTTGGCTGCACCCCCCATTGTCCACACCCCCTTGACCACACCCCTTTGCCTATACACACCCTTAGCCACACCCCCATTGCCCACACCCCCCTTGCTTCCTTTTCAGATGAAACTGTGTTCACACATATCCCCATGTGAGTGTTCTGAAGACGCCAGAGGAGTCTGGAACCTAGAATTAAGCGCTTACTGTGGAGGAAGCGCTTTCATATCCACTGTAATACATCTGTCTGGGTTCCTCCAAAATAGAGAAGAATAATGGGCAGGCGCTTTCTTCTCCTCTGCTCCTTCTTTCCCATCCGCCACCCCCGCCTTTCCTGTACTTGCTCCCAGCCAGCTCTTTGTGTTTTGAACCTCGCCTGGCCTGCTGAAATGGCCTTTGTTTTGTCTGAAAGTGGTCCGTGATGTTCTCACCGCGACAGCGCGGCGTGGGATCCGATCCGTGTCATGACGTTAAAATCAAACCCGGAATAACCTCCACCTAGTCTGGGAGGGTCACACAGTTCTGCATGTGCTCATCACAGCCAGTTCACAACAGACGCCTGACCCTCTCCCCCGCCGGGTCTTTAATCCAGGATTTTTTACCGTCACTGTAATTCTGGACAAAGGAACCGTTTTTACATTTTATCAGTCCAATTTCTTTAAACCCGACGGCCAGGATGGAATTTCAGTACATGAGCACATTATCACTTGCATATCCTCAGAGAAGAACTTTGTGAAGGTCATACATATTACGTTTAGTTATTATTATTTTATTTTGCTTTCAACGCAAATTAATGACTTAAGAAGATCACCTTTTTGGTTATTGCTAAACTGAGGTAGATTTGTAGTATAGAGAGTAAACATGAAATTTGGGACAATATTTATGCATTTGCACATATGTACTATACTAGTGATTTTCAGCATTTAATGTGTGCAGCTTCAGCCTCTTGCTGCCTATCTAACGAGACAACCGAATATTAGTAAAAGCTAATATTTTGGGCACAGGACCTCAGCCGATGTTTGTTAGGTAAGTGGCAAGGTTACACTGTGTCTTAGCAGCTAATTTGCCAAAACTAGCGAGTTCGAGTTGCGTCCTTTGGTGCTTTGAAAAGCAGCGCGAACAGGAGATGAGAAGGACGAGATGAGTCTGTTGTAAGCTGTACATCGATGATGTGGCTCACTTCAATACTCTGCCTTAGCTTAGTTTGCACTGGATGGACCAAGTATTATAAAAAATGTTCAGTTTATGAGTTTTTAGGGAAGGTTTGGCTTCTAAAACCTCCTGTTGCTCGACAAGTAAAAAACTGTTAATAATGCGAAGGTGGTGGGTTCAAACCCCAGGCAGGACTCTTTAATGTTTGTAGCCCCCTTCTCTACTTAAGCTTTCTTTATTCCTTTAAATAAAATCCATCAGATGAATGAGTAAAATGTAAAATTCCCATGATTGTTTTTACTAACTTCATGAATTTTCTGTAGTGTGTATAGGGAGGAAAGCTTCCTGAAAGACAAAACTGAGGTTAAGTACTATATCCCAGGGCTTAGCTACTGTAGACAACACTTCTATTCTAGACCACCTCCTGTCATTAATTTCAGAATAAGGACCTAACAGTGTCACTCTATCCAGCAATCATAATCATTGCCTAAATCAATGTTTCAGGGGCTGTTTGCAAGTTCTGAAATAACACTGCTTGATAAGCATGCCCACACCTCAGACATCATTACTACAAGGCACATCAATAATGTTAGGGGTGAATGGCTGCACCCCAAATCCAACCACCAGCTCTTTAGCGCTGTTACTCTGTGTAGAGTCCTTGTAGGTGCAGTGAGCTTTTGGGTGCCAGTGTCTGGACAGCACAGCACGGCAACAGATTTTGATTGATAGAAGAAAACAAGAAAACCAGCAAAGGCCAGAAAATCCCACAATACTGAATAACCCACATTGTATTGCAGACTCTCTTATAATTAAATCAGTTCAGTGTCCCCCTTAAAGTAAACATGAAATCAAGGAATGTTCATGGAACGGAAATCTCAGAAATTACACTGCTTCAGACAGCCGGCCAAAGACTAATCTTGTCTGGATGGATTAATGGAATGTGGTGACTCTCGCTGTCACTCACGGCTTATTCGAAAATATTTCAGTCCTTATTTTTTCTGGTAAAGAAAAAATGATTGAAGTCTTCCTTTGGTCAGCAAACACAGTGGTTTATTAGTCCAATATTTGAGTCAATTAGTAGTGTCCTTCATATGGCTTGCAGATGCTAACACAATCTCCTTTATTCTTTCTCTTTCCTTTTATACATCTCGTAAAAATGCAGCCCTGTTGTTCTGACCCTAATGCAAAGCAGAATCTTACTCTGGAGTCACTTCTCCACCTGCCAATTTTTAATAGCGTTTTTATCGGCCAAAGAAGAATGAAACAGCACAAGAAGTCTCCTGGGGTGCATCTAGCGAGAGGCAGAGGAAGCCTCGCTTTGTTTTCAAGATTGCCAAGATATTCACCTACTGGGGGGGGGGGGGGGGGGCTGGCACGTCGTTATCTTCTGGGAACATGACAGCTTTGATCCAGCAGTGGTTTGAAATGGCATCAGCGGAAACATGCCGAATGTTAGTTGGCTGGTGGCACGATCGAGAGGGTGTTTCCATTGTCAGGTCATGCTTCTTCCATTTATTCCCTACAGCTGACGCAGAAATGAGGTTAGTCTCAGCCACTAGAGGCCCAATCTCCTCCTTTTATGATCCAATCTGCCAAGAAGCTCTGCAGGTTGCCATCTATGTGGATTTACTGGATTTCCTCACCTTCAGCACTGGAATGAGCTCATAGATCCAAGCGGTGATCTGATATTGGCATTGTATAAGGGGACATTGTGGCTTCGGGACTGATTTAGGAGTACCGTCACACTCATGGTGGTCTACAGACGGCCATCATTCAAGACACTGGGTGGCCTGAAATAGAGGTTAAATTTGAAAACAGTTTGGTAGTTACAAGATCAACTTTATAAGCTGCTAACAATTAGCATTTATATGTGAGCCACTTACCTCATAAATGTGGATAAAATTAAGTGCCTTTCGCTAAGGGACTACAGCAGAGACTCACACATATCTGTAGCACACTTAATGTACACCATGAGAAGAATCTGACGCACTTAGCTGAGTGCAATGACAACCACGCCACTATCCGTCCCTGTGAGCGCCACATCTCAGCCCTGTCTGTGACTGAATTCAATCCCTCTGATTTATCATTTGAACATCGTTAAATTGATGACAAACCTTCACTGTGGGCGGCTGCTCTGTGGTTCAAAGTGACCTGTAACATAAAACACTGTGGTGCCCCCATGGATGACAGCAGCGCGATTGTGCCCCCCACCCCGGTAGGAAACACTGCCTCTTTGAGCTAGGCTGGAAACTCTCTCATGACCCCCACTCTGTTCTCCCTCTAGGACAGAAATCTCTTCTCATGATTAATTTTTAGCTTTTTTTTTCTCCCATAACTGGTCTTTTTTGTTCAGTGAATCAGTCACTTGGCTGTATCAGTGTAAGTACATGCCAGCGCGGTGTAAATTTGGGCTGGTGTGGGCAGGGGGAGGCTGGCAGAGATCCACAGAGCAAAGACCAGGTGAGGACAGAGAAACGGCCCCTTCAACCCGGAGATACACCCTCCAAGATGATATTCAGTGCCCTTCAGACCCTGCCACTCGCCGAGGTCTCTTATCTTTTACTATTTATTTCTTTCTTTAATATTACATTATTGTTTTTCTTCAGCATGTTGCATTAGCACCATCGTTGCTTGTTTGCATTATGTGCTCTGACTTTGCACATCATCTGTCTCCCTCTGTGTGTTTCTCTCTGTGCTCTATGTACCTTGCCGCTTTACTCACAGGTATTTCCCCCGTGATCAGTATTAAAGTTTATCTTAATCTTAGTCTTGCAGACAGCATGTACGATTCCGTTATGATACCACAATGTGCTAAAAACCTGTTATTTTGATTTTGTGGGGACTATTTTTCAGGCCCCCACAAAGATCTGAGAATGCAATCAAAAAACGAACAATGGCAAAAGTCTCGTATTTTGCTTGGTTACTTATGGTTAAGGTTAGGGCTGGGTAGGGGTTCAGGTTGTCATGTTGAGATTAGAGTTTTCCCCCATACAAATGAATAGAGAGTCCCCACAAAGATATTATTACAAACCTGTGTGCGTGTGTGTGTGTGTGTAGGGAAGGGTATGTACATCAGAAAGTATTCATATGGTATAGGTGTCTGTTTTCCTCTTATGACTCATTCCACTGATATATTAATTTACAAATTTACATCTTCTTTGGTCATTTTGTTATCATTAAAGTATAACATATTCATTAAAGCATTGTAACACGAATAATGTAGTAATTCAGTCTTGCTTAATATATTAACCAGAAACTAAGTGCTAGTTATGTGCTAATCCCACATTCATTAATCAGTCATAACGATTCATGCACTTCAAACAGTTATGTTTGTTCATGATTTGTACTTGAGTAGTGTCACAGCGCAACATGGTGCAGGCTGGAAAAGGGTGATGATCCACTTGTGGTTCTAAGCCAAACAAGGGTTTATTAAATTAAACAGAACACACTACGGAAAGGCACAAATTAAATGGACCACAAAGGATCAAAGACTAATGGGGGGGGGGGGGGAAAGAAGAACCAACTAAACAAACCATAAAATAATATCACCAGGGAACATGACTATGAAACAAACAGAACTCATAACACACCACAGGATGAGGAAGAAGAATGACAGACTGGATAACAGACAGGAAACAGCCACTTAAATATACACAGATAACCAGGGAAAACAAGGGACAGGTGTAACTCATAATCAGTTAACCAATCAAGGGAGGCTCAGGAACAACGTGAAACAGGTGGAAGCAGTAACACTAAATGAACAGAGAAACGCTAAAGACTAAGAATACACTGCAAACTCTAGAGAGAATAGCACTGTAAGATGCAGAAACAGTAAAACATAGCAGAAGCAGGGAAAACTTAAAAATTCGAAAATACATCAAGTAATAAACACTAGGACACAAAAAACCTAATAAACATAGAACAGGCGAGATTGGTCTCACGCCAGCCTTAAAGCCACGACTGGCCTACAGTACACCACCTCTAAGCTACATGCTCGAGCCACTGAGCTAAGCGGCAGCCCAGAAAGCAAAATGACACACAAGGGCTAAGGGGGGGGGTAACAGAATGGGCAGGACATGGAAGACCAGGTTGGACGGGTGCTGACCCTGGCAGAGTAGTAATTAAGTTACTAAGTTATAAGCAAAGTGTTACCTAGTATCATGTTACATACTGTTGTGGTTGCACATGTGTTTGCTGGGAGAAATATCTGTGCTCAGATGGTTGATTAAAATGTAACATGAATCCTTGATTTGCCCAGGTGCTAAACTACGAGACATAGGTTGCCTATCGCTGTTAATCCATCTACATTACAACACGGTTATAAGAGTATTTTAATTACATGGATTATTTTGCAGACTGACTTCCTACAACCCAGAATCCTTGGCAGAACCTTTACACACATTATTTGGGAAGAGTCATTGTGCTTAATACCCCAGATGTTTGTTTGATGCTAAAATTGCATTAAATATCTCTCTTGCATGCAACTAAAAGTAGTATTTATCCAAAAGCAGAAGTACCCTTCTGAACCTCTGAAGGTTTGATGGATTCCAGGTGTTATTGGAGTTGATGTTTGCAGTTTGACAGAAACAGCTGGTTAATTTGCGCTCCTATCTGCCAATGTAATGCTAATTGATTGGAAAAGTTTAAAAGAATACTATGTGCAGTATGTAGATGCAATACAGACACGTAGAATAAATTTCCCCCGACATGTCTGGACCCTGACTGGTGGATTGCTTTTGTTCTTCAGACATGAGTCATGCGGCTGTCCACCCTCAGTAAGCACTGAGCTTACAAAAGAGTCCATTTGGCCTTGGTGTCCCAGATCGTCTGCATAAATATTTCTGATATTGCATACTTAAAAACAATTTGTGTTTGACTGTGCAGCCTAGACGATTATGAATTAAGATTGTGTCATCAACAGTTCTTAGCTTTCAAAACTTACAGGAGTTACTATATACTGTTTAACCTAACACACAGAAGTACATTTGTTATTTTGGTCCTTGTATAGTTTTTTCCCTAAGTTTTTTTTTTCTTTCCAGGGTTCACTGAAAATCCTCAAACACAGCTTCCAGAATCCTATAGGTTTTTTTTTCTTCTATTTTTCTCAAACTGAACCTCAACTGCAGAATAAGGGATGCTCAAGACCAGGGGTGCCCAACTCCAGTCCTGGAGGGCCAAAGCCCTGCACATTTTTGGGTTTCCCCTCATGTAACACACCTGGTTCAACTCCTTGTGCTAATTACACCACAGCTCTTGAGCTGAATCATTTATGGTGGAACAGGGAAAGAACTAAGCTGCACAGGGCTCCGGCCCCCCAGGACTTGAGTTGGGCACCCCTGCTCAAGATAATCATATTTGTCAATGGAAGTAAAGCAGCAGTGAATGTGAACAAGTTAGAATTCAGAGAATGTGGTGGTCTGCATCATATTAAACAGTGTGCAAATTCAGCCTCATCGAGATTGAAGGACATTAGATAAATAACAGAACACCTAATCACTGGATCTGCACTAGCTATATGTCTCAGAACAACCTAGGTGATTTTGAACCTGATTTTATAACAAATGATTTCTAACAAAGCAATTACTTAAGGGTTAATGCACAACAAGCCCTGTATTATGCATTTCTAATATGCTACTGCGGAGGTGAAACTTCTTTCTTATTGATTAATTTCCACTAATTTAAGACTGTGTCCTGCGTGTGGAATTTTAAGCAATGTTAGAATTAAAGATCATAAGGCCGGCATTGATTTGCTACTGTGATTCGCCTGACTAGCACTGTTAGTTACACTAACACTGACTAGTTACAGATTATTCATTATTAATCGACACCCATCTGAGCAATCAGATTTGAGAATCCAGCTGTGCCGTGGAGTAATAGGTGTCTGTTTATCGCAAAGTTTATTGCTAGAGTAATACAGCGCCGGATTGCTGACCCAATAGCTATACTAATCTGCTTCTTGTGACTGTTCCCCCTTCTCCCTCTCGCCTGGGCTTGCTTCTCCTCTTTCACTGCTGTCAATAGCATTATTCAGCAAAAATCTACTGAGTTGTGAGACAAAGTGCCAGCGCCGGGTCCCACTGTCCAAATAGTTTCCAATCTTTGCTGAAACTATACGGCACTGCGCCCTTTTTCTGTGCTCTCCAAGAATGTTGGAGGCTGGGCTTGGCTTGTTTCTGAGCTGCGCACGCCCTCCCATAGTTAAAGGGGAGTCATAAGGGTGACAAAAGTCCCATTAGTGTATATTTCCGACATTTTTCCATAGCTAATAGGTATGCGGACCAGCATGGTTGGCTGAATGACCATGTCTGATTTATCACCTTATTCCCATGGGAGGCACGGAATATTTCCAGTGTCTATCACAGGAGACGCATTCCAGTTCTGATTGCAGTCTCTCTGTATGATAGCACAGTCAAGTCAAGTCAGCTGTATTTATATAACACATTTAAAAGACAGCAGGTGTCAACCCAAGGGCCGCACAAAAAAATCAACTACGGTATGGCAAACGTTTAAACAATTTAAAAGAGAAAGTACTGTAAGTAATGTAAAACTGAGAAACTGAGATTAAAATAAAACTATCATTAAAAATTAAGAGTAAAAGGCAAAGCTATAAGTCATTTAAAACAGAAGGTAAAAGAAATGACTACTAGGTTGGAAGCAATTAGGAGAAAAAAACAAACAAACGACACAAGACAGAATAAGCCAAGACAGAACAGGCAGCCTACTTCAGTGAAGTGACTGAAATGCCTGGTAAAATAAATAGGTTTTTAAATGTGACTTAAAATATCGAGTGTAAGGGATGATTTTATGGAGGAAGGAAGACTGTTCCAGAGTCTTGGAGCAGCTACTGAAATGGCCCAGTCACCTTTGAGCTTCAACCGAGAATGTGGAAAATTGAATATCATCTGATCATAGGATCGTAGGTCTTGAGCATTAGAATGGATACTGGCGTGGTCAGAGATGTAGCTTGGAGCCATGCCATGAAGAGCTTTGAATAAGTAATAAAACTTTAAATTCAGCTCTATACTTGACCAGCAGCCAGTGCAAGGATGTGAGCACAGGAATAATGCTCTGTATAGGAGTAATGCTTTATATGGGAGTAATTCTCTATACAGGAGTAACGCTCTATATGGGAGTAATGCTCTATACAGGAGTGATGCTCAATAAGCGAGTAATGCTCTATACGGGAGTGATGCTCTATACAGGAGTAATGCTCTACTGGAGTAGTGCTCTATACAAGAATAATGCTCTATATGAGAAGGATGCTCTATAGGGGAGTAATGCTTTATTCAGGAGTAACGCTCTATATGTGAGTAATGCTCTATTTGAGAGTAATGCTGTATATGCAAGTGATGCTTTATAGAAGAGTAATGCTCTACATGGAAGTAATGCTTTATATGGGAGTGATGCTCTATACGGGAGTGATCATTTATCTGGAAATAATGCTCTATATCGGAGTAATGCTCTATAGGGGAGTAATGCTCTATACAAGAGTGATGCTCTATACAGGAATGATGCTCTGTATGGGAGTAGTGCTCTCTCTTTTTCTGGTACTGGTTAGGAGTCTCTTGCATTTTAGACCAACAGCAGGCGTGACAAGCTTGCCAAGCAGAGACACAGAGTCACAACAGTCAACACAAGATGAGAAAAAGCATTAAAGTCTGGTCCTTAAAAGTCCTTAAAAAGACAAAATATGTTTGAGTTTCCCTTTATTAGTTTAAAAAAGAACTACCACGAACCACTGAGTTTATTTGTCTATGAAACTTAGCAGCAGAAAAAAAACGGAGAAAGACAAACATTGTATCAGTAATATAAGATGCACACAGACTCGTTATTTATTCGTTTGCACAAATGCATGCCTCTCGACAGCCACCTGGGAACTTTCAGGATCACTGTTCTGTAGTGCGTAAGCTGTGTGTTTGACAGTGTGTATTTTTATTTGGTGAGACTTGAGGGGACATGAATAATATAGTAGAACATTAAGTATTAAGTGTTAGTTCATCATTAATCAATGATGTTCATGCATTTTAACTAATTAGTTAACTATTAACTAATATAGTTCCTGAATGGAATACATGAACCATCATAATTGATTAATGATGAACAAGCATAGGATCAGTGCATGTGTAACTAACACTTCGTTACTGGTTAATTAATTCATTAAGTAAGCATGTACTACTACATTATTTGTGCCCTCAAGTAGTGTTACATTTTATTCTGCTTTCATTTGTGGTGAGGACAGATATGCCTGTTTGTATACAGCCAGTCATTTGGACCCCCCCCCCCCCAAATCAGTGGCTTATACTCCCCAAAATCTGATATGCTGCTATTGACTCGAATACCTACACGAGTGCACAGTGATTCCCACATACAGTCATTCAGACAGCTTGTTAAAAGGCACTTAATTCATTCCAATGAAAGCCACAGGCTCTCTATTAAGGACCCTCAGGCACCAGGATGGTGATGTCTGAAAGAGAGAGCTCATTGGGAAACAAAACGAGCAAGTCAGACAATGTTTGTTTTCTTGTCTGCTTTTGTGTCTGCTCCTCCTCCCTGCTCTCTCTATTTGACAGGACTGAATGGTGTTCGGTAGATTTAGTGCGCATGAGGGAAGGAGCTAAGTTCTCTGCTCCCACAGTCATTTTTCTTCTCGTTCTCTCTGGGGATGATAAAAAATAAGACAGTACAAGTCTTATGCTGCATAATAGACTGTTTTCTTCCAGAAGAAGAAGGTACAGCTATATTACCAAAACGGTAGATGATTATATATGAGTAATTAAACAATAATGCCAAACAAAAACAATTAATTTCTTTATGTAACTGGTGCTTTTAGCCGAAGCGACATAGAATTGAGAAGGCAGGGTCAGCCAGTCCCTGGAGCTGTTGGGGGTTAAGGGCCTTGCAGACTCTGGGATTTGAACTGGTGACCTTCTGATCACAGGCACCAGATCCTAGCCCACTGAAAACAGCAAGTAGCAGAGGAGAAAACCATGCAAACATGGTAATAGCTACTCTGTGCCGAGGCAGCTGGGTCAGCCAATCCCCTCCTCCAGAGAAACTGCAGTGTCTTCTGGTCTAGGTAGCAGTAAATGGTTATTATTATTATTATTATTATTATTATTATTATTATTATTATTAGTTGTAGTAGTAGTAGTAGTAGTAGTAGTAGTACAGTAGTAGTAGTAGTAGTACAGTAGTAGTAGTAGTAGTAGTAAGTGCCATCAAGTTGATGCCAGAATTCCTCCTGAACGCTTGGTCTGATGTCAGTGCCTTGGCAGGTGGGAAAGCTTCCTTACCGGCATCATTAGAAGGCAGCCCACCATCTCGCTGCTCACACACACTACAGGCCGAAATCCACTCCCTTACCGGCTTTGACCAGAACCGGCTCTGCAGGGCATGTTTTCTACCGGTAGCTTCAGTCTTGTTAGATAATGTCCAGCTTCAAGATGCAGCTTAGAAAATGTAAAAAGTAAATCGATGAAATGAAAAGTAAATGTAAAGCGAAAAATATATCCCACATCATATACTCCAGCGTTTTAATGCCTTCATGAAAATCAGTAACCGTAGGGAGTAAAGGCATATGCCTGTGATCACAGAGTATTCTGTAAAACAGTGTCATAGGTTTTAATGATCTGTGAGTTTGAGACAACCAATGAGTCTGTTAAACTGGTGGAGAAACACTTCACTTGCCTGTAAAAACATATAAACTTTCCCCAAACGTCCCACTGATGTGTGACAGACTCAGGCACTGGGGAACAGGCACAAGGTACCACTCTGAGTTGGCTGTGGGGCTGCGTTTGGGAAGTGGGGGTTTAAACTGGTTCCTGGTTGACTGGACCCACTCAAGTCTTTTCACTTAGCCAAGAATAATGGGCCATCTTTTCCATATAGTCCTGTAGGGACCCCTGGGGGGGGGGGGGCGTTCAATAATTCTGCTTTTTTACATTGTCGTCACCTAACTCAGGTCAGAAGTGAAGCTCTTGGGCTTTGGGGGGCTGGGGGTGGGGGATAGATAGCTGGATCCTTGCCCAGTGAGGCTCCCTTCTTGAGGCCACAGAATATGAGATTGTGCCAAAAAGTTTAGACATTTACACATTTTGTGTTTGCCTGCAATGTGTCCAGTACCAAGTGTTAAGTGACACACAACAAGTAAAAGCAAAAATACTATTCTGAATACAGTACTTTGAAATGCCCTATTAGATGCTGCTTCTAATTATAAGGACAGTACTGGTAATAAACTATTATTACAGTATCAGTACTGTTAGGAGTGACAGAAGGAGAGAATGTGATCTAGGTTTTTTTAGGCTTTGTGCTTTGTGTCTGGAGATATGGGTATGAAGAACTGGTCATTGACCAGCAACATTACATCTATAGTGAAACATTACATCAAGTATATGAACCAGAAATACACAGGTTACAAATAGAGTTACATCACTAGACTTCAGCTAATGGTTTAGTGTTGTCTGCAGACAGACTGGCCCTCCTGTACATCCTGAAACTTCAAATCTCATCAGAATGTCTGCTCCAGAACAGAGCCGCTGTCCTATCTGATCATCCTGCACCCTTTGGTATCTGCATATGCATTTATTAATGCATTGCAGATTCTTTCTCTGCTCCCAATCCACTATTAAGAACCATGATGCCCCTTGACACAGCCTGTACATTTTAGCCTTCGCGTTTCACCCACTTTGGTGTCGTATGCGCTGTTATTCCCCTCCTGGCCTATAGGGGTCGCTTGGGTCCGGAGCCTATCCAACAAACAAGGGGCGCAAGTCAGGGAATAACCCAGAACAGGGCGCCAACCCATCACAGGGTCGCAGACACCACTCACACACAATTTGGCAACTTGAATTCACCTCAGCATGTTCTTGGACTATGAGGGGAAACACGAGTACCTGGAGGAATCCCCACGACGACACGGGGGGGACATACAAACTCCACACACACAGAGTGGAGAAAACTAAGTGGGGTCCAGAGGTGTGAGGTGAACATTCGTACAAATGTGGCTCCATGCTGCCTAGTGTGCAGGTATAGAAAAGGACATTTTATCCAGGGCTGTGATTTCAACTTTCTCGCTCTGGTAATAAAAGCCTGCATGAGGATGACAGGAAGCCTTACCGATGAAGGATTAAACAAACGCCACGCTGTCCAGCTGGCAGAGTCTGTAGCACAGCAGTGTCCTTTTTAGACCATGAATACTTTGCTTCCCATTCAATGACTCTGCTAGACTGACATATATTATGCAGCGGCTGCAGCAGCAGCTGGGAAGCAGGATTTGTGGGCTGAGTGGGTTGTGTTTGGCTCTTAGCTGAGAAAATGCTGTTTAACCTGTAAGAAAGTGATCTGAGTGTCCATTTGATACCATCGGCCAGGATGAGTCTGGTATAAATGAGTAATCTGTCAAATATGTATTTTTATGACTTTCTCCATTCCCACTGGCCCACCTTAATTCTTCTCAGCATCTCCTTCCATGGCAGCTGGACTGGCGCGGTTGCCGTCGTGTTTGGGATTGGGCTGCTCTCCCTGGCGCTTAGATCTCTGTCTATTAGTGGTTGTCCCTCTGGGATAAACAGGATTACTCATAGCAGTCAATGAGGGAAGCACTTTGTCAAAATACTGTAATCTGCTGGGTTCTTTTTTGATCTATGTCTAAGTAAACACAGTCTTTTCCATACCAGACCAAAGAGGGGAATTATTTAAAAACAAAGTGCTTTGTCAGCATTAATGAACGACTTCGTGGCTAAAAAAGGTACACGGACCATGTGGGTGGACTGTACGTCATTCACGTGTGAGACGTCTATGCTGACTTTCTCCCAGGTTAATCTCTGCGTCTGATCCCTGTCAGGTTCTTCAGAAGGCCCGGGATCAGGCCAGTATTTATTCTGCTCCTGATGTGGTCTGACTGGCATCCAAGTCCGCCCAGTAGAAATATGCGTCCCTCTTGCTTTGCTCACTGCACTTTCCCGTGGGGATATTTTTCGGTATAGCTGAGGTATGGCTTTGCGTCCGGCATCTCCTGCCTCCTCCCTCAATCTGACTAACCATAGTCATGTTCGGAGAACAATGGACCAGCTATTTGTTGTGGCATCAGCTCAAATCCTGTGCTTCAGTTTGTGGACCGGGCCCAAATATCCGACAGCCACATCACTGAGCCACAAAAGCGCCCCCATTTCAGGAATGGGATAACATTTATAGGAGGCTGACACATTCTGGTTTAACTATGTCACTCTGACATAATTGAAGAGAATAAATGTCATGGCTGACAGGTTAAAAGGACTCTTTGATTATGGAGAAATAGGTGGGATGAAAGAATGTGGTCGAGGATTTTAATTGAGTTCCTTTGAGTGCAGCTATGAACTTAGTACAAGAAAACTCTTTGAAGTCCATCGTCTCCTATATGAACAAAAGGACAATCTGTTCAGTGGCTTATACCTGGAGGCAGGTGTGTAGTTTGGCACTATTCATAAATTTCTATAAAACAGAAGCTTTTTTTTTTTTTTGGAACAAAATAATCGCTTTAACAGAACTGCCCCAACTGCACCCTTTGTGCACAATTCCTGTTTTTGCCACCTGTTTGGTTCTGTGTTGATGGGACAGCCATCATGGAGACATACAGGGTCGAGCTGGATAAATGTCGCTCGCAGGTGGTTACAGACTATAACCAGACTGCATGGCCATGATTTTAGCAAAACAGGACTGTTTTCAGCAGTGATGTTTGGTTAAAAAATGCCAAATAAAATAAACAACAGCTATAAAACATAGCCAAAGAACTGGGCAGAAATTGGATTTGAGGTGGACTTGTGGTGGATTTGAGGTAGTTAGGCTACATAAATACTAAGTTTACAAACTATTAGGATGTCGATTTACTGACAGAATAAGACATGAAACGCTTAAAGATTAAATGTTTGCAGCCTGCCTTTTTGGGTGGAGTTAAAGCCTTTACAATTGAAATAAGTTTCAATTCAAAGACAATTTTATTGCAACTGCCTCAGTCTTTTCTATGGGTACTGGATCCTACTGTCTTAAGTCAACCAACAGACTTCAAACATTTTCTTGTGATGTATCTCACAGATATAAGAAGCCACCAGCACACCTGTGGCCAGAGTTGGAGTTTGGCAGGAGGTCAAGAACATAGCATGTGGTCAAAAATGAGAGGTCAAGATGGGGGAATTACGATTGTTATCTGGCTGGCAGCACGAGTGGTGTTTATTCAAAATATCCAAACATTTATGGCTGTGTTCTTTTGCAGGGATACATCATATTCAGCTTCTGTCTGGAGAGAACAAAAAAAAATGGAAATCTAAACAGCTGAAACAAGCTCTTGTGGTTTTGTTCATCTATGGTCTGTCTTCTGCATCCCTATTACTTCAAAAGAAAATAATAATGATCTTAATCACTACTATAGTGATTACCCTACCAGACTGAGGCAATTCTATGCGTGTGTGTCTGTGTGTTTTTTCTTTCCGTGACCAAGATTGGTCTCTGCCAAGTCCTATGCTGACCTCATTTGGTTTGGGGTTTTGCGGCCTGGCATGATAAATTAAATGTTTCTGGCATTTCATTAATGGTGTTTCCTCCTCAAATGTTAAAGTGGGTGACCAAAATGGTGCGCATAAAATGGCTCTTGTGGGATAAACGGGGCACGGGAAATTAGGAAGGAGCAAAGGAGAAAGACGCCCACATCCTATTAAAGGAGAGCTGATTGCTTTATTAGGTGCTTTGGGTAACAGTTTTGTGTTTATGACCACAATTCACCTCCAGTTCTTAGCATTGTTGTCTATAACTACTTGAAATCACATTTCCGCGCTGCTTTTAAGAATGAAACAACTAGATTCATAGTCATTGGGGCCTGTTTGGTATTGTTTGGGTGGTCAGAATACAGAACTGTAGCTGCTTTTGAGGCAAAATACACATTTTCTTATGTAACTCGTCTAGCAAGCATGTCTGTTATCTGTGACTCTGAAAGCCTCTGAAGAGGATATTTCACATGACATACCCCTTTTTTAGTGTACGGGGGCGTGGGGGCCCACAAACAGCTATGCACCTGGCAGGCATGCAGAGGAACGATTTCAAAAGGCCGGTGTGGAATTCACATAAGACGTTATAAATCAAAGAAAGAATTTTTAAAACAAGCAGAAGGGGGAAAAAGTGGGCCCTCAGAATTTTGAGAAGTCAAAGGGAACATTTAAGCGAGAGATCAAACGAATCCTTTCCAGTTTGCTGCCTACTATGGTTCACCCGAGTGGATTTTCAGAAGCAGCAAGTGTGATGAGTTGTTTCTCGCCGAGTTGCTCTGCTCTCATCCAGCAGGAGTGAGAGAATAATGTCCACGCTACTGCTTTACAGGTATGGTTTCCTAACTTTGCTTTGTCAGGACTCAAAATAAAGCAAACAACAGCGAAGACTTACCACACTTAGACCAGCCTGTGTTCTTTTACCGAGGAATACCTACGAAATACCTCGTATTTCACCTTCCCTCGAGAAGAATACAGTCACACTGCTGCAGGTATCTCCCTAGTGGGAATGATGTGTGGTTCAGTGGATCATGGGGCTCTGCCTGTTGTCAGAAGGTTGCCAGTTCAAATCCCCAAGTCAGCACAGTGATTTCACCAGTGAGTCCCTGAGTAAAACCCCTAAACCCCAACTGTTCCAAGTGCTTGCTAATGTTGCTGTCTTAAAAGTATGTTGCTTTGCATAAAAGCATATGATCAACAAAATGTAAAATGGTACAGCTCTCATTACAGCTCTACATACCCTATACTCGTATACTATATTGACAATAGTCTTGGGACACACCTTATAATCATTGAATTCAGCTGTTTCATTCAGACCCATTGTCCCAGGTGTACAAAATGAAGCACCCAGCCATGCAGTCAGGTTTACAAACATTTGTGACAGAATGGGTCATTATGAAGAGCTCAGTGAATTCTAATGTGGTACTGTCATAGGATGCCACCTTTGCAGTAAGTCGGTTTGTGAAATTTCTTCCCTGCAAAGTGGAAGCATTTAAGAACAACAGAAATGGCCGACCATGTAATATAACAGAGCTATGCTGAGGCATATAGTGTGTAAAAGTTGCCAACACTCTGTTGACTCAATAATTGCAGAGTTACAAACTTCCTCTGGCATTTTCCTTGGTATAAACTCTGCACACAGGGAGCAGCTGCATGCAAGCCTCACACCACCAAGTGCAATGCCAAGCATCGGATGGAGTGGGGTAAAGCACGGCACCACAGAACTCAGTGGAAACGTGTTCTGCAGAGAGATGAACCATGCTTCTCTCCCTGGCAGTCTGATGGATGAGCCAGGGTTTGGTGGATGCCAGGAGAACGCTACCCGCCTAACTGCATTGTGCCAACTATTAAGTTCAGTGGAGGAGAGATAATGGTATGGAGTTGTTTTTCAGGGGTTGGGCTAGACCCCTTAGTTCCAGTGAAGGGACTCTTAATGCTTAATGCTTCACCATACCAAGAAGTTTTGGACAATTCTATGCTTCCAATGTTGTGGGATCAGTCTGGGGAAGGTCCTTTTCTGATCCAACATGACTGCACCCCAGTGCATAAAGCAAGGTCCATAAAGACATGGTTGGGTGAGTTTGATGTGGAAGAACTTGACTG
>JAODJU010000046.1:14427307-14440575 GCA_026776725.1 Gnathonemus echidnorhynchus
ATTGATGCCAATAGATTTAGAATGGGGTGTTTCTAAAAGTTCCTGTAGGTAAAATGGCTAGATGTCCTAATACTTTTACCCATATAGTGCATTTCACCCAATTTAGTTGCTCATCCATTTTCTTGACATTGATTTCTTGATACATCAGCTACAGCGGAGATTTTAACTTACAGAGAATCCTCAGAAACATTTCATTGTCAAGAACAAAGCTGAACATGAGGAAAAACATAGGTTTGCACAGAGGGGATCCTGAGTTATAGAACAGAATCATTGAAGCAGGATGATCTCATTAAAATTAACTTTTCCATTTTCTGCTGGATTGTCTGAGATTAAATTCTGTACGTCTCCAGCAGCGGTCTCTCAGCTGTGGCTCTGCATTTAACAAAATGTTTCCTTTCATGTTTTTTTTTTTCCACTGCCATTTTTCTTCCTTACATTTTGTTCCCAGGATTTCTTTTACTGTGGTAAAGCTCAGTATGAATTTAAAGTTTCGTTTTTCTCCTCGTTTATGCGAAGCCCCTGCCATCCTCCCTGGTGTCTCCTGTAATTCATTGCCAAGCGCTTTCAAAGTGACTGCTCGCTATGAAAATTGGCCCCATCTATCATCCAAGCGTTGCCCCCTAATTTCGTTTATTCAGGCTGCTGGCCAACTGACCCCACCTTGCCGGGGCTTGAAAAACTTATGTTTAGCGTTGTTAGATGGAGGGGTTTGTAATTATGGAAACTATTGGTCATTTTTTTTCTTTTTTTTTTTTGTCAGTCAAGGTACCAGTGCTGGCTCTAGTAGGAATTAATCTATATTCGGCTAAATGGAATGCAAATGTACTTCCCGGCTCGGGCCCCAGTGTCGCGGAGGAGGATTTCCCTTCTGCTTTTAACAAATCTTTCCTTAAGGAGCTGAACCTAATTTTGACAGAGTCCTTTGAGATTTTACTTTTCCTGCATGACAGAACAGTTACAAGAACATTTCACAGGACTGCAATCGGAGGGAAGAAGAGTATTTGAGAGAAACTAAGGCATCTTGCTATTTTTACCTTTTTTTTTTACCCCCCCCCCCCCTTTTTTTTGGCATGTGACGCTACATTTTTATTACTACATTCAGAGCCAATCGAAGATATCATAGAGAAAAAAGCGGTTTCTAAAGTTATATATTTCCCGTTTCCTAATCAGGGACACGGTTAGTGAGGCTTGCACGTGTTACTTAGTCTGGCTACGTAGCAGTTGACTTTGTTGGGATTTGCTGCTTTTTTTTGGAAACGCACCCGAACAGGTGAAAGTGGGCTGGGAGTAGTATAATTATCTCGGGAAAGTTATTGTCGTTAAACTTTTTTACAGGCTTCACTGCAGAAGGCAGCAAATTTGGGCAAGGCCCAGGCATTTTAACAACCTATTAAGCATAAATTTGTTGCAATTTCTTTGTGTTTATGACAAGAACAGATGTGAAAATGATTCCACTTGTACCTATAAAAATTTTTATTTTATTTATTAGTTCAAGGACGATAAAACCTAAGGAGCGATCCCTCCGTTAATCCAATCATACCTCTTATCCTTTATTTCCATTAAATATGTTCTGTTGACCTGGCTAAGAGAATGAGAAAACCAGCTCTATAAACAATTTCATTTGTTTGTGGTGGATGGCCTGGTTGTTGTTTTGATGAGCATAATATCCTGACTCATCGTGCTGGGAATTACCGGCCCAACACAAAAAAAGCCATAACCACACCCCAACACCAAGACCCTTGCCAAACCGGCCTGGCTGAGCAGCTCTGTATCCCCTGCACCTGAAGAAGCCCAGTAATGACCTCACTCCCCAAACTGGTTATAAAAAGCACTTAGCCAGGGGGCGATTCCAGCATCTTTTAAAGGTGGGGGGAACAAAAGGGGCGGTAATTCATACAGAAGGGCCAACCTTTTCATTAGCCAATGATATGTCTTACATCAGTGAGTGACATGGGAGCGGGCCAATCAGCTTTTGCCTGTGCTTCTGTGGCCTCGCCCTGCACTGAGCAGCTCTCACTGCAGCACATTCATGGTTCATTGCCAGCATTTACTGGTGATTAACTACCAAAATGTGATTATTTGCATTTTTTAGTAAGAAGGACGGCCCTCTTGTGAACAGTATATATATAATTTTATCTCATTAGTAGATCATATAGTAGATGCTTCTGAAATGTTTGTTTACATGTTGTTCCACGGAAGATTGTATGTTTTCTTCAAAAGAATTTATGCTACCCATTTTATTGCTTTATTGTATTGCTGTGGAGTAACACGTGCTCCTTAATCAAGTGTGTTTTTTTTATGTTTGACCGTTCAGAAATTTCTCCAGTGAGGTTCACTTGCGAGAAGACCTGCTCTTATTTTCTACCTAAGCCATGGCACTGGTATTTATTTCATGAACGTATTTGAGGACAGAGGGGCACCATTCGACATCACAGGTGACCTCAAGAATGCTGAGATGTTTCTTACTTCTTCCTGAGGAACTGTTCTCCACTGTCTAGACCAGTATCTCCCAATCTGCTCCTCAGGGGCTCACAGTCGGTCCATGTTTTTGCTTCCCTCCCACCTCCCTGCCAGACAATCCACATTTTGCTCCCTCCCAGCTCCCGGTAGGGAGCAAAAACTTAGGCTGTCTGTGGCTCCCTGAGGACCAGACTGGGAAACAGTGGTCTAGACAGATACACTCTGATGTCATCTGTCAGAATCATTCCATGCATGTGTCACATTGTGTAGTAGCAGAAGCTGAGCCTGTCTACACCCAGGCCAGCTTCTGCAAATTTGAGCCGTATGAGTCATTCGTCTGGTCGACTCTAACACCTGGATAATTTGTTATATCTATTTACGATTATGTCCCCCATTTTGGAACCTCTAACTTATTTCAAATTGCCTCTCTTGTCCAAATTTGCCTGGAGTTTATGCTTGTCTATGCAATTCGTTTTGGAAAAGGATGATTTTCCAAATGCAAATTAAAAAAAAAAAAAAACAAACTTGCAGGTTATGGGCATTGTCAACACAAACACCTGCATGTGCTTGACTTACATGTGCAGTATGCATACAGCAGGTTGCACCACGGTCTGGCGACATAGACCCGTCATCAATAAATCGCCCGGAATGTCCCCTGGTTTACTGGAACGCATCACTGTTCCCTGGAACACTGAATTCCCCGCGGAGGCCGGGCATCCAGATCTCATTCCCCTTGCTATTTAAAATTGGGTTTTACAGCCCTTTCAGCACAGGGTGAGGATGGGGGTAGTGGTGTCTGCTTACAGGGCCTGAGTCTGAGGGGCAACAATGCTCAGTAGTGTTCAGGCACTGGGTTTGATGCGGGGGGTGACCCATGAGAGGGTGTAAGCAGCACTTAGTCACTAAATAACACTCCAGTGCAAATGTGGTGATGAACGAGGCAGCTGGATTAGAACAGGACACCTCAGGAGGTCCAGATTGAGCTCTAGTCACACCTTTCTGCAAGCCAGCATGTTTACATTTCGAGTTATTTATTGGATGGTTTTATCCAAAGCGACATATGTTTTTTGGGGAAGGCTGGGTCAGACAACCCCTAGTGTAACTGAAGGTTAAGGATCTTGCTCAAGGGCCCAATGTGAGAAATGACTCGAATTGAATTTGCAACCTTCGGATCACAGGCATACTGTCCTAAGCCATAACCCACCCCCAGATGAAAATTTTGAGAGATCAGGTGAAAAGTGAAAAACACCAATCTGTGCTTGGACTAAAAGCCCTGAGGGGAAACAGCAGGCACTGAGAGAAGTTTCAGTGCAGCAGATTAATTTTATAACGTCCGCCTCTATCAAAGTAACGTGTCCTGATCAGCTTGGAGTGTGTTGGTGTCTTGCCTTTATGTTGACCCATATTACTCACAGACACATACAAGCATTGCAGTTAAGTAACAAAGCACTGAAAGATTTGATAGCAAAACAGTCATTTGGGTAACTTTCACATATTCCATCTTCTGTTATGTGACAGACAGAAAAACATGTGTCTATAGCCTACAGGTGAGACCAAGTTTGGGGATCAGAGCAGAGTGTTAGCTCTGAGCTCAGGAGCAGTTGGGGTTTAGGATCTTGTTTGAGGACCCGAAGGTGATTTCCCTGCTAGCCTGGAGTCCCCCCCCCCCGCCCCCCGACATACCAATCACCATGGGCCCCCTACCCTCCTTACATTATATAGCTTTATACAGTCACAGGGCCCTGTAAGGTACTGCCCCCTGGGTCTGCCAGGGTATCCATGCCCTTACTGCACCCCTCTGCTAGCTGTAGGATTTAAACCCACACCCTACTGGGCACAGCTCTCTAACTAAGCTCTCAGCTACAGACCCAGGGGTGGAACTTAAGTGTTTTTGCTACTAGCCAGCTGGGCTAGTTCAGTAAAAACTGTAGTCCAACATGCAACTTTTAGTACTAGTCAGCACACTTGTGTTCAGGTTTTTATTAGCCAGCGTGCTAGTGTTCAGGTTCTGTGCTTATCCTTCATTTGAATGAGTGTATTTGGTTATCTGTTATATCACTGAAGTACATTGGCATTTACAAAAATAATAATCGGATTTTAATAAGGAGGTTGGCAGGATGACACCAAATCTCATTGTGCTTTGTCATATCATTATGATGATGTGTGTTTTCACTGCCTTCACCCCCCTTACTTGAGCCTCCTCTAACCTGATTTTGGGGCAATAAGTGTAAAAACTGCAGCCCATTCCATGTCTGGAACAGGGAAGCATTTCATCTTATTTGGGGATTGGACGAAGATTTCCTGCGTCGTATTAAAATAAAACCCCAGCAGGCTCTTGATCCCCATTAGAGGGACTAAGCTCTGCTGCCAGCACGGCCACGAGAGCAAGCGGGGATTACCACACGTCTTTGCCAGTTTGACGGTGTACGGGGAAAACGGCAAATGGCGAATCGCAAATGAGGAACAGGTTAGCGTGATGGCAGAGCTCATGGCCAGTGTGCTGCCCCACTGTCCCCTCCATCTGCTTGGGGAGAACGTCGTTAGTGCTGCGGGGCTGCTGCCCAGCCACACTGTATGGGAATTACTATTCCCCATTTGAAGACTTTATATTTACGCTGTAAATTCACTTCTTGTTTCTCATTCTTTCACTGGACCTTTACGTCCGCTGATTTCAGATTTTCCGTGTTCGAGTTTCCGAGTCAGTGTGGGATGGTGGCTCAGTGGGAAGCCCTGGGGCTTTATATCTGCAGTGATAGGGGTTTGCGAGCTGCCTGTGCTCCCTGTGCTGCTTGTGCTACCTGTGCTTCCTGTGCTGCCTATGCTCCCTGTGTATTGAGGGTATCTTCCTGGTGCTCCCGGCCTGTCCCTGCCTGTGGTATGTGGTTAGAAGATGATGCTAAGCAGAGACCGGTAGTTCGGATCCAGAGTAAAAGTCAAGACTTACATTTTGTTTCAACTAAGGCTGTCACTAATGACTTTAACACTGACGATTTTTCTATGGATTAATCAATCGACCGTTTTACCAATTGATCGATTAGTCTAAAGGATTAATTTTCCTCCAAAAAATCAAATCGGCCTTTTAATTTAAGTGAGTTCTATCTTGACAACAACAAACTATATGTCATTGGAGGACTTTAGATAATGGACAGCAGCTTTTTGGCACTACACAAATATTATTTTGCCCACGCACGCACATCTTCCAGATTCTTGTATACCGGCAAATCAACTTCTGGTTGATCAACCCCAATGAAAAGGCTCTCTTTTAAACTCTTTAATCTATTATTGCCATGTTCCTTTGTCAAAGTTAACCCGATACACCATCAGATGGTTTTATTTTCTCTACCCCCTTATTAACAGTTTTTAATTTTGAAATGTTCTTTCACCCCAGCATGCCTCAGTCCCCTATGCTTAAATCTGCTTCCTGTTGTTGCCATTACTTTTATCCTCATAGCTTCTGAATGCAGTGCGTGTTATTAGTCTGCCTTTCTGGGGTCGTCCTTCAGCTTCAGTTATCCAGTTTAGTCATTTCTAGTTTGCCTTGAGCTGCAGTGCTCAGATTATTATGTATCACTCATAGTTGATAATAGACACCATCCTTCATGCTCTTATGGTTTAAAGCTCATTCTGCTGCATCATTTCCTGCCTAATTTTTCCATTGTTCTTCAAATAGCAAATGGCAGAGTTTTGTCTAATATTGCTCCTTCGTCTTGTAGTCACTGAAGTCAAATCGTATTACATTAGTATAAGAACATCATAAATTCTGGTTCTGAAATGTTTCCTTTCTCAGTAGGTTTGATTGGCCATGTCAGCATGAGATCTTAAATTTCCAGTGATGCATTCCTGTTTACATGTCTCCCAGTTACATTTTTGTTGTATCTGTTAACAAAGTTAGGCTAATATGTAAGCAGAGAGGAAAGATCACTGTTGTGCCACAGCACTCTGCGCCAGTAATCTAGAGCTTTACTGTAGCTGCATGGACCGCAGTGTATTCAGCTTAGTTGGCAGAGATGTAGAAACCAGCAGGAGATGGATAGAATCAGCTTCATTTAAGGCTGCAAGGAAAATCTGTTTCCATTTCTTGTCCCAGAAAGACGAGGTAGTTGGGTATGCAATGCTTTTCCGCTGCACACCCATTTGGCAGAAAACAGGAAGCAAGCACTGTACACACAGCGATCACAGTCAACCATGATTTCTTGCAACATGTCATGTGCTCTTTATCTGGTCTATAGTGATTGGAGGACTGTCTGGATTATATCATGCAATGAAGCAGCCATCCCAGAATTGTTTCCTTATTTGAAAGCATTTCCAAAGAAACAGAATAAGACCATTTCACCTGCTGGAGTACCAAGGTTCAAGCGCTTCGGATAATCCGTTCCGTAATCCATCCATCCTTCTGCAACCTTTCATCCCGTGCAGTATCACATGATACCTGCAGTCTGTCCCAGGTAGAGCAGGCCCTGAGCCTGGGTACACACAGACCAAAGTCATTTACATGCACCAGTTCACCAAAGATGCAGGTTTCAACTGGATGGAAACTACAGTATAGCACCTTGAAGAATCTTACATGATCGTGGGCAGAACATGCAATCTTGAACCAGGCGATGCTGGTGCAGGAATGACATCACAGCTGTAGAGGTTGAAGGTCATGTGTTATAACCACTGCTTTACTCTTACAAGGTAAGAGTATCTCCCCATCTTCCAGCAACTGAACCTGGTCAACGTTGCAGTGAAGCCTGTCCCAGACAGCATGGGACACTATCCTGGGGTACAGCCTGGGTGGGAAGTTTTATGTTCACGAATTGACTAATTTTAAGCCTGATACTGTTGCATTACGCAAATGAATGAGGAAAAACATGAAAAGTGATATAAGATCATTTATTTATGGTTTAGCTCTTTGGTGATTTAGCCATAATCAATTTAGGCATCAAAGAATGTAATAAAATAGGCAAAGCCACATGTTCTAATACATTTTAGGGTAGAGGTTATAAACGTTGTAAAATTTAAGGAAGGATTGGGAAGGCATGTAAAGAGCCAAGCCTCACAATGTTAAATGGAAGATTTATTCCTAATGATTCTGTTAAATGTTGGAGTCTCAGTTTCTGAGAGAAAGGCCCACTCTGCCTCAGTTCAACAGGGAACACTTCTTCTGGATCATTCTCTGACTGAACTCTTTTAAATTCGATTATGTGTGATTCGCCTAACCTTACATCATGAATTAGCGACCACTCAAGCTGCTGGTCTTACTGTTTACCCATCACTGGTATCACTGGGACGTAGGTGTTGTGTTTAGCGGCCCAGTTCATACGACTCACTAGTAGCAAAGAGCTGAGGACAGGATGGGGGCTGGACCCCGTAACTACAGGGCATTACCTCACGGTAGTTGCTGACTTCATACTTGGAAGTCGATTTTTAGATGAAAAATTTTCCTCAGTCTCTTCAAGTCTCGCTTTAATGTGTCTTGAGTATGTTCTCTAGTTATATGCCAGATGTTAGGCATTTTCATATACGCATGTCAGCGTACAAAGTACACAGGATTAATGTAGGATTAGTAAAATATCTATCTATCTATCTATCTATCTATCTATCTATCTATCTGTCTGTCTGTCTGTCTGTCTGTCTGTCTGTCTGTCTGTCTAATCATGGGTGCTCTTCACCACATGCCTACATGCATAGAAAATGCATTAATTTACCAAACTGATGATTACTGTCCAAAACTCACATTTAAAGGATGGGATCAAAAAATCCTAAATATGAACAGGACTGTCACTTCTGATGTTCTGACTTTTCTGAATGGTACGAATTAGATTAAAATAGTGGCATGAACCAGGCAGAACTGGATGAGGAATGCAAAAAAACAAGTAGAATATGTAAACATTTAATCTTTCTAAGGGCAGTTGGTATGTATGGTTTATAACTGCAGAGAATATCGAGAATATCGTGTTTTGGAGCATTTGAAGCTGCCATCACTTGTGCAATCAAGTGTTGTTTTAGCCTGCCAGGGTGTCACTTTGTTCTGCTCCACCTTGGCTTGGAAATGTCTTGCCAGCGGTTTTGCTTCCAGCTCACTTCCGCCCCCACCGTGGCAGTGGGGCAGATCCGAGCCACGTGAAAGGAAATCAAATCCGCCCGTCTTCTTTTTCACCATCTCCGCGCGGGATGGTATTTGCTGAAGGGTTTTCGATATTTGCGGTGAGCCGGTCGTCACTCCGCACGCTCACAGGATCCTGTCTTTCTTGGCTTCTTCTCCTCCAGTCTGCTCTGGTTTTCCGTTGCTTAAGACACGATATGTCACACGGCGCATTAAAGACTTGGAGCGTGTTTTGCATGCAGGCGGACGCCGCTTTAGTTTAAGTCTTTCTCAGACTAGGCCAGCTATTAATCCACGGTAATCTGGCAGCAAGCAGCGGGTTGTGTGTTGGTCTCCAATCCTGTCATATTAAAGCAGCACTGCTGACACAAATATGTAACGTTTCCAGACCTGCTGGAATGAACTTAGCTGATCTGGTCGGTGTGGTTGAATGACTAGGTTAGCAGCCTTCAATCCAACAACCAGTGATCAGACCAACAAGTTTATATATTTATATGTTAATGTTTACATGTTTACAGTATTTAAATTCTATTTACTATTTTCTCAATTGCGCTACGACCAATGCATGACATTTCATGCATTGGACTTGAGCTGCTTAAGAGGTCTGCTTATAATCTTTAAATGTTATTTTATCATTGAAAAGGCCGTCAGGGAATTCCCCGCAGTATCCTGTAATTAAATTTCTAAAACGTATTTTTATCTATCTATCTATCTATCTATCTATCTATCTATCTATCTATCTATCTATCTATCTATCTAGCGATGTTGCAGTTGGTAGCGGGCACCACATTTCTCTTTAGTGTTCTCTTGTCGCTCATGCTGCCAGCCTAATGCCTTTTACAGGGAATGTGGTTTTTGTCGTTTCATTTTTTGGTCACCAGGGAGCTGCTAAGCTACCTCAGTGTTTATGCAAAGCTTGTTTCACTGTTTGTTTCAACAACCCAGCTCGTCGCCGTCTGCGCCAGGCCGTGTCTCCGGGACCAAGCGTCACGCTGTAAACACATTCGCCGTCGCCAGACAGATTGCGTGAGACATTTTAACAGCTTTGACCAGAATTTTTGGGGGAACACATTCAATAAACAGATTCTGTGAAAAGTAAGACATGTCTGATTTCACTCAGGCAGACTGTGTAGACGCCTTTGCAACGCTGGTAAAGTGCTGATCTGCTTTCTCCACAAAAACACAGCTCTCAGGAGCAGTATAGGAAGCAGCTGGAGGGTATTGAACTCCCACAAATTGTGCTGTTTTTTTTTTTCTTTTTTTTTTTTAAATAAAAATAAAAAAAAAACAGCAAACTTCCTTATATTTGTTTTGTCATTGTGCAGCTTTCGGGAGAGTTTATCGTACGTGCTATCAGGCATAAGGGAATGATTGAAAGAAGATCACATATTCAAGTGTCCTTACTTAAGCCTTTGGATCCTACATTATCACATGGAGAAACAATCAAGATGGCAACCACAAAAATGATTTGCACACCAGAAATGAAATAGAACAAGTTTTAGCACAGGAACTGGGCTTGCATCACGCTTGGACTGAGTGTCTCTGAGATCCTAGAGTCCAGTAAAAATAAAATAACCAAAGATTAAGAGGCCATATTCAGTGAACCACACAGGTCCTGCCTCTCATCACAGAAGTTCTCCAAGGTTGGCGTCACGGGACCTGGCTGCCTTGCCCGCTTCTGCGTAGACTTAGGGTCATGTGTAGACGCTCAGACAAAAATGCCCTCTAGCCACCACTAATCACATTTGTCCTCAAGCTTTTTGCTTGTCTGCATGACGACAATGTGTCAAAACTGTCAAATCTCCCTTTCCGCTTCCCCCACAAGTGGCGTTTATGGCTTGACGCTTCAGACATACTCCTCTGACAAGGTTTATTTTGGTGAGACTGTTCGTGATTCATGACCGGGATTTGCTATAGACTCACAGAGTTCATGATAATCATTAAATTGTTACAATTACAGTTTACAGCCATTTTAAGTTTCTGAGCCTTGATGTATGCTGGATTCGTTTAGTCCACATTGTGCTTGCTTACAATTTTGGGAACAATACCACTTAGATTAGTATGGAGGTGGGCAATCTTATCCGCAAAGGGCCGGTGTTTATACAGGTTTTTGTGGTAACCTTTAGGTCAGCTGTTCAAACCCAGGTGTGAGGACTCTTCAGCCAATCAGTCTTTTAATCAGTAATCTAATTAGGGAGTCTCCTACCTTTTCCTAATAAAACCAGATAAGCATCCTCCCCAGTCTGCTGGGACTGGTTTCCCTCATTGGATATTGCCCTATTTCATCACCTGTTGTTGTGTAGCCCGGATCTTTGGATGCTAATTCCTAAATGGATTAAAACTGTAGGACGTTACGTAACCCGCTCATGAATGCCACAGACCACCTGACCTCCCTCATCTTAGTAACTCAAGTATATAAGAACTATTTTTTTGTGCCATGTGTTTGTTATTGTTTTGTGGGGCAATGTAATGAAGATGTTTAGGAACTAAATTAGACATTGCGAGGATGGTTCACCCAACACGAAAACAATGTAACACTATTTGGTAACACTTCACTTAATGGGGCTCTAATAATGTGGCATTATGCTGTTACTTATGTATTAATTAACAACAAACTAAGTCTTAGTTACTTACCTACATACTACATTAATGAATGAATAATGCATTTTTTATTGAGCAATTACTATATTTAATTCTGTAAACCTTTGTGAATTACTGGAGGAACTACTGAAGGAACAAGTAATGAACACCAGTGAAATACTGATCTTATGTTGGTTCATCATTAATGAATCATGATGTATCTTGTATCTCCAAGAGCTACTATATTTGTTCATGATTTGTACTTCAGTAGTAACTGAGCAACTATTTAGTATTTGTGCCCCCTCAAGTAAAGTGTTACCCTTTAATGTTTTGTTGTTAGTTTGAGTCTATTCCTGAGGTTCAAAGTGTCACTACATCTGCAAGAACGGGTCCCTCGTGAGCGGGCCCCTCTGCCCCCCCACCGGCCGCTCGTCAGAGTAAGGTGTACGGAGCCTCGTCAGCCTACTGAAATCACCAGCCCCGCTCAGCACCTGAATGGCCTTATGTAAATATTTGGTGCGGGTAACATGAGGATGAAATTATCATTCCAGCCTGGGAATTAAAGCAAAGAGGCCCGGCTGTCCTGGGGATGGACAGGTTACACAAACAGCGAGGCGCGGAGCGAGCGGCTCGGCCCGGCCTTGCTGAAGTCCACCCAGGTGCAGGCAGCTTCAGTAACAGCGACCTGCACAGCCCATGAGGGGGGGAGGCTGCCTCCTGGCTTTCATCTGGGTCTCGCCCCCCGTGCCAGAATGAAAACACACGCCCCGGCTCCAGCCGCGGCCTCCTGGTACCAGGTTTTTGTAGCCCTTCTCCGGTTCAGTCTGACTGCTGCATCTGGGTCTCCATATGCCCGGGAATGATTACAGTCTTTGCAGTGTTTCTTTTTTTTGCGGTATTATCTTTCCTGAGTGTAATAGCCCAGGCCTCATATGTGGTTTACCAAGGACATGGTTCACTGTTTACACCTGATGGAGGCCCTCGTATTCGGCTCTTCATGTGAAGCTGGGGAGACCCAGTGCTCAGAGCTGTGCTGATTCCCAGCCGATAATCAGTCTCCGCTTACACTGCGTATCACTGCAGTATTTTACCTCTGCAGAAGCTGTGTATTTTCCACCTTGTTCTTATTACAAAATCAATTCCTAGGCGCATTTCTGAGGCGTGACATTAAGCAAGCAGTCGCACAAAATTGTAAGTGCTAATTCAACACATGTTCCGACTCGAGAAAACGAACAGTACATGAATGAAGCAGTATGAACACACTGCTGACGCATGTGCATCTTCTCATCATGCACTTTTTATTTGAGCAGTTGTCTTATTAGGCTCTTGGTCCAGTGCTGCATGAGTGTGAGTTTGGGAAATTAGCTCCGCAGTTGGACATCAACATGAACGTGTTCTCCTCCTCGCTCCTCTCTCACGCTCCTCCTTCCACCCTCACTCCCTTCCCCATAGGTCGCCCGTCCCTGGCTGCGTGAGGCTCCTGACCATGCTCCCTGTGTTCCTGCCGCTGTTCCTGCTGGGGGGGGTTCTGGGAGGCGGATACCACCCCCTGCCTCAGATGAAGTACGTTCAGCCCATGATGAAGGGCCCTGGGGGGCCTCCCTTCCGGGAGGGCAAGGGCCAGTTCTTAGGTAAGCTGTCTTTCTTTCTTTCTTTCTTTCTTTCTTTCTTTCTTTCTTTCTTTCCTTCTTTCTTTCTTTCTTTCTTTCTTTCTTTCTTTCTTTCTACCTACCTACCTACCTGTCAGTTCCAAAGTCTGACCTGCTGTGCCCCCCACCTACTGTAGGATGGTAGACATTACATGTCTACCATCAATTCAATGTAGTGGGGACAGAAGTCCATCCTCTCACATTATCCTGCATGACCTCATATATTGCAAGAATGTAAAGGCTACCTGTCCGTTTCAGTATTGACTGTATACATTCATTTATTCATATGAAACTGAAATCATCGGCTAAAAGCATTTCTGCCTCGGTCACTACGTTGGATGAGAACCAAATTCTCCTGACTAGTTTCTTCATGTTTTTAACAGCAAAATCCGGGAAAATATTGCGTGGGATAAATTGCACTGTTTTGAATATTGGGTGGGATATGTCCCAAGCCCCCCCCCCCCCCCCCCCCCCCCCCCCCCCCCCCCCCC
>JAODJU010000046.1:14440675-14478715 GCA_026776725.1 Gnathonemus echidnorhynchus
GTTACAATTAGTGCAACAAACTGAATGCCAGCTAGGAGTGAGAGAAGAAGTTAAAGAAAGAGAGAGTTACAGACGAACAGCGAAAAGCTTATGTTTGGCATAAGAGGGGCCTTAATTCAAACAGAGGGACCGACCTTATGATTAGCCAATGATGTGGCTTTGAATCGATGAGTGAACGGCAAGGGGGGACTCGGGGGACCAATCAGCTCTTAGCTAGGGGCAGCGCCTCTGTGAACCTGCCCCTGTATAAACCTTTGCAGGTTCACACACTAAGCATTTTCTAGAAAAATGAGCTTCGTGCTGGTGTGTGTAAGGCCAGGATGGCAGGGTCAAGCAAACGCTGCGACGGTGGAACACAAAATGTGTTCTGTTACAGACGAAACGCAGGTGAAGCCTCAGCTTGCTTTTACCTGAGCTCTAACTTATGTCATTCAGCTCTTCTGTAATTTGAGTGGCTCGTTCGCATGTTTTATGGCAGCCGCTTCTGTTTATGAAGGTATCATTTCGAAGCCCTGAGGGTGCGCTGACTGGATTTCCTCTTCAGCTCTTAGGCAATATGTTTGCTTCTAAAAATTGATAGTTAATATAAATCTGCCAGTTTTTGACTTGATATTGTCCTGCAGTCCTGTTAAATGAGGTTTCCGTTCGCTGAGGAATTCTGGGAAAGTATAATGAAAACAAATACTAAATTTGAGCTGGAACTAAATTCAGCGGATAAGAAAGATTGCTAATCATTTAAAATATCAATCATTTTATTATTTATCACCAATATTTAGAGGGGTTGTAGTTTGGAAAGAGACTTATTTTTAATAATGCTTTTTTTTACATCAGACATTAAGCCAATAACTAGGTCAAGATGTATTTGACCCCAGAGACCTGAGATTCACAACCACTGTTGCAAGCTTTATGACTCTGTTGTCACCCCTCTTGGTCAACGTGTAGAAATATTACTGAGAATGTAAGTTACTTACAGTTAGTGCTTTTACCACTGCCAGCTGTAGCGTAGGGCTCTTGCTGTGTTCGCCTGCAGTAAACAGTAAATATTGGCCACTTTGGTTAAACCCTCGAATCAGCCCCTAGCAGCAATGACGTATAGCTGCTTTAATGTATATTCAACTTTTATAAGTTATGATTGATTCCAGTAAAATGCCTCCCCACATCTGTCTGTCCTTCAGAATAAAGAAATTAGCACTGAACTACAGTACGATTCCAGTGCTTCATTAAATTTTCAAAAGTACAAAAGTAAGATGACAGCACTCACTAATATACCTCACTGCTAATTCCTTCACTGTTTCAGCTTTACATGTATTGGTTATTCCACACGTTTACTATTTGCCAAAAAATGTTTGGACCACAATTCATGCAACTGATGCTTTCTTAGTTGCTTGACTTTACGTGTTGGCCTGGTCGGTAGAGTGCATTACACACCACTTACTGAGCATGTGGTTTTTCCTCCAAAGGAACACATTTTTGAGAAAGCAGGCTCAGTCAGTTCCTAGAGTGGGGGGAGCAGGGGGTTAAGGGCCTCCCTCAAAGGGCCTAGTGGGGAATTCACTCTGCCAACCCAGGGGTTTCGACCCAACAACCTTCTGATCAGAGGCACAGAGGCCTAACTCGCTGAGCCGCACGCTGCCCCTGTATGGTGCGCAGCTCATCTAAATGTGATAGTGCCGCGAGGAAAGCGGATGCCGGCCGAAACCGCGGCCGCCGTCGGAGTTGCCATGGCAGGGCTGGAGGAAGCAGACAAAAACATTCCTGGGATTGTGGACTGGATGCGATTCAGAGTGTTTCTGAGAATGGGAGCAGACTGGAAACAGGAGTAATCAGCGCATGCGTGTGCCCGTGAAAACAGCTTCTCACGGCCCGCTGCAGCTCTTCACCCTGAAAGGGGCCACGGGCCCTCGCTCATACTGCTCTCTGGGGCCGAGGGGCCACATGGCTCATTGATAAACCTTTGAAAGCCTCACGAAGACATGCTCCTCCGAAGCATCTGGTAGCTGTTAGTAGCGGTTTTTTTTTTTTTTTTTTAAAGTAAGTTTAGTCAGGGGCATGTGAGATTGTGCTAAAGTGTGTCAGACTTAACGGTCAGTAATGTTAATATCCCACCCGGCTTTGTCAGCACAAGCAGCCTCTGACCCATCCTTTGCTTCCTCCAAGCGAAAGTCCACCCTGGACAAAAAAAAAAAAACAACAGAGCAGTTTTGTTCGATGTTTCGTCCGATGTGTCACCCGTATTTGGGCCTCAGAGCGGCTGGAAAAAGAAACGCTTTTTTGCTCTCCCAACACGTTCCAGCTAAGTGGGCTGTGGTAAAAATGGAAAGGAGGCATGGAAAACAGAGACTCGTCATCTCCTGGATCTTGCCTGAGGCAAAGAGACCACAGCCATGAGTGAAGTGGTCTCCTGACCCAAGCTGAAGTTTAGCTCCTTTCGCTGTCACTGACTATCCATACATCAGATATAGTAAGTAAGTAAGCAAGTTAGTAAGTAGGTACAGAAGCAGCTTATATATATAGTACCTTTAGAGACATACACATATCTATGTAGAGCAAATGTCACAAAGTACTTCACAAGAAATAAAACAAGATATTCAAACATCAATAAAAGGCTGTACAAAAAGTGTTCAGACATCATTTAAAGGAGCCCGCTCTGCTGGCTGATCCAACGTCCATGGGCAGACTGTTCCAGCAACAGCTCTGTTAGCTCTGGTTTTAGACTTGGACTTGGGATAACAGCAAAACCTGGATCGGAAAGCCGGAGTGTCCTGTTTGAGGAGTATGGGGTCAAAAGGTCACAGATATAAGTGGGTATCTGATTGTAAAAAGGATTATAAATAAGTAAACAAAAATCTTAAAATCTATTCTATATTTTACTGGGAGACAGTGTAGAGAAGCCAGAATGGGAGAGAGATGTGCTCTGTACCTGGTATAGCTGGTCAGTCAAAAACTGGAGTTGATCTGTTTAATACTGGAAGCAAAAGTTTCCAAACACTTTTTGATATGGAACCATTCTGAAACCATTTTCAGCATCAGCAAGCCCCTGCACCTTCTCTTATTGGAAGAAGATGTTATTTTAACGAGGAAAAAAAAACAAAAACTGTTAAAAATGTCACTATAGTGCACCCTGATCTTAAGGAATGCAGCCAGCCCTCTTGAAATGTTACCATTTGAGAAGATGGTGCAATGTCCTGTGCATCAGATCCTCACCCTAGTGTCAAATTGTCCATCACACGATTCCTGGGACCTACCACAGAACCCGAAGCCTACATTTGTAAGGAAGATAGGAGTCCCTTCTATTTGCAAATGGTCCTCTTGAACCTCTCTGTCATTCCTGGGTGTGCTTTGCTCTCCTGCTTTCCCACCCCGAGTGTGATTGGGCCCCACATGGAAGGCATCCACCACAAGAAGAATCTGCTGATTCTCTCTTGGCAAAGTTTGAGCTTCTGGATTTTGCTAACACAATGGCGCCTAGTTACAGGGCCTGCTGCTACCAGGAATTTTTATTTTTATTTCATTATATATATATAGCTTTTTATGTGCTGCTTTTTGTAAGCCATGAGCCCAATTTGCTGCCACAATCCTAGACTTACTGGGGAATGAGATCATCAGTGTCGTACTGGGACTGGGGCACGCTGGCTTTGTGAAGGGGGAAGTCCTCTGTATTTAAGACCCATTCTAGAGCCACGGAATTCCTGTGTCCTTTTTCCTCTGTGCAGGAACGTTCCAGTGATGATAATGTGTTTTTTAACGGCAGCACTCTCATTTATTTGTCTCTACTCCCACCTACTGGAATGAATGCAGCATTGCATGTAAAAGTAGACCATTTTTGTTTGGTGATCTGGCCCTAAATTGCTGGCATTTCTGACACCAGAGAAAGTGGTCAAATGTTTTGTAAGGATTAAAATTGTTCTGATTTGACTGATTCTGGAAAAAACAAGATATATTACTTATATACTGTCCACACATAAGGCTTCATTTTCCCAGTATATACATCTTTCTTCCTAAGGTTTATATAACTGGAATGATTAGCTACCCTTTTTATTATCTAGTGATGTATTGCATTTTCATAATATTGTCAGTTTTATATATTTAGCATACGTATATGATAAATATTTACACTAAATAATGCATTAGTATCAATCAATGCCACTATTCCTCTGCAGGTTGTAACCTATTTTAGTCGACTCTTACTTCGGACATGACAATTAACTCACCTTTAGCAAAATCCCTCTTTCTGCAGTACGTCAGAGCAGATTTTTCTGGAGCAGGCTACCTGGTGTGGCCGTGCAGACCCCCTGGCAGATACAGACACCATGGCAGATACAGACCCCCTGGCAGATACAGACACCATGGCAGATACAGACCCCATGGCAGATACAGACCCCCTGGCGGATACAGATCCCCTGGCAAATACGGATCCCATGGCAGATACAGACCCCCTGGCAGATACAGACCCCCTGGCAGATACAGACACCATGGCAGATACAGAACCCATGGCAGATACAGACCCCATGGCAGATACAGACCGCCTGGCAGGTACTGTACCATACCAGGGTGACAGAGCATAGCCTCCAGAAAAAAGCTTCACCGCCCACATATCGTAGATTGGCTGGTTTCCTGGTGGCCGTTGAAGTCTGACGTGGCCATCACTGATGACCTCACATGGTCACGTCACACTTCACACACCAGCCACGAGGAAGGGCAAGCCGTAGTGCCTTTACATCCTCAGACATCTGACAATGGTCTGAATGTCATCAACAGCGCCAGCCCATCTTTACAAATATACTATTGTCAGATACATCACTATTGTCTGTTCTCGTGAGAATAACAAGCGAGCAGAGAGTGGAGGTGACTGGCCAGAGGAGAACCAACACAAAGCAGCTCAGGTCATTTGCATGATACACTTCCTTAAAATGCCGACCTGGATCATAAAGCTGAGCCAAACTAAGTACTCAGATTACATGATTCAGGGATGGTTTTACCCACTGTCAGCCAGGCTCCTCAACGACAATTGATTGCACGCGAAATCCTGCTACACTTGACACTCTGACACTTTACACCTCAGCTTCTATTTCCAGCGCCGCTCTCGCACATGTGTATGCCGAGTGTTTGTTTATCCACAGGGGTGCCATCGTCTGTTGTCATGTATCACTGTTTATCTGTGACTGCCATACTTACCATCTTGCATTTGTTGTCTTGTGTTTGGCATTATAATCTGCAGGAAACATACAGGTAGAAAAAAAAAGTTTATAAAAATAGTTTATAGTGTCAAATAAATGTACTTAAGTTTTACAAGCACTTCTTTATTATTTAAAACTTACTATGTAGTAAATATTACATTTTCTAATGATAACAACCGACCATTAATTGTCTAACGGGGCATATGCAGTCAGTGGGATGCCGGACATTAACAACACTTTATGTTATTTGGTTCTGGTGGCTTTCAACACAATAGCCTCTTCTGGCACATAGAATGGAGAACATATTACCTAGATTACTTCTGTCATGTTTGGACTGTACCAGCAGCCAGAAAAGACAAATTTAGGAAACAAATGTAACACTGTATCTCATTTCCATTCACAGTAACAAAGAGAACATTTTTAGGTTTAAAAAACCTCAGTCCCTCCACATGTTCATTTTTTTTCAGACACACGTCGCATAATCGTGTCCAACACGAAGTGGCATTTTGCTAGCGTTACTGATGTTTTCACTACAACTGGTGAGATCATTTCCACAAACAGTGGAAATATGGAATTCTGGCTGAACGATACATTTTATATAAAGTTATGAAATATGCTTTAATATCACATGATTCTTTAACATGAGTTGATCTTTTGGGAATTTACATGCATCATAGCAGACAGTGATATTTGTTATTCACACCGAAAGTCCAAATCCCCACAGACGTAGGTAATGTGTAAACTGGCGACGCATCTTGAATCAATTTGTAATGTCTGACTGAGGCCAAAGACTTGGAACAACCGCCAGACCAGGCCAGTGGATAGACTGAGATGACATGATAGATGACAGCAGCTCACTCTCTCCATTGCTTCTATTACTAATTGATCTTGAAACGTGCATTCATCATCCTGCCTGACTTCGAAATTCCCACATATATTGCCACCATTTTGAAATGTTGGTCTACATGATGTTACTTATTCTGATACTCAGATTAGCCATGAATTTGAGCACCAAGCGTGAGGTTAGCTTTACAGATACGGTTTGTTTCTCTTATTATGTCAGCTGATGAGAAAAAAAAAATGCTTAATGGTTCTGCCAATTACACAGCAATTTGTCTCCTTGACTGATCTGCCGTTGTGTGAGCAGGATGTGGCCCAGTGGGGTTTGGGTGCCGTGACTGAAAGGTTGTTGGTTCAAATCCCAGGGTTAGCCAAGTGATTTTACCATTGGGCCCCTGACCAAGGCTCCAGGGACTGGCTGACCCTGCTTTCTCAAAAAAAAGAAAAAAACATCACTTTGGTTAAAAGCATCTGCTAAATAAATAAGAATGTAAATGATGCAGCTGACGTCGGACAGTAGCGCAGCAATGCATCCGTTCAGTGTGGGCAGTGAGAGACCGGAGCCGTCTGCAGTCCATTCTGTCTCCCTCTGTCAACAATGGCTTTCCAAAGCTGCAGCAGACCCTCCCGGAAATTAAATTCTGAGGAATCATCATTCTCCTCCATTCATTTTCTTTTTTATGTCCTCTAAGGGGATACGAGGCTGTAAGGCAACACCTGCGACTCCATTTGCAGGGGAACAAGAAAGAACTGGGATCCCAGTCATTTAAGGACGATGGATTTCCCATCTGTGTACAAAACAATAGGTCACACCTCAGTCATAACAAATAACAGCAGATAATTTTGGAAAAGTTCACTAATCTTTTGTAAAATCCCATGACTACGTGATGACAGCATGCCAGTAAATTCATACAGCTGGGAAACGGGTGTGAAGTTGAAGTATGATCCTCTTTAGGAGCCAAGAAAATATATGAGCACATAGTCAGTGGCCCTTAAATGGTTTCTCTTTGCTTCACTTTGCAGATACACTGCCTATGGTGGACGTCAAAGGAGAACCTGGCCCTCAAGGAAAACCAGGCCTCCGTGGGCCACCGGGACTCCCAGGTCCTCCAGGGAAGCCAGGGATTGGAAAACCAGGACTCAATGGGCAGCCTGGGTCTCAGGGCCCCCCTGGGCTGTCTGTGATCGGGAAACCGGGGGCCCCAGGCCTTCCTGGAAAGGCAGGTCTGAAGGGCATAGCCGGGGGAAAGGGTGAGATTGGCCTGCGAGGTGAACCAGGCTCAAGAGGATTGCCCGGGCAGCCTGGCCTCCCGGGACCCTCAGGCTTGTCTCTGAATGGAAAACCTGGACTCCCTGGCATTAGGGGCCCTCCAGGGGCCAGGGGTGAGCCAGGGTTAAAAGGGGAACCGGGTGCTCATGGAGATCGAGGGCAAAAGGGGGAAAATGGAAATGGAACTCCAGGTGTACCTGGGCCACGGGGCCCGGCTGGCCTTAAAGGTCTTCCAGGACTACCCGGGGCCCAAGGCATTGGAAAGCCAGGAATGAATGGGCTTCCTGGGCCTGTTGGGCCAAAAGGTGATGGTGGACTTCCAGGAATACGAGGACCACCAGGAGAACCTGGTGCTCCAGGATTGCAAGGTCAGCCTGGACCAATTGGACTAGGGAAACCTGGCGTAGATGGCTTGCGTGGAGTGCCAGGTCCTCTTGGACCAAAGGGGGAACAAGGGCACCAGGGGCCACCGGGTCTGCCCGGAGCTGCTGGCTATGGCAAGCCTGGGTTGATGGGGCAGAAGGGGGATCGTGGTCCCTCAGGACTACCAGGACTCCCTGGAGATAAAGGGGAGCCTGGAATGGATGGGCAGCCAGGTAACATTGGCCTGGATGGACAACCTGGACCTCCAGGAATCCAGGGCCCTATCGGTCTTCCAGGTAAGTATGGCATACCTGGCCTAAAAGGAGAAGTTGGGCCTGTTGGGCCCCCAGGAGTACCTGGGATCAGAGGAGCTCAAGGTCCCAATGGACTTGCAGGAAAACCTGGTGTCCCTGGAGAAAGGGGTCTGCCTGGCCCCAATGGTGTTTTTGGAAAGCCAGGTCCCAAAGGAGAGCCTGGCCACATAGGCTTACCTGGTAACCCTGGGTTGACGGGTGTGCCAGGATTAAAAGGGGAATCTGGACTTGTAGGGGCCCCGGGGCCTCGAGGTCAATCTGGGATTCCAGGCCTCCAGGGCCCATCAGGGCCTATGGGGCCCCAGGGAATTCCTGGTTTAAAGGGGGAGCCTGGTCCACCTGGCTTACCTGGGGTAACCATGAATGGCAATGATGGAGTACCAGGACCACAGGGCCCCCCAGGAAAACCTGGTACTGCGGGACTGAATGGCATCCCAGGGCCCCCAGGTCCTCCGGGCCCCCCGGGTCCTCCAGGAGCCATCATCAATGGTGAGACGCGAGTGTCTGGGCTGCATGAACCTGACCTTGGCGGGGAGTCGGTTCCAGGTGGCCGGAATGGGAAGCCCCAGTATGGACAAGGGGTGCTGTCTGCCGCACTAGCTCCTGCTTTCACTGCCATCCTGACCACTCCCTTCCCGCCCTCTGGCATGCCAATTAAGTTTGACAGGACTCTGTATAATGGGCAGAACGCCTACAATCCTTCTACAGGGATCTTCACTAGTCCATTCGCTGGCATCTACTACTTTGCCTACCACGTGCATGTAAAGGGAACCAGCCTGTGGGTGGCGCTATACAAGAACAATGTGCCTGCCACGTACACCTACGACGAGTACAAGAAGGGCTACATGGACCAGGCATCCGGCAGTGCCGTACTGGAGCTGAAGGAGGGAGATCAGGTGTGGGTCCAGATGCCCTCTGACCAGGCTAACGGGCTGTACTCCACGGAGTACATCCACTCCTCCTTCTCAGGGTTCCTACTCAGTTCCACATAACGGCCTGGTTTAAAGGGCCAAATCCACGACCATCGTCATCATCATCGTCATCAGCCATAAAAGACCTACAGCATCAAATGACTTTGTGAACAAGCAGAAGAAGGAAAGAAAAGATTTCAAAGCAGGGGAAGAGTATTTTATACTGTCTCTGAGTTTCTCTCTACCTTTCAACGTTTTGATTTTGTTTTCACGTTTTGAATCTGTTTTGTTTTCTAGCATATATTATTAATATTAATATTATTATTGTTTCATTTGCTGTTTTGTTGTTCTTTTTTGATGTTATTGTCATTGATGTTCTATTGAATTGGACAGTTAAGGACCTTACTTCACAATGTGGTTGCGCCTGCTGCCAGTGCTTATCTGTGACTGAACACTGCCTGACCCCTGACCCCACAGAACGTTACATCCTAGGGTTCATGGGCATTTCACTTTCTGCAGTCACAAACTTCTGATCACTCACGTGCCACCGCTTACTCCATATATGCATTATTATATCTATATAAACATATACGCAGTTCAAAAAAGTACAATCAATACACTGAGACGTCATATAAACCAGCTTGTTCTCTGATCATTTATCAATACATTTTACGTATTTTTTTCATCCATGATATTCTGAGATCACGTTACGAGTAGGTTGCATCAGGATAGCTCTTCATTACAAATACTGATGGATATATTTGTAATGCATTATTTTGCTGATCTATTAGATTATGATAGTCTGTTTTCGAAATAGCTAGGTAATGGTTACATTCTGGAAGCTGACGGCTGTGATTAACAGTGTAGTATTAGAGGTTGCATGTCACAATGTGCTTTTTATTTTAACAACTATAAAGACAAAATCAGTCATCACAGAACCGTTATGAGTGCAATGTAACCCAGTCTACTATTTGAGTCCTAGATAACGTTTGCGTAATGTGCTGCCACCAATCGATCAATACATTTTTATATAAGTAAGTGAATATGGACCAGATATTGGATTTAGCCTGCTAGCTTTCTCTGATCAGAACAGTGGATTTTCTTTCTCTGTGTTGTGGAATTATATATATTTTTGTACTGTAAAGATAATTCTTTTCTGTCCCATGTACTGTAAGACCTGAACATATCATGTTATTTATTCCCCTGTTGCATTTAAGCACCGTTGCTTTACAAGCTCGGATCATTATGACTTCTGAGCAATTTGTGTTACAAAGCATATCAAACAACCTTTTCTGAGGATTCATCTAAAGTTACACATCACATTTAAACATTCAGATCATGTATACGCATTAGCTTCATTGGCTAAATACTGTTGGAGATTTTCCTTAAGGTTATTTTATGTTTTGATACGTGTTACTTGCGTGCTGCTTGTGTGCGCAGGATTTGTCTACCTAATTTTTTGTCTTAGTGGAAGTGGTCTTCAATGCCCTAATCCCTGGACTAGGTTCTTAAATGTGTCATTCCATGCAGTGTTTCTTTTTTTGGGGGTGGGGTGGGGGGTCAAAGTAATCAGCTGCTCCTGTCCCCCAAAAATATATGTATGGAATGTCTAACAGCAACACTCTTCTTGCCTTAGCTCTCCTGCCTTTCTGTAGGCACAGTAGGTGCTAACCTCCACCTACATGCTGCAAAGGGCCACTTTGCTCTAGCTGCTGTAGGCATAGATGGGAATGAGTCTTAGTCTCCCCTTAAAAAGCCTGACCAGAGTTCCTGCAATTATATTAAGAAAATACCTTGGGGGTGTTTATTGGTAGTATTAGTTCATTCACAGATCGAGAAAGAATATTTTTAGAATCTTTCTCCTATAACAGCGTTACAAAACACATTTGGCACAGAGTTTTCTTCAGTGACTTTTTGTAGCCACTGAAAAAAGACTTAAGTTCAATATGGATACTTAGGCCTTTAAGAGAATCAGAAGTTAAGTCCAATGTTAATTGAAGCGGCCTGCATCTCCCTTTAATTTAAGGTGACACCACCATGAAGTGTTAGTTCGTCAGGACCTTCCTGTGGGTGACACTCCCCTTTATGTCCTGAGAAGTAAAGATAGTGATATGCAGAGTCTCACCCTCCATTATTGGCTTGCACCCTGAAGGATGAATAGGTGATCCACGCAACTGCTTGATATGTTTGACTGGGCCAAAGTCAACAGTCAGCTACAGCTTCTGCCGGGTCTAAGAGACGGTGTCAGGACTCAGCCCAGGATTTCTTTCACTGGGTGGTGGCTAAATGAATGTCTAAATGCCACAATAGAAACCCCTTAAAGATAGCATCATTAGCAGGGGAATGTGAGGGACACCATCATCAGCTGCAAAACTGAACACAGCTGGACACCAGCAGAAACTGTCAAAATGGACAGGTGCTTGATGTTTGCAGTGTGAGAATACTTAAAAGAAGGGTTGGCCAAATGAAGCTTCATGAACCACTTGTTGTACCTTCTGATGCCACTAGATGGTGCTTTAAAAAGCATACCCCAAACAACCCAAGAGCACCATCTAGTGGATTCAAAGAATACAGCAAATGGTTCATGAAGCTTCATTTGGCCATCACTACTTCAAGAGTATTAGAAAATAGAGGAGCTTACAGCACATTCACATCATCCTTGAACTTTTGGCTCAAAACAAAACAGGCTTCCAAACAAAATACATTCCTCCATCCATTTCTAAAAGGATGACAATCCTGCTAATGGAGACTGGAATCAGTGGTCGAAAAGAGTAAGGTATAAATATGTGTGTACTGTTGAAGTGATGCCTGTCCAGGAGAGGGCAGACACATAAAATCAACTTTCAGGTATCAGGTGCGAGGAAACACCAACAGACTAATGCTGAGGATAAATGTGAACATACAACCATGTTGGTCTGAAACCACAGAATAGAATATAGAACAGGGGTCTCCAACTCCGGTCCTGGAGAGTTACCCTCCAGTAGGTTTTCTATCATACCTGGCTTCTGACGAGCCACACCTGTTCTCAGGTAAATACTAGGAACAGGTATGGTTCATCAGAAGCCAAGTGGGACAGAAAACCTACTGGATAGTAGCTCTCCAGGACCGGAGTTGGAGACCCCTGATACAGAGTCAGCACGCTGCCTTACATCGTACGTGCGATAAATATTACAGTGATCTCATATATAAAGACGTTTAGCAAAGCTGAACAGGATCCTTAAGAGGTGCCTGTCACTAAGTTAGAATCACTAAGCATCTTATCAGACACCCATGCTTGTTTCTGTGTTGGCTCCTTATTAACCCCACTTTCTGCAAGATTTTGGTTCGGCCTGCCTGTATATTTCACTATACGACATTTTTGACTGAGAAGGAGTGGAAGTCTGGACAATGGTTTTTTGTTGGGTATCTAATGTTGGTCTATGCTGGATTGAATCGCAGCGCTGATCTTTTTCAGGTCCATCATCTTCCTATCCTTTGTGCCTGACTATCAGCAAAGCGTTTCGAAGGCACAGCCCGTTCAGTAGCCCTCTGCACATTATACGTTTCTCAAGTATATATAAACAATGTACCTTTTTTACTCTGTGTTGAAATGGTGCTGTATGTACCACATTCCTGCAGCATGCAAGCTCAGGAAAAGGTGTGGACTGGATGTATGACACATCCTAACTTTCTGAAGACCACGTTCCTCTGACCTGGAGCAATGAAGGGGGGCTCCATTGCCATTTCTGCCAGAGATTTAATATCTGGGCAGCCTTGTAGTTTTGCAGGCTAATTATTCTGTTGGATAATTAATTACATATAGTTGTGAATGAACTGCCAGTTGTTTTATGATGTTCCAGTATGACCCAGTCCCACCAGTATCATTGCTAATAACTTAAAAAAAAAAAAAAAAACATATGTCAGCACTGGCTTGATCCCCGATAAACAGAAAGACACTCTTATCTGTTTACCACCTGGTACCCAGACCCTAGAAATACACCCCCTGCTTATGTGGGTCAGGTACAATTAAATCATTGTCGTATATCTGATACTTTCCATTTTTGGCCATTGCAAAGTTTCCAGTTTAGTGCACAGGAAAGAATTTCACTTATTGATTTTTTTACACCCCCGCCCCGGAAGCCTGACAACGAAAGAGAACTTTGTCCTCATAAACAGTATTTTTGTACAGTTAATGCACTGTTTGACATTTCCTTCGGCCTAGTTCTCCAATCCACCATCAACAGAAAGTTTGTAAATGATGATTGTTGTGAGTCCCTTTCGACAAGGCAAGGTTTTTTCTTGTTATATATCATTTATATATTTTTATATATCCTTTCTGTTATGAAAACGCAGGATGGATTTCCATGTTCCCATTATGTCTTGTGTTTTATTTTCCAACGACACTGGATGCAGTGTTGCATTGTTATACACTCTACCACAAGCGTGCATAACAAAAAGGAAAAAAAAAAAACATATAAGAAAAATTGTGCTTTTGCAAATAAACAAAAACTAGGAAATTAAATCTCTTGCTTGGGTTTTACAGGATATTGTATTTTTTATGTAAAATTGAGTGGAAATTCCCATTTGCACATGAAATTAATAAAAGTGATATTTATACATATGTGCTGAAATAGCAGGAATGGCCAAAATGATTGCCGAAGCCCAAAAGTTATATACAGTATTTAACAACAATGACAAGTACCGTGCATTTACATTGATAGTTAGCACTATAGCATTGTTTGTGAAGGATAATCTTTTGTGTACATTATTTTTCCTCTTGTGTTTATTGTACTACGTATCACACAATTGTTTGTTTTTTTTTCCTTCGTGAAGTGTCATTGCATACACTGTATGTAATAGATTTTGGGTATAAAATGCACTCTTGTTTGATTGAAAATGTTTTGTCTGTTTATACTAAATCTACAGAACTTGATAGTATTGATACCACATCAATAAATACTTTCCAGTATATCTGTGTCATTTTGCTTTGAACATTGATTTAATGCTTTACATTACATTGCCATACGTTATTAGAAAATTAGTACGTTTAGTGCTTTTTATTTTTGTGAGATGTTTGAATTTATGGAATACCTCAGAACTATTTCTATCTCAAGTGCCTCAAGCAACATCTCAGGAACTTGGCATTTGCAATTCTTAAATTCAGCACTAGAGGGAGAATAAAGCTAAAGTTTAACTCCTGAGTCAACTGGTGCCGAGGGTGAGATAGGACCGTAGGAGAGGCATGGATCCATTGAAACATATTTAGCTGGGTTCTGAAATCCTGTCGACTATTATTGCGTATTTTAGATGAATGCAATTATGTGTGCCATTGTAGTACACCTCACGCAGCTAAACCTTACATTCAAAATAAAGCGATTCCTGGGTGATATATAATCTTCGTGAGTGCTCACATTTTAGTCATTCATCACATATTGTCTTAAACGCCGTTAATGTAATTCTATCTTGTAAGAAGACACTATTGCATAACACGCACCACGCCACAATAATTCCTTATGCATTTCAATGGTTACAGTTTCAATAATTCTAGAATTTGAAAAACTGGTCCTCTGACTAAAACTCTACCCTACGTAAAGCAATAAGACACTTTACGTGATAAGTGCTTTTACAACTGATTTTAGAGCTTGATATACTGTACTTAACCTTGTGTACGATTGCTTCTAAATCTGTTGTCAGAAGAGATGACATGCCTACTAAAATACCACAGTCGCTAAATTTTGTGACCTGTTATTCAACTTGAAGCTATACTGGGTAAGAAAAAAAACTGTGCTAATTCTGTGCTAATGTTTTCCCTATTTATAAGTAACTCCTGCATTGTCTTACATCCACAAAACCAATTTTTAATTATTGATGTATGTATATTATGTAGAGCTATGCAACATCGAGATTGTTATGCTGCAAAAAGGATGCATTTTTAATTATTTAGCTTCTGGTTCTTCTCTGAAAAAATCATAACCATAACTTTACCATCTGTTTTATGTATTTAGTAAAAAAATGCATTACTATATGCAACATCAAAACGGTGGGATTGATGGAGGCATTTGGTTCTGATGGTTCTTCGAAGCCGAAATTTATACGTGGATTGTCATATTTTATCGCGCAAACGGAGGAGATGGAAAATAACCCTCCGTGTACGTCATGGTATGGATCCACAATGGAAAAAAAAGGACACAATAGTTAACTCAGTGGAAATTCCAGTGAAATCGGCGCACCGTGTGAACCGGTTTTGAAAAAGCATTTGGACAGATGGCTTGCGATGTTCAGGATACACTGGCTGCTTCAGCTAGACACAGTACAGTACAGCTACAATATGAAACCAACGGATTTATTGGAGATCAACGCTACAATTTGACCGTGAAACAATCAGTTTTAAAACAGCTGCAAACTCTGACGAACGTGTACAAGAAATTATTAGAAGCACAGGTTTATTATAACGACGGGTATTTTGTCATTGTGGAACAGTATCATCGTGTACATAATTCAACTTGCTTCACATTTTAACACACGTCGGTCAATGTAGACCACTTATAACTGTAATATTTATCCAGTTCATTCAGAGTTGGGTGATAGGCCTACATTAAAAAACGTAAATGTGCTTTTCAGTTTATAACCAGAAATGTTATTTCATTTTATGACTTCCACGTTTTATCTAAAGATGCGCCTCTTTAATTTCTTTGAAAGTCAATCCAATAGCTGTAACCTATGGTCAAAACCATTCTTCACGTTTTATTGGAAAATCTTAAAGAACAATTTAATTGCTGTCTCTTTATTAAATTTTGCGAGAGTTAAACAGTTACAAATTAGCACTATTAATGAATAAACAGAGAAACAATAATTCATTCTAAATAAAAATAATTAATAATTATTTTTATTAAATTTTAATAATTAATTAATAATAATAATAATAATTATTAATAATAATAATAATAATAATAATAATGCGCAGAAGTCCATAATTGCATGACTGCTCCTAGTTTATCGCAGCATTTTTATAAAAATTCCACGACCAGCCCCTTCGTCACCGACCATTTCGTCAGAGGCCACGTTGCGTGTCCGTGACGTCAGCGGACGGCGAGACGTAGCGCTCCGCTAACTCCTCCTCGGCGAGTCGCATTGAACTCAAAAGGGGAACAAAAAGAGGCCCAGCAGCGCCCATCGCTGTCTCTCCGCCTTCTCTGTCGTTGTCACGGGATTTCAATGTACAGCCTGCTCTTTGTAAGTACGCGACGCGCTCATTTTCTTAAGTACATTCTGACGATCCTAGTCGAACGAGTAAAATGAATTCGGAGCTAGTCGTGAACTTTAACTAGCTGGTCTGGGGACGGCGGCTAACCAGTCAGTTAGCTTGCGAGCCGTGAATGGTTGGAGTAGGAGCGGCGGCAGCCATTGCTTGTGATACCAATGTAAAGGATTTTGTTAGCAGTTTGTTGGTCATTCAGTATTTCTGTAGCTTGACGTTTATGCGCATTGGGCTGTTAAGACACACTTGGTTACTTGTATTCTTTAAACATTGTTTTTTTTTTTTTGTACAATATAGAGAATTTGACTTGCGGTGCTGTCCGCACAATGATACTGCCACAGCAGCATAATTGGCTAGCTTGAAGATTGAACTGGGACTTTTGTTCTTCAACAAATGCTAAGTATGCCATATCTCGCAGTCAGATAAGACCTTCTTCTGGCTGCTTTCTTCTCAGACGAGCCCTTTGTCGTGGTGGCTATGTGTAACGGCAGCTTGTGTCGCTGTCTCTCTCCCTTACTGTCCATCATTGCTAATCGTGCTAAAATGCCAATAATCTCCTCAGGCGGCTTCATTGCCCCGTGACGTTCGGCACGCGCTGGCTGCCTTTTGTGTCAGTTACTGTCACGCATGTGCCTGTGCTGTTCGCCGTCCTCGTTGCCTTTGTTCTATCTGAGGTCCCTGTGTATATGACCAGATAAAGGACGTTTCTACGTCCTATACTGGACCAGGTCAGGGCTGGTTAGGCGCACCCCCAGGGATCTCCCGGATATGACTGGCTGACGGTGTGTGGAAACGGCCGCCTCCTTTTTCCTCCTTTGCGGTTGTGAAACGGTGCGCTACGTCCCGTAACGCCCGAAGGCGGCGTGCTCCTCCTTGGCTTAACGAGCATCTGTAACCCGTTTTTTCCGGCCTGACGGTGTGGGACCGAAAAGCGCTGTAACACGCGCCGGCGTCTCCGACTCTGGAAGTCGAGGCTTCGACGCTCGCAGCGGCTGCCCTGCACGCCGAGGCCTAGTTAACTCCTTCCTTTGTGAAGCCGATTCGTGAAGGCGTGACTTGGACGTCCCCCCCCACCACCACAAGTGCCGTCCAAGCTGCTGACTTGCCTTGAGTGCAAAAGCTGTTATCGCGTCTTGTAATTTGTCACAGCGGCTTTTATCCAGCGAGGCTTATCCGTTTGCGCTGCTGGTTATTTTGTTGAAGAAGATTCAGGTTAAGCCCCTGACTCTAAGGTGTAACAGCTGGCACCTTGTGACACTTGTGGCTGCGGTAGCCTTTTGGATACACGTTCTTTAGAGCCGCCGTACTGGCTTATCAGTTCGCCGAGGATGATAAAACTTAATACTCGAGTCGTTCTGTACCCTTCCATGGATATGGTACAAGTCATCTAATTCGTTTGGGGGACACAATAATCCGTCTGATCCAAGGCAGCCTAACGTTCCCGCTTATCATATTTGAGTTATCTTCAGTTTGGCAGCTGATCGTGTTAAAGTTTGAACAGCGAACAATTATTGCTTTTTAATTGTTTTTGAAAGCTAAGTTTGAAAGACAAGGGGGGAAACTTGTAGAAATAATCGTTGGAACCCACTGTAAATGTGTATCTGTTCAAGTAGGTTCTAATTTATTGCTATCAAACTGAGCCATGGTGGGACTGGTAGATGGTGGTCTTGTCTTGCATCTGTGGAGGACAGAATGCCCAGATCAAGGAACTATGCATGCAGGTTGTAGATGGTTGTCTCAGCTCCAAGATTTATTGATAGCTATTAGTGTAATTATCTGTGCCATTTAAGAGAAACAAAATTTGACAGTTAAGGCTCAGGATGCTATTTTTCCAATGTTACAGTAGAAGTGCACTTCATGTTTTTGAATTTACATGTGGTGTTTTGTTGTTGAACTCTGTGCCAATGGCCTAGTTTGTATTTGGTGGTACTTAATACACTAAAATTTCACTTTTCTAGTTGACTTGATACAGTTTCAGATGGCCATAAGCATTTTCCCTTTTTTTGCAATCATTGAGCCACCAATTAAAGAGCCAGTTCTCTAAACATCTGTAATATGGCATGCATGCTGAAATGCATTTGTCACCTTGTATAGTAGTTTGTACCATATACTTGGGGGTTCTTTGTTTTCTAAACTGTATTTCTAGAGTTTCATGTTGAAGGTTTCTAATCTATTCATGATCATAAATTGTTTCATCGGAATCTTGCTAGACTAGACATGCTTTCTGGGTGATGTCTGAAGTCTTCAGAGCTTTGAGGGGCAGGTTTGTAACAGTTTTGATCGTAAACTGCCACAGCCCTTGAGAGTGTGAGACCAGTATGTGCGAGTGACAGCTGTGTCTGCACTGTGACAAAATGAGCCTTGTACCAGGTGACTGGAAGAAGCTCCGTGGTTTGTTACCAGACGTGCACTCAGAAAACTGTATCCAACAGTTGCATGAAGGTGGTGTTGACCTGGATTCTGCTGATGTGGTTTTTCTTCCCCAGTATGCCCCCTCAAATTCTATGTGTCGGGGGGGGGGGGGGGGGGGGGGGGGGGGGCGTGGAAGAAGATTCAGCAGGGACATGCTCAACAGGGACATGACCCGGGCTGCAAACAATGGCTGTTGCCTCGGATATATTTTTGCTTCTTGTTGATCTGTTCTTTCAGCCACACTTTACTATCTGTATTGTAAATCTATAACAAACAAGATTATAGATTCATGTTTGAATCCATTGTTAGGTGTGCAAGGATGCTGGGTGACTTAATGTTTTCAAGTGTATGAACTGCAAAGCATGAGAGCCTCCTTTTGAGGAGGAGGCAAGCAAAGTGATGAAATCACTTTTTTCCATATCAAAGGTCGGTTTGTATCACATTGAGGGTTAATTTCATTTCTTATAAAAAATCCCATTGATCAAGTAAGGTGGCCAACATTGTGTCATTTTGGTATCTAGTTTGTCTTGTATATCTGTAATCAAATTGTTTTTGCAGAGAGAAGCAGCATGGTCTCTATGCCCCCTGCGACCTCTAAGGCCTATTGTCCTGCTGAGGGTTGTATATTGTCAGGTTTGTGAGAATATAGAAGGTCAGTCCATTTTGGTAATGAAGGTGAATCACCTGAATGGCGTGATATCATGCTGCTTCTTAAGGTATTATGCATCTACCACTTTTCTTTTGTCCTTTTGGCTTCCCCTTCATTGTTGACTCACTAAATAAGACATTTACATATTTTGTGATTACCACAGCTCTGCATGAGAAGTGGTAGGCACTTTCCTGCTCCCTTTGTTTTTATAGCAACACAAAAAGCAGCTATGTAATTATCTCAGATGAGGGTCAGTCAGTCTTAAATGTTTGATGTGGAGTCAAAACAGGCTTTTGATTTGTGGTCCCTCAGGTAATCGGGTCTGGCAGGTTTAGAACTGCTGGCAGTGCATCTTAGTTTGGTGTGAACACCATCTTGTTGATGCCCCTTGTAGATACTTTGACTTCGGTTCGCGTGACTTCCATTGTTCTTTCCATTGCCTCTTCTGACAGCAGCCCATCTGATGATTATTGGTTGACTGACCTTGGGCTCAAATGACAAACTGAACTGCACGATTTGAGAGTTATACTCAAATCAGGTGAGCAGCATTAGCAGGCTGTCAGAAATGCATATGTGTGTGTTTGAATCGACCTGGTTGTGTGTTTGCATTGAAGCACTACATCGGTGTTACTGTAGATGCCTGTTTCAACAAGTGTAGCGATCAAGTAATGCATATTAACTCAGGTCTCAAAGACCTTTAGAATCTTGCCGAAGCGTTGCGATGGAAGAATGGCAGACAAGTTTCTCAGGTAGTATTGCTGCCTCACATCAAGTGTTACAAGGTTAGCTCCAGTAGGATGTGTTGCATCTCTGTGCTCATGAACTTCTTTTTCCCTTCCACTGTCCCTGGCTTCTGGCTTAGGTGAACTCGCTGATAAGGAGCAATTTTTGTTGTCATCTGCAGTGGATTGACATCCTTTTGTACGCAAAGGTTCCTGGGGTTTTTCCAGAATCATTGCATTGAATGTCATATTTTAAAAAGAAAATCTAAATGTTGCCTATCAAAGGATGTTTGATCTTATCAAGCTTGAGCAGTCCCATGTTTTTGGGAACTACTGGGTATGTGTCGTTTTAATAAAGCGTGATGTTTCTAGGGATATGGTTAGTTTTAAATTACTTTTGATGAGAGATCTGGTCCTGAAACATGCCTTATGTTTCATTGTAGGTAGATTCATGGGTAAGCCATTTGCTTTTCTAGCTTGAATTTTAACCTGTAAAATTGTTTCCTTGATGCAAATTCACTTGACCCTCCAGTCCCCGTATCAGCATGTCACGAAACAAGATTTTGATCTGCTTTGGAAATGCCTATCATTTGCCATTCTTGCTGAGCTAAGTGTGCCCCTCTCCAACTTGTTGGAGGTTGTTTCCTGCTGTGCTGATGGTTTCTGTTGCTAATGATACCCACAGGCCTGGTGTTGTTCTGCCCCTAATGTCTCTGGAGGATTAAGAGTGATTCAGATCTGTGAGCAGTCTGTGCGCCAGGTGTCTCTGTGGCAACGACGAGGGATTCTAATCCCCTTCTGGAACGGCATGTCGCTGAGCAAAGGCAATGTGCTACTTATGCCCCTGCTCTGGCTGATGTCAGAATTCCCTCTTTCTGGACCACATCATCCTTAATTGATATGGTGGCCATGATCTTTATAGAAATGACTGGTTGGGGAAAAATTAAGCCTAGCATGTATGTTGTAGAACCCTGATCTAGTGTTTTTGTATCATTCTAGGTCATAGAGCCCTTTGCATGTCCTCCTCAAAGTGATAGCCGCCTTGCACAATTTGCTTTGCAAACATGCTGTTGTGTAAATGAAATGTTAGTCATTCTGGAAACTGACTCACTACTTTCCCGAGGCAAGGACACGTGCATACAATTGTATGTGGGAGAGCAAGAAGGATGTTGCTGCTTGTTGAGACTTCTCTTGCCACAGAGAGCTCTGGCTCCCGTCCCTAAATACCACAGCATGGCAGGGGTGCTCTGAGTTGGAACTCTCCTTCTATGATTAGGCATTTGGGTAATGTGAGAGAGGCAGGAAGTCAGAGGCAGTTGGTTTGGTTGAGTGGAATTGGGGCCAGTGTAAACTCATCCTGTACTCTGCCCTGTTGTAGTTTCTTCTGGCATTACTTCCGATGAAGTCATGCCCTTGTGCTCAGGTGTTGAGCAAATGGACTTTGGGACCAAACTACTGTAATGTGAGGGGTGCTTGTAGCCTGAATGGCATGGAGCCCCCTGAGTATAACTCTGTGCAGGCTTTCTGGTTCTTGAGCTTGGTTTAAGAGTCTGGCTGGTCAGCCGTTTATGGGATTAAGTATTCCTTATTTTTTTTGAACGTTAAATTAAATGAACCCTACTTGTGGTTGTTTTTCGTAATATGCACATTATTCCTCTCACCAGCAGTAACCATGCCTGGTGAGCCTGTATCATCCCAACCCTCTGCAATGTGACCATAAACATCAGCCAGTGCAAACTGGGTCAGTCTGTAGCACAAGGGAGTTGCTGCCTGTTTGATCCAGTCGTCAGCCCATTTTTCGTGGAAATTCAGCTGTGGGGTGGGTGGGAGCATTTGCTGAGCCCCTATCTCCCCCACCCCACACTCTCTGTTCTCTGGGCCAAGGACTTGGCTGGCTGCCACCAGGTCATCCACTTGCGCCTCTTGGTCTAGATGTAGAAGCGTTTTTTTTTCTTTCTTCTGCAGGTGGCTTGGAGGTTTTGAAGAACATAGCACCTGAAAGCTTACCTCCACTGAAGAGTTAGTAATTTTACATTCAGTATATTTGAGTGTGGGATCTGCAGGAGGACTTTCCCTGCAGTGTATTACTGTTCTTTTCATTACCACCTGCCATTCAAGTTGTTTGCATAGCTTCTAAAACTGCTTCTGTTGTATAGCCTCATCCTCAAGTTTCTGTACCTGAGTAATTATTAAATACTCATGCTGGAAGGTGAAGATTAAAAACTACTGTACTGTGTCTTCTTAGTACTTGGAGCTGTAGTTTTTATTTTCAGTTAAATTTGCACTTGTTACTGCTGTCTCATTGTATACACCCTTTTTAAAAAAATCCTTGATGCATTTTTTTGGGGGGTGGTATTGAAGCCTTTGGTATTGAAGCCTTTTTTTAAAAAAAAAATTTTGAATTGCACTTTATCTTTTGTTTGGGTTTCTTTTGTTCTCTGGGTTTCATGAAAATGCCATTTTTATCATGTTAAATATGACCCCCCCCCATGCCCTAGGGGTGCTTATATTTGAGATAGCTGGTATGCCAAAGGTCTTTGGTGGATCTTGTATGTGGTAGTGGAGGATGCATAATCACACCGCTCATTAATTTATTTAATATGTATGCAGTGGATTTGTGCCATATGCTTTTATGCAAGTGTGAAGTTTGTGAATATTTTGTTTGAGATGTCTCAGTGGGGAAAATATTTAGGTAGGTTGCTGTATATTCTGTTCAGTATATTATCAGGACCATAAATGGCACTATTGGCTTTTTTTTTATTATTTTTTAAATGTCACCTCGTGAAGAATTAGCCAATAAGGACATCAGGAAGTAATTGACACCATGCCTCTAAAAATGTGGCCTGTTTGTATCTATGGAAAGGTAAGTGCTTTTTAGGAACTGGGCCCCTAGGCTGAATGTGCAGTCTCCCTGTTCTCATAAAAAGTAAACAGTTTTATGCTGTGTTCCAGCTTTCACGATTATCTGTACAGTCAGTCATGTTCTTGGTGCATTTCAGAATGTAAGTGCTTGTGTACATCTGATATTTGTTTCTTTGTTTTGGGGCACAATTTTGCACAAGTTCATATGCATGGGCTACTGTGCTGTTACTTGTTACTTCCTGCAATGACATACTGAGAATGGAGACCTAACAGATTATGAATAGCATAGTGTATGATCCTTTTTATCAAGATTAAAAACACTTTTTTTTTTTTTTGCTTGAATGGACTTCTTTATATTTCTTGAAGCCTTTGACCTGTATTTTTTTATTTTTAACCCATGCACTGGCTGTTCAGACAGGTGCTACTTGGGGTGAATCTGCTGAGAATGACTGGGCTTTTGCTTTAGGATGGGGTTCCTGCTTTCTTTTTCAGGAGGGTGCTGTGGATTCTCTGGAGGCAGAAGCTGTCCGGGCCCTGGGTGTGTGCTCTTTCTGACAAGCATGTGAAACGCGTGGGACCGTGAAAGCGGTGCCAGTGGTTTGAAGTTCTGCTCCGTCGTAATCCTCAAATTGTGACTGCTTTTGACACTTCGCTGCAGTTCAGGGAGTTCGGCTGCCGGCGAGTTGCATGTTAGTGTGCATGTAAAGGTGGCCAGCTGCACACTGGGGCTGCTGTTCTCGGTCCTTGATAGGTGGCCTCGGAGAAGGTGTTACCACAAAGACAGTTTACGGGGTGTAGTGACTGGAAAATATCACATCTCAAGCTGGAGTGATTGTTTCACTTTATGCTGGTATTTGGTGCTTCTGTGAAAGTACCTCGTGCACAGCCTTGTGGTAATGAGGTTGCCCTGTGTAATTGCAACACCTCCGTATTTACAGTACTTGCCGTATTTGTCAACCGAGAGGTTTGCGAACTGTCCGACAGTAAAAGCGAAGTTGCAGCTTTGAAGCCGCTACATCCCTGAGTTGCATGTATTGCACACCTTGGTCCTGTGCTCAATTTGTCATCACCCCCAACTTAGGGTTCCGTACTGATGCTTCCTGGTGCAATGAGTTTGAATTTTGCTTACCCCTCTAACCCAGTGTTTTCCAATCCGGTCCTTCGTGACCCACAGACAGTCCACATTTTTTGCTGGGAGGGAGCAAAAATGTGGACTGTGACAGAGAGCTTGGAGCAGACAAAAACTTGGCCCAGCTGTGGGTCCCCCAGCACCAGATTGGAAAACACCGCTCTAATGTGTTGCCTCTCTTCTCATTCTTGCAGTGTTACTGTGTTGATTTTGGCCGCCCATTTATGGCGTTTGTGAGTGTCAGCGGAGACTTCTGCCAGGCACAGCACGTCGCCTCTGCGGACGAGTGAACCATTGGCCCCAAGGAGGACTACGCCACCCAGAAGCCTCCCTGAAGACCAGCACCCTTGGATTGTAGCTGCTTTCTCCCACTGCCCTCCCTGGATTCACACGTTGTCCTTGGCCAGAACTACTTCTCCCCTGTCCCCAGATCAGGCATTAAATACGACCAATACAAAGTTTACTGCCTGCCTTTTCTGTCATCAGCCAATCTGAACACCTCTCCTGAATGGGGTAATCTGCTGCAATAATCTGATTGGATGATTGAAGGATTGACCCCTACCCCCTCCCTGTTTTATCCGTGGAGTATTGTGGAATTTTTATTTCCTTTTTTAACCTTTTGAGTTCCTTTAGTGGTCTAGTCCAAATACCCAAATTTTCCCCACTTGTATGTTTTTTTTTTTTTAAAGTCTACTAGGAGTCCTTAAACATCTGAGCCAAAGTCTCCCTTTTTAGACATTTTATTTATTTTTATATATACATATATTTTTAAGACTTCTCGCCAATATGAACCGCCCTGCCGCCGTCGAGATCTCCTATGAGTGCATGAGGTTTCTCATCACACACAACCCTACCAATGCCACACTCAACAAATTCACTGAGGTGCGTCCACCAAGAGTCGCCATACATTAACCATGGTGGTTGGGGCTTTGGCATGAAGTGTTCAGTTGTGCGAAAAAAGAAAAGGTCACATGACATTTGAGTCTCAACCCCCAACCCCTCTTTCCTTGCTACCCAATTTAGGAACTGAAAAAATTTGAGGTGAACACCCTGGTTCGGGTCTGTGAGGCCACCTATGACAAGGGCCCCGTGGAAAAAGAAGGGATTGAAGTCCTGGTAAGGCCATTTTCCCTGTATGTTTGTGCTCGTTTTCTAGAGCGTTGGGTTATGTGAGTCTTGACTTTTAGGCCTGTAGGATTAAGGGTGAAGAGTAAATTCATCGGTGCCATGCTCAGCAGACTGGGCTGAGATATTGAACATGGGGAGATGTCTTTAGCCCAGATGCTCTCTAAAACCCTGCTTCTGTGATCCTGCCTACGTTCTCACACAGCAGTGAAGCCGAAAAAGAACTTCAGAGCAGTGTTATGGTGTATGTTCCTTACAAGCCATTCAACTAATCGAAACTGTGAACCATGCATGGATGCATGACATTACTAATAGATGCTGGGAGAGTGCTTGGCTTGGTGCCGATATGTGTCAGACATGCTTAGAGGTGTAAGATGGCAATTTTTCCATCATAATCCTGGTGAGAGTCTAGATTTTCCTTCAGATGTTCCCAAAATGAACACACTCTGCTCATTTAATGTGCCACAGCTGTGTGTTGTGTTAATAATGAAGGGGTGTTTTACTAAATGTCCATTTGAAATAGGCCTAATTCTAATTTCATTGTGATTCGACAACTAAAGGCAAAATTAAGATGCCAAAAATTGATTAGGTGTAGCTAATTATTTCTTTTAATGTTCTTTCAAATGAAGTCAAGTAATCTTAACAAAAGTTAGCTTCTGTTCAGTGTAAATTAGAGACGCGCTGATCCAGACCTATTTGACGGATTGGGTATCGGCCATGCGTGACCGATCCACATCCTATACTTACTTTAGTTTTTGGCAATCTCTAAATTCATGTTAAATCTATTTGTTTAATCAATTGCACGATAGCTCTTTCCCAATTTAAAAGGTTTTTTTTTTTTTTTGCTGCATTCAAATTGAACGCTAACGCTTTTTTGCTACTCAGTGGGTGTGAGTACAGTGACTTCCGCCGTCTATGACGTGCTTAACCCTCGCAGTACGAGTAGCGTAAGATAAGATGTGATGATCTTGGAGTATTTTACGCTTTTAACAGAAACCAGTAGCACAACGATTTGTAATCTTTGTAAAATAAAGTTTTGAGAGGTGGGAATAGCATTTAACGGACAATCTCACTTAAAGCGCACGCAACTGTGCGAGACAAAAAAAAAGCAATGGGTGATTTGGGAGTCTTGCAAACTTGCTGCAGCTTGTGATACAAGAGGGGAATCGGATCGGAACTGAAAAAATGTGCCCATCCCTAGTGTAAATTCCACCTCCAGTACCCTGAGTGCAGAAACACATGAATGTATCATTGTGGCCAGAATGTGTCCATATTAATCTAGCCCTAAGCTCAGCTGAATTAAACTCCAAATACTCAAGAACGGTAGCCTGTACTACGAAGCGGGGTTACTGGCTTATCGGGGTAACTTGTTGGATTTAAGATACCACAGTTTAAATGGGCTTAATATTCGTTCGGTTACATTTTGCCCAGAGTATCTTAAATCCGACAAGTTACCCTGATAAGCCAGTAACCCGGGGTCTTAGTACAGACCACAGGACTGTGAATAGCCTGTTTGTCACCACTGTTAACTGACATGCTGTGCTGTCAACCTGTGCTGTCAACCCAGAAAGTTTGTCTTTCTGGAGGTTTCAAAGCGGATTAAAAAAATGGAACGCTGAGTAGTTATCACTTATTGTTAATGTACTGACGTTAATGTGCTTAATAAAATTCCTGCATCACAGATTGTACATCTCTTCCAAGAAAGGTATTGCTTCTTCCCACAGCAAAATCCGGACTTCTGTTGCTTGAGATCCCTGCCGACTTCCGGGTCACTCGAGGACAGTGACTGTCCATTCTGTTTTTCTTGGCTGCTGTCCTGAAATCGCACCTTACGAGGAGGCACTGGCCTACATAAGCGAGACTCTGTGCCCTGGCTCAAGTATCGCTACCCCACCGTTGCCTGCCAGCCTTTTCTGTAAAGTGGAGTGTCATGCACGTGAAACTAGAGGGTGCCCTCAACGCTTTATTATGCTGTTTATAGTTTATACTTTCTTGTGTGCCGACTTGAGGTTGAACAGAAACAAATTAATGGATGTGCACATGCTGGGATTTTACTCCCACCTGTAATTTTTATTTTGTGTTTTAATTGGCTCCCTGAATAGTCAGTGTAACATTTTGCCTGCACCCAGACCACACAGCTCCTGGTCATTGTAGGTGGTGCTCCCCCAGGACCTTAAAACCAGATGGAATATCGTGCGGTAACCCATAGTGTTATCCTTCATATCTCTGCTCCCTGCACTCCCACCCCCACCACAGCAATGGTTACTTGGCCGGTTCCTGCCCTGCTCCTCTCTGGGTGTCACTGCGGAGTGACAGCGTGGTGTCATGGTTAGTTAATGGTCCAGGATTGCTTCGCTGTAAGCTCATCAAAGTGCTGCTTTATAGAGGCAGTATAAGTACAGAATGTCTGGCTGTTTAGGCCTTTCTGCCTACACTGCAGCTTTAATTTCACGTGCAGGATCTTGGTTAGTGAGTACACACCTTGACTTTTATGAACATTCTGAACAATAAGTGAAATGTTCTGCAGTGCTGTTCTGGAATTCATTATGGCATGTCTTATAATGCCGTGCGTCTTCTGAGGGAGAATAAGTGATACTGTGGAGTTTAGGAGGACTTGTTGCTGAAAATGGTCTTAATTATGAACACAGGGTGGCTTTTGTTGCTCGTGGATTTCTATCTAGGAGAGATGGCCTAAGTGTCCTGACCAAGACTGGAACGTGGCCTAACCTCAAGTTGGAGGTCATTCAAAGAGCCTGCTTATTTACCGTAGCGACATAAGCATGGACATAGTGTCTCAGCTTCTCTCCTATGTGGGCAACCGCACCTTCATGTAGGTAAATATGCCGGCAGAGTGAACAGGAGTACTGTTGTGCACCTATATAAAGTGGGCTCACATTGTGCTGCAATGTTACTGGCTTGGGTTGTGGTCCTTTTCCTTTAACTGTTCTGTAAGCACAGATGTCCAAGCAGGGTGAGTTCGGCTACCTCCCCGCAATGAACTGTGACTTGTGGCATTGTAGCAGTTTCACTAAGACCTGGTCCTCAAAGGCACTCTAGGGTATGTCAGGTTATTTGAATTAGTTTACCTATCATGAAGTGCTGGGTATGTTTTGATGTTTGCATTTTTACTGGGTGTGTGCATGCCTTTGAGGTGTAAAGCTCTTTATATGTATACTCAAAGCCTGGGGAGCTTTGGGAAGTTAGCCTCTACTACAGGTAAACAGCTGACAATAGGTATTCCAGGAATCCTGTTTGTCTAGAGCCTTCCTTACCATTCCATTAAAATCTGCATGAAGTCGGTGGCTACACTTCCTGGTTAGGAGCATAAGGAGGACCATGTGACCTGGGTGTTGCTGGTTGGGATCCCTCTAAAGCAGGGCTATTCAACTCGCGGGCTGAGTTCTGCTGATTTTGTTTTTTTCTGCCTTCCTTCACCTGTAAGCCAGGTGTGAAGCCTCTGACCAGTCAGAATCGGTAATTATTAAACTACCTGGGAGAACTGAAAACAAGGCCTGGACTTGGAATCAAGGGCCTGAATTGAATATCTTTGCTCTAGACCAGGGGTGGCCAATCTTATCCGCAAAGGGCCGGTGTGTTTGTGGGTTTTCGCTGCAACTCCCTAATTAATTACTAATTAGAGGACTGATTGGCTGAAGAGTCCTCACACGTGGGTTTGAACAGCTGACTTAAAGGTTATTCCAAAAACCTGCATATACACCGGCCCTTTGTGGATAAGATTGGCCACCCCTGGTCTAGACCATCACTGCCTGGTTGATTTCCATCACTGTCCTTTGTATTTGTATTGGGCAAATGTGGCCATCACATTAAGTGATGAATGTCAAGTACAAAAATTATGGCAATTCTACAAAACCAGTGTCTCTCAATTATGCAAATTGTTACTACCGCGATTATTTTATTCAGATGGCAACATTGCTTGCTTTCCTCCATTTCTTGCTTTGCCATGTCGGTCTTTATTTTCTCCCTCCTGGAGGTCTGTGACAGTCTGGCACGAGACCAGAAGCCTCTTCCTCAACCCCCAGTGTGGCTGGGTGCCCAAGTCAGACCCGTGAGAAAAGAGATGTCAACATTGCACAAGGCAATACAGCTTGTGACTTCCAGGGCCAGGCCCCCAGGGCTGCAGCCTGCAGTGTTAGCCTGTCACTGCATGTCACCCACTATCCTCGGGGCCTGTGGAGATTATGGCTTAGTTCTTGTTTAGCGACAAACCAAAATGATTGACTTGCAGATGAACCCAGATGTCTTTGGGGAACATTCTGAAGGAGGTGCTGATCGTTTTATTTCTCTCTTCCTCCCTTCATCTGTTTCACTTCTTATTCAAATTGTCATGACACTTCATGATACAAATCTTTGTGGAACACCTCACTATGAACATGCACTTTGATAACCCTTTCACCAGCCTACTGTCACCTGACTTCGGGTGATTACCCCCATTGGCTGGATAACTTTATCAAATACACTGGAAAATGGTGGCAAGCATTTCTGCAAAGAACGATTGCTTCACTAATGATACAGTCCTGCTTGGTTGGGAATCCCTGTAATCTTTCCCCTAGATTTGAAGTTTTAGCCACGTTTTTTAAACGCCTTGTGAAATTGCTCAATTGGGTAGCACATTCTTTTTATAGTGTGTATTTTATTAGTCTTATTTGTAACCATATTGAAGCATTTGTCCTTTTATTATATGGGAATCTCTTTTCAGTGCCCTGAAATATATTTTTTCTTTTCTAGGATTGGCCCTTTGATGATGGTGCCCCTCCCCCAACCCAGGTTGTTGATGATTGGCTGAATTTGCTGAAGGTTAAGTTCCGTGAAGAGCCAGGATGTTGCATTGCTGTGCACTGTGTTGCAGGACTAGGCCGGTATGTACAGCAATTGTACCGGGTGGAGGGAAGTCAGGTGTTTGGGATGACTGTCCCCTGTAGAATGGTGGAAGGTGAATGTGCTTGCATGCTTCCTAAGATTGAAAGTCACAACCTTGAATACCTGACTGCCGTGTGGATGGCCGTTGACACGAATAGGTGTTTTAAAAAAAAAAAAAAAAAAAGTGAGATGGCTTTCAGAAACGGCATTTTAATGTCAGATGCATCTGAAGATGTTTCATGATTTTGTCCTTCCCTTTGTGACAGTGTCCAATATAAAGTACTGTACACAAGGGGAACTGCAGGCTGACAGTATTTCAGCAATTTTTAAGTCGCAGCAGGATGGAAGTTAACTAAAAGAATCCATTTCTTCATCATATGAAACTACTCTTGCATCCTCTTAGCTGCCAGATTTTCCTATTTTGTCAATGTATAATATGAGTTTTCCTATTAATCCAGTTTATGGGACATTTATGGAGTGTTATAACATGCACTTCCTCTTTTCTCATGGATGTCAAGCTTATTTTTATCCGAGGGGCCTGTAGGGTAACTGAGCTGCTCATATGACAAACAGGAATGCTGAGCCAAACTCCAACCCACATTCTTGATCCTTACCTCCCCTTTTTTTTTTTTTTTTTTTAAAGTGCACCTGTTTTGGTGGCTCTGGCCTTAATTGAGTGTGGGATGAAGTACGAGGACGCTGTGCAGTTCATCCGACAGTAAGTGGATCTGGCTCCGGCGCAAAAAGATTCACGCACTTCTGAATGAATTTTAAATGACCCGCTCGCTCCTCTTCTGTCTTTAGGAAGCGACGTGGAGCCTTCAACTCCAAACAACTGCTTTACCTCGAGAAATACCGGCCCAAGATGCGTCTCAAGTTCAAGGAAACCAACGGCCACAACTGCTGCATTCAGTAGGGTGGTCCTCAGCAACTAGGGAGCAATGCAAAAGGAAAAACTGCAATTGTAATTATTAAAGTGATGATTCTCATGGCAGTCGATTACAGGGAACAAAGGTCGGTTTTGTTTTTTGTTTTAATATATGGATTCACCAGCTGAATGAGAAGCTGAAAGCACAAGGAAGGCCCTTTCTGCTTGCCCTAATGTCTAATTGTGGGCAAGAGCCTGACACAGGTTCTGCCTGGTAAACAGTGTAATCATGGGAGGGTTTTTTTGTTAAACTTTGTATACTTAAAATGAACAATGGTATAGATATTTCAAATGTAATAGCATCTTTATAAATTTATATTTATGTAACTATAAATATAAATTATATCAGTGATCCAAACAAATGGATTGAATGCCCCATGTTTTATGTTAACATGGAAACTTACTTTTTTTTTTTTTTTAACTGAAAGTAACTTGATCTCATGCAGTATGTTATATATTTTTTTCCCCTAGGGTTTATATATGGTCTGTTTTTACCAGGCATGCACCTCTTGTCCTGGTTTTTTTTTTTTTTGGGGGGGGGACTGTCCCACCCCCTCCCCTTTATTTGATGCTCCTGTCTACCTTGGAAAGGCTTCCCTTTGCCGCTGTCCCACAGAGCATCTGTTCCTCACAGGAAGACACCTGGCACTTTTAGGTTCTTGTTCATCACTGCATCACAGTTCCTGTGGGGGTTTACAATAGGACATATTTGCAACTATGCTGTGCCACCCCCCCCCTCCCCCCCCCATAACATGTGTGTGGTGTCTAAGGGTCTAATAGCTGGGATGGGGGGTGGTGGAGGATCTACTATAGACCTATACATTTCTCCCTTTTTAAAACATCCCCCAATTCTTATTGCTTTTAAATTTTGAAATAAAATGAACTTTTCTGCTTTTAAAATGTGCTTGGGTTGACAGAAATGTCTGTTCTTGGCTACCTGATATCGGAAAATGATACTCTTCCAGGGAACATAAGGATTATGTATTTTTGGGCAGTGCCTTTCATCACAAAAATGGACATGCTCATGGAAAGGCAACTGGTCATTTAAAGAGCCTTACACGTGTGTGTGTGTGTGTATATATACACACACACACGTGTACGCGCGTGGGGGGATGCTACATATATATAAAATGTTGTGGGGACCAAATGTCCCCACAATGTCATAGAAATCTGTTATCTTGATGTTGTGGGGACATTTTTTATCCCATCTCCATGAGGGGAAACTCATTTTTTTTAAGGCTGACTGCAATCAAAAACCTAAATGTCAAGTCTGTTTGGTTACTCATGATTTAAGCTTAGGACTGGGTAGGGGTTAAGGTCGTCATTGCTGGGATTAAAGTTTTCCCAATACAAAGGAATGGACGGTCCTCAAAAAGGTGTGCGTGTGCGCATATGCATATAAATATCTTTTTCAGTATTTTTATTTTTAAAGTGCATTATGCTTGATTTTGAAGGGACTGAAGCCTTTCTGAAGACTCCACTACCAAACGTGCCTGTAAGGACCGTTGAACCAGCTTGGACTGGAGGCCCTTTGCCCAGCTTTTTCACAGATTTCACCACCTTCGCTTGTCCTTGGAGTTCACAGAAAGTGACTCGCCCGATTCCCCCTCCCCATTCCCTTCACCAAGTACAGATATTTCGTTTTAGATTTTACCCAGTTATGCGGGTAGAAATTCTGGTTAAATAAGTTACTAAATGTCACATCTTTCTCCTAAAGGTTCACACTTAAGTACTACTCCTAGCTACACAGCTGTAGGTCTTACACAACTGATGACTCAGTGGTTCACTTGAGAAGGTGGAACATGGTTCTGTGTGGATCACTCAACACCTTTCCTCATCCAGCATGACAGCATGTCTAGTAGTGGCTAAGAGGAATTTTCTTTTTATAACCAGTTTTCATGCTATTATTTTGAAATGTAATAATTCAGTTTTTAGTTATCAGATGCCTTGAGCTATTCGAAGCATAGAATTAAAGTCTATGACTGGAATTCTGTCATACAGTGAGGTTATCCCCTTCATTTTGAAAGGATCTTGAAACTTACTCATAATCGTAAGAGGTTATTTGCAATGGTCCTGCCGCCCAGTCATGCATATTCAGTACAAAAAAAAAGCTGTCTTGTAATGTGTTAACCTGTGATCTTTGGGGACCTTTCATTGAAGTATTTGCTGTAGTAAAACCGTTCCGGCTGTGTTCTTGACAGAACACAGGAAATGCTCTGAGTCATTTCAGTTGACCTTTGCAACTTAGTAAATGACTCGGTGAAACAGTCACAACCGCTTATCAGGATGTCTTGTTTTCAATGTGTTCACTCACCGAATGAGTTAGGATGCATGCACAAATATAGGAAGTTATTTCTCTGAGATATGTCCAATTTGGATTATTTGGTGACTTGTGTTGTCTAGAAACACAGTGTAGAAAAATAATGTACATAATCTGCCTTTTTATTTCTTAATCCCCTTTGGCATACATGGGCCAATTTACTAATAGCCAATGTCACAAAATTAGCATTGAAACCTGCTCCATTTACCTTCCGAAATGAGGTATAAGCCAAAATCCTTGGAACCAGCCCTATGCAATGTACTTAAACCAGAACAAAAAACCTCTCCTGATGGAAATCTGAACTGGCAGCAACCACGCAGTAAGAAAAAAGTGGCAAGCATTTCACAATAGGTGTACCACAATCATCTCTTTTCCGGAGGAAAGTAAATCAGTCTCAAGAGTAACTTGGGTTTTCCCTTATTGTGACACTCAAACAAAAAGGGCACTTTGTGATTTGAAGTTAACGTGCCGGGTGATTATGACTCATCCACATGCGGCAATGGAGAGCGCTGACGACGGGGTACTGCCAACGGCGCGCACTGCACAGCGGCTCATCGGTGTCCTAAAAGAAATATTGTCCCTTTTGCATTGATCGGGCTGGATAAAAAGGCCGAGCCTTTCACAAACTTGTCGAGCGGGCGGATCCGTGTAGCACTGGATGCAGTCGGCCCACCCTGCTCCCTCGTATTCTGAAACGTCTCTCGGCCGAACTATCGCTACAGCATTTATAGATGAGTTTATTTAGCCGTATATACAATACAGCTGTAAACCAGAAAAGCTTAATTTAAATGCTGTTGACTGCTTTTCCGAGTTCTGGGTCTGTATTGCGGCAGAACAGAATTGATCTGATTCGTCTAATTTTCAGCAGATCACGGTCGGAACCCCTTCAGTGCCTTTGTGTGATTTTCTTCAACCTTTGCGATGCAGCTGATGGGGAAAACCCGACTGGCAAACCTACACCGCTTATCGTCCTCTCCGGTAGTGACTGTCGGCCGGGGTAACGCGATCTCCGCCCGGCTGGATGAGTCAGCAGCGCCCAGACGCCGGGGACACGTTTTATTCTGACTCATGTCTTGGGGGCGGGGGGCAGGACCCCCCCTCCCACCTCCCACCTCCCACCTCCCATTATCTTTACGATTTGAACGTGGGGTTTTACCGGGGCACAACACATAAATACTGGGCCACGTGCCCCAGTAAAAGGGGTCTAGCGACGCCCATGGGGGGTGATTCATGAATGCACATTCACATTTCAGCCACATTTCTTTAGATTATTTACAGCCACGAAGCAACATCTGATAGTATATACCCAGAATATTTTTTTTTATTGTTTTTATTTTGCATACTAAGTTGTAGTGGGTCGTACGTTTACGGTAAGCAGTTTAATAGTGAGACGACCTTTTTGAGACAACTGTATAGCCCTTAAATTTAATGTTCAGGGTTCACCTTTCGCTATCGGCAATTCGCAGAAACGCTTCCTGTTAAACGGCGTGCACGGAAGTCTTTCGTTGATTCAGCACAAGCTGTCCCTTTCTGTTTCACGTGGTTTGTAAAGGAATAGCAACAGTTTAACACTGCGTGTTTATAAATATGTATCACTCTGCGGGATGAAACAAAATGTTATGATCCAAAACAACCATTAGACCTACTAAATAGACAGCAGTTTACAACTGTAGCAGCTCAATACATTTAATTTGTATCGCAAGGGCGATTAAACAGCATGGAAAATGTCTTTGTGATTATGAAGTTAAAGGAAAACAAAGGCATGTAGAAAGTGAAATGCTTTGCATAGCTAGAATTAGACTTATTTTGGAATTTAGATTATCTATCTATCTATCTATCTATCTATCTATCTATCTATCTATCTATCTATCTCTCTCTCTCTCTCTCTCTCTCTCTCGACCGTGTTTGGTGCCCTTTAAATATATAGGCCTAGTCGGTTTACGGCTTCGTGACAGTTGCATGCTTTATTATGTTTAGTGAACCTAACGGATGGGTTACCGCTCCCTCTCTAGCTCTGATCCACGCCAGTGATGACGTGAGAGATCTGGCTCTTTTATCCACCCACTCAGGTGGGAAAAGCATTTCATATAAAACGACATAAATACTTTTGTTTTGTAAGCAGCTGGGTGTCGTGGTTGAAAATTTAAAATGTTATCAGGACCTAGAGAAAAAGCAGAGGTATTCACCCCCTGGCGTTTTAACTCCCCCAATTCACTGGCCGATGTGAGGTTAACCAGGGTCTCCAAAAAGTGCACTGACTGCTCTTAGAACCAGAAAAAAATTCATGTAGTAACGCTGGATTGATGAAGGCACGCGGCCGCAGCGCTGCACATGTAAGCATTACCGTCTTGTTCCACGTGGTCCCTGTTGCTTTTCAGTCGTCAATTTCACTAGTCTCTTATCTGATATTGTGACATCCATTTTATGAAAATAATTCGGTTTTCTTAGTCGTCTAAAAAAGTTTTGATTAAAAAAAAATGCGTGGAAGGAACTTTCTTGGTCTCGTTGGGACATCTGCTGGGAGAAACCGGAATTACAGCAACCTGACTGCATCAGAGAGGGTACTGACCCAATTTCTCATCCGCATTGAATGAATGAAGAAAAATAAACATACAGCTTCAGCGTCTTAGTATCTTTTATTTATAATGGTGCTTTTAAAATAGCAATATGCAAAATATAAAATGCAGAACTTATACGTCATCAGTTGAACTGATATGTTAAAGACGGTAATGTGCAATTCGTTTATTAATAATACGCAGAAACATATCTGGAGAGTCGTCGGCTGCCCACGAAGATAAAAGTAAAAATCGGGAAAAAGTGGTAGTAATAATTAACTGGAAAGCTAAACATTATAACCTTTTAACAGAATCGCGTGTCTATTATGATACATTTTAAATAAATACGAAGCCGGTTTGAGCATGTGCGTGGCTCACATGGGTAGAGACTGAAATGCAATACGACTCATTTCAGTAATCTGTTCTTTCGCGTTCGTCAAGCCGTCAGAATCATTTACTACACATCACTCTTGAACGAATACTTATAGGGGTGTCTGTATGCACGAACCACGGAACGGGGGTGATACATCCCATTCGCTTGGATACCAATCTTACAATACACTGTTCAAGCAGAGGGGAGCCAGAGCAATTTAAGTAGGTTAACTGTTCTTATGACAACTGTGGTAGTTAGCACATGAACAGTAGCCTTTCGCACTTTCTTTACCAGTTACGTAATTCTTGGCTTCCAACACATCTAAAGTTGGGGCACAGTTGCAAGGCTTCCTGGGCTGTTTAAAATCAATTCTCTTTTATGTCGAACAAGAGGAGCTTACTAGCTCAAACGGAGAAAAAAAGAGACAGACTCAGCATATCAATCATATTCAAGAAAAGTGGAGTATTGCTGGTTTAGAGGAGCAGACAGAGCGATGAAGTATATGAGAAATAATTTTGGTGTAGTAACAGTTCACAAGCCGAACTATGGAGTTGTTAAAGCAGTTGTTAAAATTGTGTTGCTTAATTGCTTTGCAGGGTTGGTTTTCCAAAGAGACCCATATTTGATCAATTTTTGCTACTTTATTTCATAGGAAATCTCACGTATATAATTTAAGCCACTTGCTACAGTATTGATCGACACTTTGCAGTTTCACATTTTCTCCCACCCCTGTCATCAAATTAAATTTGTAATACCAACAAAAATGTATTTAAAGAAGTAGCCACTTGTATGATATCTATGACAGATTTCAGGAAGATGTGTACTTATATATTTGGCAATGCACAAAATGCAGTATTTAGTAAATGCAAGGGCGTTGAGGTCTCCGCCCATTATGGGGGAAACATGATTATTGGGGGGGTTGTATTAGCTGGTTTTGATTTATTGGGGGGGGGGGGGCTACACCCCCTCCCCGTGATTTACGCCCATGAGTGGATGTCTTTTGTCTTGCTGTTGCCACTTGTGGGCAGTATTGGCCTTTGTTTCCAACTTGAGCCTTTACTGGTTGTACATAATGCAGTCTAAGACAGAGCTCTGCAGAGAAGCATCAGCATGTTCTGCACTGTGAGTTCATTTGTGCTGTTAGGCCAAATATGGACTTTCAGGTTGACCACACTCACACTCCATGTTGCAGATATTTGTTGCCAGATAAGATGATAATAGGTGTAACACAAATGACAGAACTACACATGGCAGGTGTAAGTCAGTGCTGTTATGCTCATAAAATCACTGTAATATTGAGAAACGTCTATTTTTAAGCTTACATTGGAACATGGTGTTAGTGTATTGCAGACTAGAATGCAATTTTGCTGAAAAAAAACATGTTACTTTAATTGAATCATGTACAGTGGTTCTACACAACTTCAATCAGTATTTTGAAAATGAAACATTCTTTTTACATTAATGCATTCAGTTTGTGTCCTGCGAACAGAACATAGATGAGTTAATCTGAGCAAATTTTCTCAACTCTAATTAAACCTACTGAACTGGTTGCTAGCCTGCATAACATTATTTAGAGGGCTGAGAAAAGGTGAGAGCTCCCCTAGTGGCCATAGTAGTGCATAATGCTTAATGTTTGATATTTAGAAGTCAATCTTGATGGAGGATGTTGTGTCATGGATGTTAGTCTACCACACTTTTCTGTTAGTTATTTTTTCCAGCTCTTTAGGTTGCCAGATGTATTTGGTATATGCCAGTCGGTCCATTGCCTTTGCCTTTGGTATTGCAGTGCTACTTATAGGTGTGTAGAGTCTAAATATCCCTTGGGGATTCTTTTCAATGTATGCAGTACATCAGGAGTACATCATGTCTTGATGTGTTGTTCTTGCATAATTGGTTTCAGCTGTCAGGTACAGGATATGTACTTACAGCAAAGGATAATCAGTCCTGTTTATTTTTTCTTTTTCAAAACCCACCC
>JAODJU010000046.1:14478815-14489597 GCA_026776725.1 Gnathonemus echidnorhynchus
GTCCTTTTTTTTTTTTCTTTTTCAAAACCAACCCCCCCCCCCCCCCCCCAGACAAGCCATAGTGGTAGCAGCCATGCACCTCACACAGGGCCCCCATAGGGAGGCCATCACAAACCACACTGCAAACCACTGGGTAGTACACTGGCCTGCAGCTTAGTGGGCAGTTCCAGGAGCTGCACACAAAAGGGGCGTCACAGGTCGCACAACATCTTTCCATAAATATTAAGCCGCAAGGCAGAGCCCTGGTAATCGAAACAGCCTTACATCAACGCATATACCACCCCTGGGGTAAACCACAGCCGCTGTTAGATTATATACCTAATTTAATTTGAATGAAAGTGATTAAGATGGTTTAATTAGGCACAAGAAAATTTAGTGAGATTAACTTAACTATGCCCTGTTCTCAGAATTGCATCAACTTAAAAGGAATGTTTCATTTTCAAAATAACCATTCTAGTTGTGTGGAACCGCTGTCCATGATTCAGTTAATTTAATTCAAATAATTATGCATAAAAACTAATACATTTACATTGTATCAGCACAATTTATTTAAGTAACACCAACAAGTAAGCTGAATCCTTTTTCCTGTGAAAGAGATATAAAATGTGTATTGCATTTTAAAGAAAAATGGGTGATAGATTTCTGGCCTAATTATTTTCTTTGAAAAACATGCAGTATAAATCTTACTGGGATTAATAATTAATTCAGCCTTTTTGATTAATTATTTCGAGAAATATATTGGTAATAGTTTCACGCAACTTTGCCAAGCAGTAAAATGGTGATGATTAAATATCATTTCAGAGCGGATGTGTTTAATTTAGAAATTTGGGCTGAAAAATAAAACTTCTCCCTCTTTCTGGGTGTTTCACTCATACATTTAGTGCTGTTTCTTTGATTTAAATTGTATTATGCTGACTGCAAAAAAAAAATGGATACTAAAATATGCTATCTGCAGATTGGTATTTTCTTTCAAAGTTCTTAAACTGGGAAGATTAACACATTGTTTACCAGATAAGAAGCAAATTGGGTTGTATGATTATAGTTGCAATATCATTTTTGTATCTCCTGACATAAGTTTACACAGTTTTTTGTGTCTATCATCATCATTTTATTTAGGTCACAGATAACATCTGACTACGCTAATGTGTCGCTATAGAAACCATGGGCCAGTTTTTCTTGGTCGTAAAAAATCGAGTCATTTTCATAACAGCAGCAGAACAGGAAATGATCCATGTCAGTTTTTATGGGACCTATTTATTTTTTTAATATTTTGGGATTACAAGGGATGCTCTAATGGAATTTTCTGTAAAACATTTACTCTTTGATGGTTAATGTCATCAGGATGAAGCTTTTCCCACTAAATGCTGGTACGGTAACTTGAAAATACTGAAGACTTGAGACTTCTTCAGTTCAGAGGCTGTTTCACAGATTGTGATTTTTAGTGACAAAGCCTAAATTTGCAAATTACCAGAGGTTGTGCAAAAAATAATGGCTCTTGACACACAGTGAATGCAAAATTTAAAAGCATAGTGGAGACCGGAATGCTGTTAACCGCAAGCATGGGCACAATTTACTCATAATTTTTTATGAATAAGTTAATGAATCACAAAGGTACATGCCAGGATTTAGAACTTAAACTGTTTCAGCTGATAAATCTTTAAATCTATTGAGACACAAACAAATGGGTTTGCATTTAGGGATAGGTAGGGTTCCATGTGTGGAATTTATGTATTTTCTCTATTTTGGTGTCCTTCCTCTGGGCAATTTGGTTTCCTCAAGTACTACCAGGCCAGGTGGGCTGGTCAGGTGCACTAGTGAAAAGGTAAATTACCTGGAAAGTGTAACTGCATGTGAATGCTCTGTCATAGATGGGTGTCCCCTCAACTATACACTATCCAGTGCCCTAAGAATTAGTGATGGCCAAATGAAGTTTCATGAACCGCATGTTGTATTTTCTGACCCCACTAGATGGCGCACTCTGTTCAAAAAAGGGCTCAAAGCATCCCCCAAAGCAAACCAAGAGCACCATCTAGCAAATGGTTCATGAAACTTCATTTGGTCATCACGACTAAGAATCACAGGATCGGGTGCAGATAAAGTATATTTGGAAATATTTAATTGAATATGAGCTATTCATAAAAAAAAAAAAATAATAATAACACATTTCTGTTAAATATGGTCAGCACAGTGACTTCCTATTTGCTCGGTCGGCTAACCAAGCATTTTCAATCCTGTGTCACTTTGGATCAAAGCATCTGCTAGATAATTGTAAATTTAAAATGTGAAAATAAATGCCTGGTAACAATTTATATCAAAGACACTTGGAACTGTGGGCCAAAATGCCATTCGGAGAAGACACCGCGATACTTCAGTTTAGGATTAGGGGAGCTTGGCTGATTTGGCGTTCACCATTCCCAAAGCGAACAGTCATCTTTACCGAAGAGCCGCTTGCCAAACTCGAAACTCAAGCAGATAAAGATTTCCAGGTGAGACCCACTTTCATAAATATCCAACAGTATCGACGGGTGAATTGCAGTATGATTGTGAAACCGCAAGCTCAGTATGTAACTTTGGAAAATGGTGTGACGGGGAGAATCAGCGGATTGGATATCAAGTAAGAAATAACATCTCTGACACATTTTCTCAATGCTGCCCATCCTGTGGTAGCATAAGAAAATTGCTAATGGTTTCACTGCTCTCACCATGACAAATCGCACGGACCTTGACAGGTAATTGCTTTTATTGTATGGGTGGTGAGCCTCCTTATCCAGCTGATTCTGATCCTTCTATAAAACACAGTGTTGCGGTTTCCTGCCTCACATTTTGAAATCGCTGTCTGTGTTTGTACAAACAGATATGCATTATATAGCAGGAAGCCAAATCAGGTCAGGTCTAGCATTGAGTACAATGATCGCAGAACCTAGTCAATAAAAGAAGAAATTAGCCTACAGTAAACGTGTGTGTGTATGTGTCCCACCACCATGAAGTTCCAAGTTCCTTTTTCAGAAAAGTAACATCAACATGCAGCATCTCCTTAGCGAGACCCCAGGAACAAGAGAATTCACTGATGGAACGAATCAAGAAAATTCAGCACATAGCGATGCTATCTGTTTCCTTACCATATAGTCATGTAATAAATATACAAATATCAAGTAGATGGTAATCTGCCTGTGACATAAAGAAGAGGAAAAAAATTGGTTATAATGAACACTATAAGCGGTTTCCACTGTCTATGATTGGGTAGTTTTTGTTTGTTGGAGATGTTATCGCATCCCTCACAAGCTCCACCGCAATCAGTATTCCCTCCTGATTGAGTAATTAATTCAGTGTCCGTTTAATGTTTCCAAGACATTGCAACGTGGCTTGACAGCAGCCATTTTGCGACTGTTTGTGAGTCGGTCTTAGTGACTTAGGAGTCCTCTCGACTAGTTCTTAGTTCTCCCAGACGTAGGTGCTACTTTTAGCGCTAAGAGGCTTAGTGAATTGCTCTTAGTCAAAAAAACTTAGGAGTCCTACATTTAGGACTGACACGCCCATTATTTTTATTATAGTTTCTCATAAATCGGCAAGTTAGTAGCTAGTTTTAGCCTTAAGATGCTTTGTGAATACAGACCCTGATCTCTACGCTGTGTTTACCTGAACGCAGAGTATGCAGCGAAATCCGCCGCAACCGGTGGCACCCCGAGTGCCATTTGTCAGCCTCTGCACAGTTCGTAATTTAGAACGGACTTATTCTTTGTTAAGTGCACTCCTTAATTGGATGAAATGGAATGTATTAAAGGGGTTTGATTGTCACCGCAACGGAAGCGGCAGCAGTTTGACGGATGTCTGTGTTGCCATTCACACTGTGCAGTAACTCATAAACCGAATTGACGGCCACATCCGCACACATGGCGAGGTTGAGTAACAGGTACCAATCTGTAAAAATATAATAAGGACATTCATTATAGGCAGTCATTGTTTGTATATTTTGGCTTTTTAGGTCTTGAAGTGTTTCGGTTTTTCCAGCGTGCTCTATATTTCAGATGGGGCCTTTTAGTTGACGGGAGTCATAAATTGGGTAGAAGATATGTAGACTTGTAGCTCCTGGCTTTTCTCTGGCATAGTAAATATCCAGCCAGCAGTTTTTTTTATTTTCCCTGAAACCGCCAGGTGATGCTGAATTAAATCTAAGCAGTCCTCGTGCAGCATGGTTGCTCAAGCTCAGGTTATCAGATATCCTAAGTAGGCATTATATATTTATTTTTTAAGAATTGGTTTTGCACTGTTATTTGGCAACCCTAAGGTTTCAAAATTCTACTGTTAAAACCATGGTATATTAGCAAAGGTTCCTTTCTTTGTTCATTTATTGTGAAGCTAGATGTCCTCTGACCTGCGCTGTTCGAATAGAGTTTCCCCTGTTATTTCACATTTCTTAGCTTCTATATAGAGTTCCGGGTTTGGGCTGGTCCTCTGCTCTTGGAGATGTTTGCCAATAGACGTCAGCTTGAGAGACCAAAGCATGCCTCGATATGTAGTATAAGGTCACAGTTTTTACTCTGTTTTCCTAACACTCTTATTAATGATTTTACTTGTCATTTAATACAGTACATTTCATAGCCCACTCCTCAGGGACCACCAAGACAGTCTGCATTTTTTGGGATGGAGCAAAAGGGTGGATAGCCTGGGGTTTGCCAAGGACTGGGTTGGGTAGCACTGAATTTATAGATCCATCCTGCTCATCCTACTCGGTTACCTGGAGCCAATCCCAAGCAGCATAGGACACAGGGTGGGGGGGGGGGCCTGGAGAAGGTGCCAATTCTTATGCACACAATCATACTCTATGGGCAATTTAGGAACAGCAGTCAGCCTGACTACATGCTTTTGCCCAGTGGAAGCGAAGCATGAAGAGCATGCAAGCCCCACACACTGAGAGCAGATGTCAGATGCATCCCAGCCCTGGAGGTGTATGGCAGTAGTGGTACCAAGTGTGTCACCTGTACTTGTATAGTAGACACTTCCACCCAGAGCTATGTGCATTTGAGTGAGCAGGATCAGTCAATCCCTGTAGCAGTAGACAGTAATGGGTCCTGTGATGAAATCACTCTACTGACCTTGGGATTTGAACCTCATTACAGGCCCAGTATCGTAGCCTGCTGAGCAACACACCGCTAACCATATACGTCTTTTCCTTGTGGTATTTATGATGTCTTTTCCGATTTTTGGAAGCCAAGTCATAGCTTTACTTCCTATTGTTAGCATGACCACACCCCAATGTGGGTTTAAGGGCTACTTTTCCGTTGATCAATACTGAGCATTTTATGTCCACCCCATGGTGATTACTGTCAGTGAGTGCACTGCGGGTTGCCAGATTCACCTGCTGGTGTGGGTCACTAAGTTGCCAGATTGCAATCAGGGTCGCGATGCTGGCAGACCTTCTCTTCACTGGAGGGACAAACCGAACAGGTGATTCTACTGGGGATGGGGGCCCCTTTGCAGTTTTTTTAATTTGGTCTCCCAGCATTCTCTGACTTCCACACCCACAAACCAGCACTCGGTGATTCCTGGTTCAATGACAAGTTGCTTGTAATGAGTTTTTCTGTTTTTCTGGAAGGTGCTTTTTGGTGACCTTGCCTGTTCTCTAATCTCAAGAAGTGGGTTGTGTGGGGGAAAAACATTGTGTGGGTGGGCAGTCACTAAGTTTATAGTTTAAGTTCTTGGTTCAGCAGTCAGCAGTGTAATACAATCATGTGCACATCGATTAGTCTCTAATGGGACAGAGACCAATGAGCATATACTGCCTGTTTGTCGGTAGCCAATGAAGATATACTATCTGTTCTTCAGTAGCCAATGAGCATGCACTTCCTGTTCTTTGGTACCCAATGAGTGTAAGCTTTGCCCTATAAGCACCTGGAATTCCACATCGCCATGTAGCAAAGCCCAATAATAATTTAAAGTTACAGTGTACCTTTAATCATGTTAACTAAGTGATAAAAAGGAGAAGGACTATACAGATAATGGGACGGATCTGGCATAAAGCAGTTTCCCAGTTGTATAGTTGTTACTGTTGAATACAAAGTAACTGCATGGCTTATGTAAAATGTGAGTGTCAGAACATTAATAACAGGCTGTAAATATATAGTTTTTTTTTCATCTTACGTCTCTTGCATGATGATCAGAATGTTCTTAATCATTGAAAAGTCATACAAGGCCTTACACCTCCAGGTCTGAGAGAAATCTTTCAATTAAGACAGTTAATTTTATAATGGACCAGTGTAATTTGCTGTGAATTTACTTTGAATTATGACTTCCGAGTATGTGTGCAATTTGACTGCTTGATTAAAACAGTCTTGTATTTCCCATCACAGTAATTCTTCTCAGGTGGAGGATAATGTAATTACGTTCAGGCCCACAATAAACTGATGCTGGGAGAGTCGCGTCCTGACATTCACATGTGACTTGTGTTTCTCGAGCGGGAGGCCCTGCAGCCAGGCTTAAGATGCTCCATCATCTAAGGCTGAGCTGCCTGCACTGGGGGTGCCTGCATCTCTAAGGCCTCCGTTATGGGGAACTTCCTGGGCTTCATTAAAACACTCTCTATCTGTGGCTCTGGAGAATCAGGTTCATGCCGTGTAAGTGTGTTTCAGGCTAGAAAAAAATACTTTTTGTTTGAAATTAAATTACCTCTCATGGAACGTGGAAAAAGTGTGACATATCGCATAGTAAAATCAGCAGAAAGGGGAGAGTAGTGGCTTCCATTATAATTGCATTTCTAAAGTGCTCATTTTGATCTGATGAAGCGATATTTGATACTCAATGCTCTGGATATTGCTTCTTTTGTTCATGTGGGGACAGTGTTGAGGGTTTGGGTCTCTGCTAACCCCTCTACTTTTTGATCAGGCCCCTTGACCTCTGGATAAGGTGCTAGCCTGAGAATGGCAGGCCTCCCCTATGCATGTGATGTAACATTTGTTTTTTTTGACCTTGAGGTGGAAGTGTCTAACTGTGGGTCCCCGAGGACTGGATTGGGAAAGCGATCAGTGACCTGCAATCACACCCTCAGTGCCCAGTTCCCTACGGTGGAGCAACAAGACACAGGAAATTAGCTTTTTTCACTCTTGTGCTATAACCTTGACTAAGAGTAGTTGATGCAACCATTCGGAAACTATTTCGAGCTGCATTATTTGTTTTGAGTTATTGTACAATATCTGACAACTGACTGTCTGACCAATCAAGTACCGTCCCCCGTATTGTACCATGAAGCTCCATTTATGAAATTTACGGGAGCAGTGAGATACGCATTTTGTATTCATGCATATTGCCCAGTATGAATTTACAGCTTAGCAGGTGCTGCTAATTGCCCAGTGATTTAATTTTTCTTTAATGCTGCTTTTTCATTTCATTTACATGTAACCCCTTTGGTTCTGCTGCCTACAAACTTTGTTTATTTTTTATTGAGTAGAGAAGTAAATGGTAACAACATGCCTGTTTTTGTGAATACTTAGAGATATGCTAGGTGTTTAAATCCTAACAGAAAGGCAATCTGTTTTGATATTGTTGTTGCTGTTGAGTTCCCATTAAGCTAATTGAATACAATGGTATATGACCTGTCTTTCTATATATGCACAGTTTTGTAATTTCTCCCGCAGTCTCTTCCTTTAATGTTTTGGCTCCCCGAGGGCTTTCACAGCTACGCATCCGTATCTCGTTCTGATCTGCTGGCCTTCCTGCAGCCGATTGCCTTCATTTTGGCCTAAAAAACATCCAAGAAGTCGGGAATATATGCTGCTGCTTCCCATTAGTGACTTACTCGCGGTGCGATTGGCCTGGCTCTGTCCTTTTCATATAAAGCCTCATTCTCTGCTTACTGGGGTTTGTTTAGCCAATATTCAACAGCCAGCAGCTATTGACAGAATGTGAAGTCAGTTGATTTGCTTGCATAACTGCCATCGTTTGCCAAATGCACTGGATGTGGTACTGGAGTCCCACTGTCCTTCCCCCATAATTATAATCTTGATCTTATAATCTTTTCTAAAAGTTTTTTTAGATCTCTCTTTTATAGTTGCCGTGCTGGTAGTATATTATTGACTATAAAATGCCCTTAACTTTTATGAAGAGTTATTCCTGCTATCGACCGTTTTTCACAGTTTATTTTCGGATTGTCCATGCATTGTCACAGGATGATGCTGGCAGTAGGTAGGCGATCATATAGCTCTGTCAGTCATTCCCAGTCCGATCTCTCTCCCCAAACTGGCCAGAAAGATAATGGAGGCTGACCAATCCAGGAGGGCGGGAGAAATATTTAAAAATATACTCCTACTTTGCTTGCCTACTGGTTTTTGCAATGTATAAACCCATGAAAATGTCCCCACAATGTGATAAAATAGTGTTATTTTCATGTCGTGGAGACCATTAAGGTTAAGGACAGGGCTGGCAATCCTTCTGACCAGGAGTCTCCTGAAGTGCCCTCGTGCTTTCTCACCGAGGTTATGCCGTGCTGGGAGATCGTAGGGGTAATTATGACATTGTAGCCCGTTCTTCATAATGCAGACACTGAGGTGAGGCTGGGATCTGATGCTAATGGGGTCATCTGCTCAGGCTGACAGGGGGTCGGGCGCGAAGTGGGGGCTGGGTGTAAGCGGGGGCTAGCTCCGACGGGGGCCAGCGGCCAAGCGGGACTGAGGTGGACACTCCACTTCAGAGCCATGTGTGAGCCTCGACAAAGTCTCCTGATGCTACAGATCTGCTGGATCATATTTTCAGGAAGGAGGTTTCATTTTACTCTCTGGAGGTGGGGCTCAGCAGGTTAGACCTATGTTGCTCATGAGCAGAAGGTCACTGGTTCGATTACCGTCCTCAGCAGAATAGTCACATCTCCGTCAGGCCCTTAGTCCTCCAAAATGCTCCAGGGGCACCAGATAAATGGCCCAACCCTGCACTCAGACTCCAAGCTTTGCCCATAACAGTGTATCTTTGAGCAAGAGCAAGATGGGATTCGTAAAAAGAAGCATTTCAATGCTCTTGTGGAAATAAAGCTTGATTTCTTAAAAGTAATCAGATGTAACTGTGCTGTGCTCACAAGTAACTTTTTTCAAAGTGAAGGAGTTAATAAGTGTCTTTGTACTTTACAATACAAGCCTTTGTTATTGGTTTACCTCATAAATTTAGTGGAAGAAATGTTTTAAAAGTTGGCACGGCCAGTTCCTTTTCAGTGTTAAGAGTCCTGGTGCCCCCCGTCTTGCTGTATGGCTGCGAGACATGGATGCCATCCAGGGACCAGAGACGGAGACTGGTTTCCTCTGGTACTGTGTCTCTTAGGAGAATCCTTGGGTACCACTGGTTTGACTTTATGTTGAATGAGCGACTCCTCGGGGAGTGCCAGATAGCACACAGACAGCCATTTCTGCAGAGTGGCACTGGGCCGCGAGTTGGCATGGGGGAGTCGCCAACTGGGATCTGGAGGTGTTGCATCGTGTGGTGGTCGCAGCAATGTGCTGCACCAGTGCATGTTCCCTAACCTGACCTGTTTATTGTCCATTCTAGAGCAGAACTGTTCACCAGCAATAAAAAGAACACTTACGGCTGTCACTCCAATATCGACCAAAGAGTCTGACACGTCATTCAGTATTGAATAGATGTTTATGACTTATATACACTCGTTTCCAGTTCAGATACTATCCCTGGCATTATCCTTTCCCCACTACATAACTTTTACTGACTGTTATTGACTAGAACAAGATAACTGGTTCAGTTTTATGGAAGAAATATTTTTTAATGTTGCCATTGCTAGATCGTTTCAATGTCTAAAAAAAAAATCAACATTTTAAGGCCTAATGAGGGAAATAAATAGACTGTGGTTTGAAGACACTGGGAATAATGAGATACTGGAACATTTTGCAGGTCAAAGATAAGCTAAGACATGCTGTATAAGCTCAGTGGGTTTGAAGGCTCATACTGATAATCAGGCTGCGATAAACTGAGTGATTAACTATAGTCCAGGTAATAGATGATCATAGGCTAGATGAGTATTTGGGCGGGTAGTTTGGTGAGGTAAAGGTGGATGCTTCAGAATTTGCAGAGTAAAAAGTTTGAAAGTTTTTCTAGACAGTATATGTGCTGGGAGAGTTTGAGTTTTGCCATTGCACATGCTGCTGGGATTATTGCCATTTGCAGATGCTGACACTCTGCTCTGTGAACAGCACGGAATGTGGGGAGTTTCCATCACCAACAGGTTCGCTTGCAGGTGGAGGCTGGTAATGCAGATGACGATGGCGTCCAGGCATGTAGCGATTAGGGCGGAGACTGTATGTCAAAGAGGGAGAGAAAGGAGAGTGATAGAAGGAGCGGGGTTTCAGAGCTGACGGAAGGTAGGAGTTGATAAATTGGCATTACAAATTAGAGGGAAAAAGACTGCTGTGTGAAAACTGAGAGTGAATTCTGCCTTGACAGTTTAAAAGGCCAGAGAGTATTCTTCTGTGTCAGCTTTGATGGTGGCATGCGCACAGAAAGAGAATGTTTTATTATAAGGCATGTCCAAAACATACGGTGAAGAGCTTAGAAGACTGGTCAGGTTTATTAGAATGTAATCTCAGGCCAAATCCCACCCTGTTAGGCTTCTGAACAGCAAAATACTAACACTACTAATACGTTACACAGCCACGGAAGAAATTAAAAGACCACAGTGTTTTTTCTCTTATTTCACAATTTATGGGTGCATCTGTGAATAACCTCTCCTGGAGCCGACACCTTATCGTGGTGGAGGGGTTTGCGTGTTCCAATGATCCCAGGAGCTAAGTTGCCTGG
>JAODJU010000046.1:14489739-14499872 GCA_026776725.1 Gnathonemus echidnorhynchus
TTGAAGGTCACTTGATGCCATACTATGATTCATGAGAAACTGTCGGATAAGTTAACGGTCATCTCTGGCATTAGAATATCGCTTCTGCCACCTAACTAGCTGGTTTCTGGTTGTTCCCAGTGTCTCCTACTTCACTTTGTTCTTCTGTACTGCTGTCTTAGAAATTTTGAACCTTGAAGCATCCTGATGCTCAGTGTAGCCTTCTGCCAGCAGAACCGGAATTAAACCACAATTTAAAAATGCAAATTTATTTAAAAATATATAATGGTTTCTTAATTTTTTCTGTGGCTGTATTTTGGAGAGGCTGGTTAAATGACATGCACGTTTATCTCAAAATAATGAGAAGCAAATTTAGTTTACAATAAATCAACTGGTTTTCCATTAGAAAACTGTGTAATGACTGCCTTTATCTCAATTAATGCCTTAAGGTATTTTCTTTGGCATTCAACTGTATATGTATGTTTTAATTTCAATACAATTAATAATAGAATAATCCTTTTATTTTGGATCATTTAATTACAGTTTTAGCCAATGTTCTCTTTATATCAATACCAGTAGTATCAATGCATTTCTTCCATACATTTTTTTAAATTATTCAGTGATAATTACTGAAAATTGGTAATCAAAACAATAATTTGCATTAAAAGAACCCCAGATTAATTATACATTGGTGGCATTGAGGTCATTATTTTTGGATTTTCTTTTTCATTATACCTTTATAAAAAGGTGGGTCCTGTCTTCTTAGCTTTTTATTCCCTGCAGTAATAGTTAATAACGCAATTTCATTATCTCAATCTTCCAGAGTGCGAGTAAAATGTATAATCAGCCATCAGTCTTCAAGAAGATGCTATGCAATTTTGCAATAATTACCTATAAAAGGTCTTTATCTGTTAAATACTAATGGATAATATAATATTTAATGGAGAACTGTAATAATTCTGAAGAAAAATAAAAAGATCCGAAATTTTACAACCACATTGGACAATATAAGTACTTTTGATTAAATAAGTATTTTTGTCTACCATCAAACATCTGCCTTCTTTTTATATATATTCTGATCTGATGTATCTATTGTTCTACTGTTAGTCCTATATGTTAAGGTAAATATTTCTTTAACCTTTTTGCAACACTCTAACCTTTCACAATGTTGTAACCTTTTTAAAATACTGTAATGTTTTACAATATTGTAACCTTTCACAGTACTGTAGCCTTTTAAAATAGTGTAATGTTTTGCAGTACTGTAACCTTTCACAATGCTGTAACCTTTTAATATAGTGTAACATTTGTAATACTGTAATCTTTCACAATGCTGTAACCTTTTAAAATAGTGTAACTTTTTACAATACTGTAACCTTTCACAATGGTGTAATTTTTTAAAAACTTGTAACGTTTTGTAATACTGTAACCTTTCACAATGCTGTCATCTTTTAAAATATGGTATTTATCCTTCCTTCAAGCGCCATCTTCACATACCGTAAGTTTAAGCTGAAAGCTTAAATGATTCATGATGGCTTGTATACCACAGCTTTGGCCATTTATCTGCTGTTCAATCTTTTTACATTTCTTTCGAGGCCACTGACTATCAAACTATTCATATATATTCACTGCTATGAATAACCATTAATATTAATTGAATCCAAATATGGTCCATCATTACCATAATAAAAGGGTTTATTAAAGGCAATTTTCTATTTGAAAATAAATGTTTAATAATAAGTGGAGTGCTCCATGAAAGTCATACATTCAAATATTTTTCCTCACTCTACATTCCAGTGCTGATAAGTAGTTTTGGAATATGGGTGGGGGGGTGGATGGACGGATGGATGGATGGAGTTCTCTACCAACTTATTTCTTTAATTATTGGGGCAGTATCAGGACCCAACAAGGGGATCCTGATTTTGCTGGGTTCGACTTGTCCCTGGGTCAACAGGGGAGGGGGTTGTGTTTCACTGTTGTAGCCAGTCACAGTCTTCATTGTATGACATCATCGCGTTTGTCTGTTTTTTTTTTCAATCTCAAAGCTACCAGCACTCAGGCTAATGAGCAGCATGTAGCTCAGCCTCTGTGTTTGTGATAGGAAGGTTGCTGGATCAAGCTTTGTCGTTATCATCATCATCATCATCATCATGATGAAATAAAGACACTCCCTTACATTGCTCTGAACAGCTTTTGAAGGTAAGCAGTGTCCCTATGTCCCTTAACAAAAAGCATTTTAGAAATCTGTGCACCTTGCCAGTTAACAGAAAACACTGTATTTAATTAATGCTGTGATGTCATACAACAAAGACTGTGATTGGTTAATGAAGTGGAACGCAAGCCCCTCCCCTGTTGACCGAAGGACTCGTTGAACACCAGGACATGCAACCCAAAAAGCGCTAGAGGAGGAAGCCAGAAACAAGGAGTCCTGATGCATTTAGTCAAACTGCCAAGTGAAATTTTCAGGCAAAGCCAAATATTTTCTTTCAGGAGATTGTCGGACAGAAAGTAGCATCTGGTCTATTTAGTTGCAATTTGGCATCTTGGTGATTTCTCTGGCGCCCCCTACAGGCCTCACTGGTATGGCACAGTTGGGGAAGAGGTGTGGTGACTTGCCAGGCAGGATGTTGCAGCTACTAGACAGTAAGCGCACCTCAAAACGGCTGTTTTGGCACTGTCATGGCTGCTTGTCCTGCTAGTCCTTTTCTGCATAATATTTCCCGCTGCTCTGTCTGAAATGGGGGTGCTGGACACCTGAGATAATAACGGCCTGTCAGCATGGTGCTGTAGACAGATCCCCTCACGTTTTGGTCTCAGCTAAAATGCTGCTGCCACAGTCTCCATTGAGGTCCCCCATGGCTACAGTTAGCGGCTGTTGCCAGTTATCTGTCAGAATCTCACAAAAATACTCGTGACTGTCTTTCTTTTTGTATCATTATCAGGAAGTATGAAAGATTATAGGCATCTCAGTAGCTGGGCTGACTTATAGTATTTTCAGCCACAGTCTCTCAGCAGGCCATGAGATAAAGCAGAAAAAATGTTGTAGGAATAATAGTGAAAAATTGAAATGAATTATTGAGTAAACAAACTAGCTACAATAATCCTGCAACTGGAGGCGGTTTACACACTTTGTTTTGCAGTTAATAGATGTTATGATTACTTCAGGATTCTAGATTTTATTTGTCATGTGCATGAATGCAGTGGTACACCAGCAGGAAAATGAAACTGCGACTACTCCAGTCTGTGTAATAAACAAGGCAGAAGGATAACAAATTAAATAACAAATATTAACACAATATGTATTAAAAAATACAGAAACATATAAAAAGTCAGGATAAAGTTTATAATAAAGTATGGTAACACTTTTTTTTTTACAAATGCCATGTCTATAACATTGTATGAACCCATTCATATCCAGAGGTGGAAAGTTCAGTTACAGAAAGTCCAAATCCAGACCAAGATTCTGTTTTAGCCGACCAGTTGAGTACAAAGAATCACAGTCATAGGGCACTCAACTGGTTGGTTGAAATAAAACCGTGGTCTGGATTTACACTTTCTGGACCGGAACTTTCACATCTATTCATAAGACATTATAATACATTCATAAAGCATTATAAACATGGTAAAAAAATATTTAGAAAAAGGCATAATGCATTATAGCCGTGTTTATTGTGCATTACGAATGCTTTATGAAGCTCTCATCTATAATACACTATAGATACCTTCATAATGCAGAACAAAACATCCTTAATGCTGTTACCAACTATTATAATGCATTATAATGGTATCTATAGCACATTATGGATGAGATTGTCAAGTAAAGTGTTGCTGAAAATATTTCCAAAGCAGGTTGCAGTCATCGTATGTTTCGATGAAGGGTGAACTCGGTGCCCTTTGCTCATTTCGGCTTGTTCCACCTCTCGGGGTCCTGATGTAGAGCTGTGTGTCTTTTTCTTCGAGGTAACCCAGCAGGAGAAACCCCCTTTGTTCATGCTGGGAGCTGCTTTGCTTGTGTCTATTTTGGAGGAGGAGATCATCAAAAGCAGCTATTTTTACATTCCTGTATTCAGAACTCTCTGCGTTGCTAATGGTTTGTTTTCAGTGTTGAAAGGTCAACGTTCCAGCCTCCTGCTGGGAAGGGAATCCCTAACGAAGCGCTGCTTAAATCCAAACTCCCTCTTCGCCGAGTCTCCGAAATGTTCCCACAAAGAACTTACACGGATTACATTTATAATATGAATGTCCGTGCCATTCACACAGCACAGGTGCAGTCTACAGTTAATCTGCAGACTGGAAATCTGCCGTAAAACACATTACAATGCATGTCTCTAAGGAGCGGCATGACAAGGTCAGAGGTCCGACGTGCAGGTGGCGTTTGCGCAGGAGTCCGATGAGTCTGCAAAGACCGGGACTATAAAAGCTTGTGACAATTGGCAGGGGTGTATACAGAGGTGGGGCCACGTGGGGCATTGTCCCCAACTGAAACCTGATTGGCTGCTGGAGTGCCCCTCCCCTGTCACTCACTGATTCAAAACGTATCAATAACTAATGATAAGGTTGGCCCTTATATATGAATCGTGTGAGCCCTCAAATGCCCCGCACCTTAAAAAGATCCTAGAATCGGCCCGTGAGGGAAAATGGCGGCAGGATAAACGGGGCTCTGCATCTGCTGGGTCCCTGTGGTCTGCCGTAACGTCGGGGAGACAGACAAAGAGATGCAGAGCTGGGTAAACATATCTCTGTTCTGGATTCAGGCCGTTACTTTAGCACAAGCATATGACAATGATTCAGGAATAGCAGATGTTCGATTATAATGTAAATGTTTGGAATTATTCAGTAATTTATGACTAATGCGTGACTAATGGGATTTCCCCCCCTTTATAATTGGGTTCCTTGGTGTTAATAGGTTGGTATTTCATAGATTTGCAGAGTTTGTTAGAAGTTGGGGCACGGCAGAAGGAACGGCGGACTAAACCCGCTTCTTAGCCGGGGGAACTTTTAATTGGCACCCCAGGGAGAAGCACATTTTACACTTGCAAATTTCTGCTTTTGTAGCAGAGTCAGAGTCGAGTCGCCGTCAGGGGGCCAGGGCTGTTATTTTGACCAAAGAAAAAAAAATTTAAAAAAAACTTTGAGGGCCTCCAGTGCAGCGTAGTGTGCATTTGCATGCTAGCCCAGCTATGCTGTAGTGCTGATGGAGATTTCCTGAAGTAGGGGTGGGCGGGGGAGGGGGGGAGTGGGAACGTGTCTCCTATCTGATAGCATGGGGTTCTCTCCCGGCACATCTGCGGCGTGTCCCAGAGACCCTGGGAATGCCGCCATGCCTTCTTCGCATCCAAAAGCATGCTAGCGCTCTTCTCAAACATAAGTACGTCGAGCTGTCAATAAAAGCGGTTAAATGCAGAGAAAAGGTATTAACGAAGAGCAAGATTTTCCTGCAGGAGACCCGCCGAGAATGCAATTACCCGCCGTGCAGCTTCCTTCTCATTATAATTAGTATTATTGTTACTTGACACTTCTGAATTTAAATGTATACTGATCTTTAATATTTCCTTAGGTCCAGTAGTGGCGTGTTAATTATGCATGTAACAACACAGCTGAACTCTGATTAATAATGGCAGGATGTTATTATAATTTTTATGGTTTATTTACACCAAATATGTCTCATTAAGGAGTGTTTAATTAATCTTGAGTCAGTGTGTTGTCCCAGAGATTCTCAGTCGGGCCTGTTGACTGCTTCAGACCAGACGATCGGTGCATATGCTAGTCTTCCCAAGCCAAGACAACAGGTGCCTCTTATGCTTGGTTACTGCAAATGACCACACTGCAAAATGTTCCGCCATCAAATTGCTAGACGGCTATCGCTTTATGCTTTTCCTGTAAACACTTAGGTCTTCTTCGGCAAGGGCAGCGCATGTCACTGCATGTCACTGCATGTCACTGTCCCTGCAGGCTCCAGGAATATTCCTGAGGGATAACGACTTGCAAGAAGAGTTGGTCCTCTTAGCTTCTTTCCGTGGTTCTGAGCACCACTCGCAGCCGGTTCACGATGTCCTTAGCCCAGTACCTGACAGAGCACAGACACCCAGCCCAATCTGCAGGTTTGCCTCTACGCTTTCCCGGGCCGCAGGGAAATAGGAGATTGATGGATGGCAGGGGGGAGTCATTAACAAGGGAAATAACCAGCTTCGAAAAGCACGAGGCGTGCCACCCACGGTACCCGCACCCCCCCCCGTGATGGCAGAGGATGCGCCGGACTCTGCTGAGATGCCGGGAATCGTCCGCTGGCCAGAGTCAGTGAGGTTCCAGGCTCATTTATAGTGCGGCAAACAGAAAGCGCGAGTCTGAAGTCTATAAAAATGAGTAAAGGATGTGCTGTAGGCATTTTTATGGTGGGTAGAGGTTTGTGGTTCTGCTCAGAGCGGGGCTGGACTGGCCATCTGGTATACTGGGCCCTGTGAGTGTGGGCTGGCAAAATGTTTGAGCCCATTGCATCCCTGACTCTAAGATTCATCCAGACTGACCTGGTCAGCTTGGGTCGTACTTCAGGGCTTCTTACATCATCGCTCAGCTACCCAGCCTAGGGATGTCATGTTGGGAATCAGCATTCTTGGGTTTGTAACTGTGTTCCCTTACAACGCGTGACCAGTGCGGGTAATTAAAGTGACACATTCCTCAGTTTTGGAATCAGGTTCGATTCGACGATCAGAGATGCTGCTCACAGCCCTGCCATACTGCGTCACGTTTTAGTGACATCTTCGCTATATCCCGTCTGAAGAACCCGGAGGAACATGCCGGCGTTCCATAATTCTCGTCCTTCGGGGGAAGCACGGCGGTTGTGTAATAGTGGCACTGTAGACACATGGCTCAAAATCAATGGCGGGGATCGCTTTCCTGTCACTTTCCTGTCACACCGTATGATTTGTTACCTGTTGTTTTTCAGTCCCTGACATGCTGACACCAGCCACAGAGATTGGTCTTGGCTGTTAATGCTTTTCAGATCGGAGAGAAGAGGAGCCAATGCTACAGGAGAGAAAAAAAAAACATAACTCTTGTTTGACATGATTTATGAGGCATCTGACTGGAATACATGGAACCAAATGACTTTTCCTGGAATTCCATGATTTTGTTAATAATTCATTAACCAAATACCGGTGTCAGATTTTTGATTTTACATATTCAAAGTCCTGTGTTCATTCTAATAATGAAGAATCATTCCTCATTATTTTCTAATAACTTTCTCTTTTGTTTAGAATCCCAGTTCACATATTACATCTACATTTCATTTGTTTTTTTTTTCTTTTTATGAGAAAGCAAGGTTAGATCATCCCTGGAGGAACTGGGGCTTAAGGTCCTGCTCAAAGGCCCAACAGTGAAATCACTCTAATGACTTTGGGATTTGAACTGGCAACCTTCTGATAACAGCTGCTCCCATATTACCTGTCCTGGCTGTGGCCACCTTTAATTAAAGTTGAAACAGTGGTGCTTTGCTCATTCCTCACCGAAAACTAATAAAGTCTCCATTCCATCATTAAGTCCCTAATTTATATGGATCATTTTGCCCAAACTTACTCAATGTAATTGCATTATATGCAAAATATTACATTATAATATATTTATAATATCCGGGAGGTATGTGCCTGTTTGCTGTGATTGGAAGGCTGCCGGTTCAAATCCCAGGGTTGGCACAGTGATGTAACCATTGAGCCCCTGAGTGAGGCCCTTAACCCCCAACAGCTCCAGGGACTGGCTGACCCTGCCTTCTCAATTGTACATCATTTTGGATGAAAGTGTCCGCTGAATAATAAACTGATATGACATTATAAATCATTTTATCATGTGCTGTGGGGTGAGAGTACAGAAGCAGACAGAGAGTTATGGGTTCACGAGCCCAGACCCCCGAGAGGCAGGTTTAACTGGGAAATCGGTACGGCTGGGAAATGAGTACGGCCGGGAAATGAGTACGGCCGGGAAATGAGTACAGCTGGGAAATGAGTACGGCCGGGAAATGAGTATGGCCAGGAAATGAGTATGGCCGGGAAATGAGTACGGCCGGGAAATGAGTACGGCCAGGAAATGAGTACGGCCGGGAAATGAGTACGGCCGGGAAATGAGTATGGCCAGGAAATGAGTATGGCCAGGAAATGAGTACGGCCGGCGATTGTCGAGACTGCTGGAGGGGATGCGCGGTGTCCTTCTGCATCAGCTCCTCCAAAACCAGGGGATGCAGAGGAGATGAGAGGGACTGGGGTTCTGGGAGGGATGTGGAGTTGGGCAGCTGGGTGGTGAAAAATGAAAAACAGGGAGGAGGAAAATGGCAAGAAAGCAGGTTCGAGGGTGGGGGGGAGGTGGCTCAGGGGGGGTTAAATAACCAGCTGGTATAGGTTGCAGCTACAGGCAGTGTTTGGGCTGGTAATGTCCCGTGCCGCTGTTCTGGCACGTTCGGGCGAGTCTGATCGAAGGCAGTGCCCGTTCCTGTGCCATTTTCTGCTTCCAGCTATGGGTCGGCGCCGGCGTGGTCCAAAACACCGGCGCTACACGGGAAAGGTGCCCGTGGCCCTTTGGTTGTTGTTGTTTGGCTTCAGTAATGCGGGAAAATGCCCCAGCGCTTTCCTGAGAGCCCTTACGGCACAGAGGGCAGGCAAAGCCACATTCTCCTGCCTGATATCACTGGCTGAGCATTAGACAGTCAGCCCCTTAATGGCTCCTCTGTGAAATGGGGGGGGGAAAATGAACATAAAAGAAAAACTTGATCTGTTTACAAAATCTAGCTGGAAAAAACTTTCCATGGAAACATTATTTATCTAAATTGAAGGTCAATGACAATCACAGCACATTAAAAATCAGTACCAAAAATGAGACCATTCCCATTTTCTGTTAAGTGAACATCTTATAAAGTCATATCCTTAGCAAAATGTTCTTCTTGCCTACAAGACAAACTGAATGATTACTTTCCAGGATTAAATGGGTCTAACTGGCACTAATAACTTGCATGAAGATATCAGCAAAATGTATAGGTGTTTTCTTTGCTGATTGACATTGATCTGATCCTATGAAAGGTAATTTTCCGCTTTTATAATCAAACCTGAAGCAGCGTGGGATGTCAGGTGAAATGTAATTGGTCAAATAATCACTTTGAAAACCCGGGCCAATCAGCCGCGGACACCTCTGTCAGTACAGCGGGGTGCAGCTTGCACAAGAAAAACCACCCTTTTCCTCTCCATCCATCAGCCATTATCTGGTGCTATTCTGTGCTTTACATTTCCTGTAGGCTGCAAATATTCCACTTCACCTGTATTTGCTGTTTCTGCAGCTGCCAGTGGAATTGTAACTGTACTTCCATACTTATCCTGACGTGTCCCGGGGGGGGGGGGGAGGGTGGGTCACTCTTAGCTAGCCAGTTCCTGTTATTCCTGAGATACTGGATCTGAGAGGCCGTGGACAATCAGCAGGGAACCTGAAGGTGATTTAAAAGAGGAACAGGCACTGAGAAGGCAGCTACAGTCAGTCCTGCTATAACACGTTATATCACACTGTGAATCGGTTCTAATGCAACGTTGTCGAGATGTGAAAGGTAACATGTCCATAATGTGTAATCGCATTTGTGGTAGCACTTTACTTGATGGGGCACACATAATTATTATGCTATTAGTTATCTAATCTCATGTTAATTTATCTTTAATCGATCATGACACATTATCTCAAGAAGTTACTATACGAGTGTTTGTTACTACATCTATTAATACTGTAAACCTTTGTGAACTACTGAAGGAACAAGTAATGAGTAACAAAACTTTAATACTGATCTCATATTTGTTCATTGTTAATGAATTGTGATGCCTCTTTTACCACATATAGTGAGTATATTTATTCTTGATTTATGCTTCAGTAGTAATTGAGCTATTACTATATTATTTGTGTGATTTTCAGTCAGAGAGAAAAGCCCTAAGGGAACTACAGCGTGATATGGACTGTTCAAGTGAACAAATCCTTCTTTTGCACCAGTTCTTTTCTGTGAATCAGTCTCAATTTTGATGGCTGCAGTTAGTGCAGAGCAGATCATTTCTGGTGAATCGGCATCTAGTCGCTTCCAGACAATCCCAGACATTAGATAGTTTTTTTTTTTTTTTGGGGGGGGGGGGGGTGAGACTATTTAA
>JAODJU010000046.1:14499882-14526582 GCA_026776725.1 Gnathonemus echidnorhynchus
GTGTGGTAGTGTTGGTTTGTTTTCATAGATCCTTTTATGGAACACAGCACGAGATCTCAGATTCCATAAGTTACATCATTACTTCGCGTTTGTTGCTCTGAATTTTAATGACTCCTCTGGAAAGCGTAAGTCTTATATGTACTGTATACACACTGCATATAAGCTTTGTACATATAACAAAGATGGAAAGATGCGAAAGGTTACAGAAATGCAAACTAAATTTCTTGAAGGTTATGAACTCAATGTTCAGAAATCTTGCCTTCTGTTTAAATAACGAGCTGGATTTGTGTACTTTGTGGAGACACTGAGGCTGTGTTTGCATCTTTCCTTCCCTTGGTATGAAGGTATCTTCATAGGTAACTCTGAAGCCAAAAGGGTCAACACAGCATTCATGGTGAATGATCCTGCATGTTGCACTCTGGCCCCAACTTCTCAGCCCTGGACTGAGGTACACTTGTAAGCTGTGGCCTTGTCAATATATTGAATGTACAGTGGGTGCATGTCTGCCTAAAGAAGCTGAAGGGGAGATACTTGTGTGTGGTGAATGGGTGTGTGCATGTGTGTGTGCGTGCGTGTGTGCATTTGCGTGTGCAAGCTTGTGTGCGTGCGTGTATGTGTGCGAGTGTGTGAGAGAGAGAGAGAGAGTGCACATGTATGTTTATGTGATTCTCGCTCATCCCAAGCTCTGATGAAGACCTTTCTGTGAGCCTTTTTATGCTCTATTGATGCAAAGATACACTAAGCCCAGAATCCATACCTCTATGCCATTTTGCAAGCTATAAAAATATTGATAGTACCATCCATAATAAATATGAAATATTTATTCATTCAATTATTCATTCATTCATCCATCTATCCTTGTATCTGCTTATCCTGGTCTAGTGTCTGAATTTCTTATGGAAAAAAAAAAGTCAAAAGCCATTTATGGTATGTGCGTGTATGTGTGGTTGGGGGGGGGGTGCTAGAATACAAAATATGTAAAATGAAAATGCTAATCATTTCATTATACCTTTTAACTAATGATAAAATCTGTGCGTGTCAGCTTTCCATATAATCATACTTGTCTATAGCATTTACCAGAAATCCTTCTCAGAGAAGCTGTGTTAGTCTGATAAAAGAGAACCTGTGTTGTATCACTGTGTAAGCCTGCTGTCCATGCTAATCCTGTCTGTCAAACCTGCGTGTGCTGCAGTCGTGACTATCTTACCAGCTCCTGTAACCTGCAGTGTCAAGTAGAGAAGTACAGGTAGTGAAGATTTCAAGACACATTGGGGTTTGAAAGCAAAAAGCATCTATTTTTAGATGGCTGACATTCATAACTGCCTCTTCTTAAGTTTATGCTCTTTGGCAAGTCTAAATAACCTCAAAACTCTACTGGAGAGAATTTTATCAGCAAGTCAAATTTTATTTTATGGTCACTTTGTTCCTGTACCCTAGATACAGGAAATCAGCTTTAATGTGTGTGTGTCTAAGTAAAAAACAAGCATATCTTAAATGAAAAGGAGAACTGTTCTCAGAATAAACAACTAAATCATATATAGGATACCCTCATTTTTGCTTAAGGCATTTTCTAGCACATTTGAATTGCTAATTGAATGAAAAAAGTAATAAAAAAGAACATCATCAGAAGTTGTTAATCAAGGCATTTGCTGAAATTTCCTTTCGTGGATTGCACACTCAAATTATCTACTAAAAAATATTAAATTAATTAGGAATAAGGTGAAATGTGAACACTTTGCGTATTCAGAACTAATTAAAAAATTTATATATTTAATTATTTCTACAAAAATTTTATTTAAAACAATTATGGCAAAAAGTACGAGCAAGGTCTCAACTATTTTTTTTTTTATATATATATTTGTTGAACTTTTGAAGTAGCCGTTCCAAAGGATGTGCCTCTCGGCCCCTGGGAGCCAGTTAACCGCATTTAAGCAGCGTGAAAGACTGTCTGTGTTTGTGTGATACTTAAATGCATATTTAGCCAACATACAAAACAAAAGTGCTGCCATAATTGCTCGACAATTCAAAGTGCTGAGCTGTAGAAAAGTGCGGACAGAGCAGCTGCTCAGAATCCCGCCGTCTCCCCATCGCACATTTGTACGCCCTTTATCTCTCTCGCTTAATTTAGACCCTCACAAAGGATCATTAATGGGAACTGGGTCCCACGTGAGGCGTTAGCTCTGCCAGCAGATATCAATTAGAAGCGGCGTGTCGTGCGCAAGCGTGTCGCCAAGCCCGTGGGGACGAGCCGGATGGAAGCGCACGAGGGCCCAGCATGGTGACAGCCAGCCCCGTGACCGAGCCAGTGAGCCTGCAGCTGCGGGCATCACTGCTTCTGCAAAGTTACAGGCAACCGGCTCCCTACTGGAACATAGCCGGGGATTTTCAGAGACACATGTGGGTGTGTAGCAAAGTGCATTAGGTTTAGTTGGTGTTTTTTGTTTGTCTGTTTTTCTTTTTCCATCAGATCAAGCATGTTTTTCATCCTTCTCTCGATTCTCAGTCTGTTCATGTCGAGGAGCATTCTTCAAACACTTTATAACACCCTTCTTCTGTCCTACAACAGTCTTATATGTAATCTGTGTTTATACTATATTTGGGGGAAAAAGTAATAAAGGTCATGAATGATGAGTGTCACTAGCGATTTATGACATAAGCCTTTACTAGGGAATTTTAATGAAAGTCAACGAGAACATACTATTTAAACTAATTATCATGCTACTGTAGTTTAATTTAATTCGTTTGTGGTAAGGTTGGATAAAGTCCCCCAAAACAGCCCTAGTGATGCCCCTGTTGTGAAAAGTGTTCATGTCTTCAACATGTATTCAGTATCAATAAGCAGGGAAATGCTTTGAATGTGGCTTTAAATAGAAACATGCTTTTATCCAATACATGATGAGGCTAATTGGCTGTGCTGATCTTATCAACACTTCAATTGTAATGCTTAAATCAAGTGGAGCAGTCGAGTATAAATGTGCAAAGTGATTATTTTTTCATTCTCCAGATCAGGCATGTATGAAGCCACCACTTCATCGGTATCTGTATGTATCCATTCGTGTGACCCATTTATTGTAGGAAAAGTCTATTTTTGAAGGGTTTACACCTCAAACAAACGTATAGAGGCTGTATGAACATTACGCTGCATACACATGACACCATGCAGGCGGGAGATACCAGATCATTGTGGAGAGGGGTAAATGGAGCTTGAAATGAAAAGGCCCTTTGATGCATTAAAACTCTTTATTTGAACTTTTTTTAATGGAATAACATGACAGTGAGATCCAGTCCTCCTTGTGAAATGTTACCTTTCCTTTCTCGAATGGTGTCCTAGAAGAGATGCTTTATATTTGCAGAGAATTGGCTAGTTCATAAAAAAAAATAAAAATCAGAGAAACCTAGTCGCTGAGGACTGAAAAGATGAAAAAAAAAAACCTGGAGCACTACTAAAATCCTTTGGAAAAGAACAGCCGCTGTTAGAGGCTGTTGTAGCAATATCTCTGCGTCTGGTTTTAAAGTATATAAATGTCCACTGTCCTCCAAACTACCAGTGGAGCCTGTGAATACACATCTGCAGAGCTCTATCAGAAACAGTGCATATTATTGCAAGTCTGCATTAAGGCTGAGTTTGGCGTGGTGGAAGAAGGATAGTGTTTGTTGTCATTCACCAGCAATATTGACTGAATTTCAAATACAGGCTTTCACCATAAAGCAGGGGTAGCCAATCATATCGGCAAAGAGCTGGTGTGTATGTGGGTTTTCGTTGCAACTCCTTAATTAGATTATTAATTAGAGGACTGATTGGCTGAAAGAGTCCTCACACCTGGGTTTGAACAGCTGACCTACAGGTTATCCCAAAGACCTGCATACACACTGACCCTTTGCGGATAAGATTGGCTACCCCTGCCATAAAGGTTTATTTAAAAAGCGCATGACTGGTTTGGGAGATACAAAAGAAATGATGGGATAGCGATGAACGGCAGAAGAAGAACAGTCGGGGGCTGATGTCTATATATACGTCAGAGAGCAAAACGTAAATAGCACCTTAGCCGTTCCGTAGATAGCGCACGCTGTACCCGGTCGTGTAACGTCGGATGTACTAAACCTAAAGCTGATCGCATAATCAGCACATCTCTCCACCTTCACTTGGCCGGTCCGTAGAAAGCGCACGCTGTGCCCTGTCCTTTAAAGTTGGACAGCTTCATCTTCCGAAATAGTGCTATCTAGCACAGGTTAAGCAACAGAGCTGAATGGCTACTTGGTAAGACCTGCTTTTATTTACTTCACAGCAAATTATTCGCACATTTCTGTCCAGAAGCTTGGTGTTCCAAGCATGCACAATAAACAAGACGTTATATTTTGTCAATATGCTCTAGTTCTCTTGTATGCTTTACCTATATTTAAGATGATGGTGGGTGTCCCAAATAGCCATTTCCAATGACTCTGTTAACAACCCATGGGCTGCAGATCAGCAAAACCATTACAACTGCTCGCACATTCTGACCAGGGGCGTGATGTCATGGACAGTCGGGATGTTTTTCCACAATGTTTGTGATCTGTAATTTTGTATCACATATACACATTAATGGAATAGGTAACACTTTATTTAGGGGGGCACAAATACTTACTAGTAACTCAGTTATTACTGAAGTACAAATCATGGACAAATACAGTAGCTACTTGAGATGAAATATGCATCATGATTCACCAACGACAGACAAACATGGGATCAGTGTTTCACTTGTGTTATTCATGACTTGTTCCTTCAGTTCTTCCTTCAGTAGTTCACAATGGTTTACTGAATTAACAGAAATAGTAACAAATATAGTAACTACTTGAGATTACACCACAATTCATTAATGAACAAACATGAGATCAATATGTAAGTAACACTTAGTTAGTGATTAATTAATGTATAAGTAATAGCTTAATACTACATGATTTGTGCCATGCAAATAAAATGTTACCATGGAAGGTGTATATGCTCTGTTTCTGTAAATGTGCTCAGAGGCGGATATTTCAGGTCCAGAAAGTAAAAATCCAAACCAGGATTTTGTTTCAACCAACTTGTTGAGCATAAAGAGTCACAATCACATTGTACTCAACTGGTTGGTTGAAACAAAATCCTGGTTTGGATTTTTACTTTCTGGACCTGAAATGTCCACCTCTGAATGTGCTGATGGGGCATCCTCCCTTTTCCCTATTTATGCAAACATGCTACTGCTTTTCAGAGGCAGAGAAATTTCAGCGCATCCGCCACAGTTTTTGCACATGCAATGGAAAATGTAAAGCAGACTCTCCTTGAACATCTACTCCCATGTTTTTGCGTGAAACTCCCATTTCCCCTTGACTTTCCCATGAATGTTTATGCAGGAGCAGGAAAAGGGCAGCTTGTCATTCTGTGCTCCTCTGGCATGCAGATTGCTGCTTTAGGCATGCGCAGTCTGTTCGTAACAGTAGGAGAGAACAATATACATTAGTAGGGCCATTACTAGCTAGTGAAAAGATCAGGGCTTTTTGTTTGAAGGAAGATTAACATATGGGCTAAAATACTCAGGGCTGTAGCCCCGAGTGATTGGACCTTACGATGCTCATGCATCTACCCCTCAGTCTTGAAGGGTAAAAAACATTGTAGACCCCCCCCCCCCCCCCCCCCCCCCCCCCCCCCCCAGTAAACTCAACCCAACTCTAAAGTTAAATTTCAACTGCTTTTTGAATAACCAATGATGTCAACGGTCTTTAAAAAAGAAACTCTAAGCACCTCCTAAAGGACTGCTTCACTGAAGAACAGTCAGAGTCATATTGTCCAAATGCCAGTCATTTTGCAAAGCAGAGTATTTTTTCAGTTCTTAAGAAAAAAGTGTTCAGGAAGTCACAACGCGCGACATCTAGGGCTTGGCAGGGCTGTCATGTGGCCATTCAGGTCAGCATTTGACATAATAATCAGGACAGAAGGACAGAACGAAGCTGCAGACAATAGGAAGAACACAAAAGCATGAAAGTTCATTTCCATTATGTCTATCAAAAACAAAATGTTGCATTTGATCATAAGAACTTTGTCTCAGTGCTTGCCCTGCAGCCCTGAATATGATAAGCGATTACAGAAAATGCACGGATGGGTGGATGGATGGATGGATGGATGGATGGAGGGGTGGATGGATTGATTTATAGCCCCCATGGTGGAAAATGGAATATAAAGCATGCAGTGTAGTTATGTGTTTATGTGTTTAGTTGCTGTGCAGGTATCTAACCACACAGTTACGTATAGCACCCACAATAACACAATCATAGCCAATGGGGCTATGAAGCAGCTTAACCACAGTGGCTGAATTTTATGTAAAATACAGCATATTTATGAAAATGCAGTATATTTATGGAAACTGTTGTCTACTCCTCCTGGCCAGAAAATCCATCAAAGTGAAAACTGGGCTCTCGTTGCCAGATAACCTGCATCTCTATCGGCACAGCTAAGTCCATGTTAATAATTCTTTAATATACCATTTATAGTGTTTAATTTTTAGTGACATTTTCATAAAAGAAGCTTATTTTGGATATTTCTATACTAATTACTTAACCACAGACTGTCTCTCAGTGACATTTATTTTGTATTTAATTTTTTAAAGAAGCTCCAGCCCCTCTATGAAACTCATCCCTTCAGAACCAGAAGCTCATTTATTGTGTTCAGCAGGAGTTTAGGGGCCATCACAGAGTTTTCTGCAGCAAAGGACACCAGGAGTCACCATTCATCAGTAATCTACTGTCACTAATTAGTTATGTGTTATGACAATTCCAAAGGTGCCCGAGTGACACAACTGGATTGGTCTGGCTTGGGCGCCTTAAATGACAGGGTTTCATGGGGCCCAAAGTCTCTAGCAGCACTTCTGGCCTCAAGTCACGTGCCGCAGGATGTGTTCTGCACATGAGCACCTCTTCATGACACATTCCAGGATCACCACAGGAGACAACCTACACCTTAGTTCCCAGCTCCCAGAGTCCCTTACTGACCACTGGCCCACTGCTAGTAGGAGGTGAATGTCTATGTCCACCATCTGACCAAAATCACAAAGCCCATTTAAATGCTCATTAACCACTTATGTGATGGCTTGAGGTTCTCTTCGTGGTGAAAGTGTCTGACTTGCATCACCGAGTATCTCGATTATTTGAGAGACAGCAATTACTCTAATGAGACACTTGAAGAACAAGGAGGTCTGAAAAATGAACAAAAAGGCCAAAGATAAATGCTAAACTGACTCTGTCTGCAGTCCCTACATTACAAAAGGATGGGAGATGAGACCAGATGTGGTATTGAGAAACATCCAGGAGAAGCATGCTCTGATAATGCCTGAGATATAATCCCTAATCATTTTGGAACCTTGCCATTTACACATTATTGCAACATATATTCGAATGGGCTTGTTGCTACTGTATGTTGTCTGTGAACATTTTAATGCACTCCTTAATCTCAATGTGCACAAGTGAAGCTCCTGACAGAGATTCCCTACACATCCATCCATCCATCCATCCGTTTTCAGTACCTGCTTGTCCTATTCAGGGTCATGGGGTCTGGAGCCTATGGGCACTAGGCAGGGAATAACCCAGAATGGGGCAGCAACCCATCGCAGACGACACACACGCACATGCACACACGTGCACACACACACACACACAATTTGGCAACTCCAATTCACCTTAGCATGTTTTGGGACTGTGTGTGGGGGGGCAATCTGGAATATTTGAAGGAAACTCCACAATGACACTGGGGGGCATACAAGGTCCACACATGAGGCCAGGGTGGAGACTCAAACCCTGGTCCCAGAAGTGTGAGGCAACAGTGCAAATGGCTGCATAACCACATAGCCCTGTTCGCTACACAGGGGTGCTAGATGACTGACCTATGATCATAGGTGGGTAGTTCAGGTCTAGGAAGTACAAATCCAGACCAAGGTTTCATTTCAGCCAACTGGTTCAGTACTCTGTGACTGTGACTCTTTATACTGATCTGGTTCGGTTGAAACAAAACTTTGGTATGGATTTTTAATTTCTGAACCCGAATATTCCACCTTTGCCTGTGACAGAGGTGGAGTATGAGTTACAGAAATAGACTAAGATCAGTCAGATTGAGAAGTTGAGGGGACGCAGTGAGTGTATTTTGTTTTGTGAAACAGAAAGTTGAGGGGTGATTCCAGGGTCATCAAATCCCTACAGAGAGACACTTTTTATTGCCATCTTTCCCCACATAGAATGTTATTCCCTTTAAGACCTATGAAGGATAAATGTCTGTTTTCAGTTTGTTCACTAAGTTATTATATGTTTGGATGAATGTGCCTTTCATCTAAAATGTAAACCATTGAGTGGAAAATTAATTCTGTAATGAAGCTGCTCGGACTTGCAGCATCTGATCACATTTCTGGAATGGAGGTTTGGGGAGATCTTGGGAATGCCCATTCTCAGCTTGTGGTAATTGTTGGGTAATTGAGCGTAGCGGGTGACTTGTAAGGAGGAGCTGCAAGGCTTGGGAACTGCCAGCTTCCCGTAGCAGAATCCAATAGCCGTCATGATAACAATCACTTGGACGCAGGACAGACTCTGAGGATATGCTTCAAGATGGTCCCTTTAAAGCATCTCCTGAAAGTAAATACAGGCTACATTCCCTGATCAATGAAAAATAAATCTTTAAATCCACCCATTTTTCTTTACCTGCTATCCTGGAGGATAACCCAAGATGGGGCCTGAGTATTACTTTCAGAAAAGGTCTGCATTTGTGTAGCAATCTAGCGGTTTTGTCCTTCTGTTTTTTTATGTTTTTGTCTGTTTATAAAACCTCTGTTGATGAACTGTTACATAGAAACCCACAATACTTTTGCAATATCTGTATACGTACATATATATAGAAACCGCTTTAAAGTTCTAAATGATCTATTAGTTGCAACTGATATTGGTGCCATAAGCCTCACTACTCGCCGGTATCTCTGCTAAATCTCTCCATAAACTTCAGATAGTTCAGATCTCTGCTGCCTGCCTCCTTACTCACACTCGTTCCTACCAACACATCACACCCGTTCTGCAGAGCCTGCACTGGCTTCCCTATAAAAGAGCACATCCACTTTAAAATGCTGCTCCTGACATTCAAAGCTCTTAATAACCAAGCCCCAGCATACCTTACTGAATTGCTTCTACCCTACTGGCTCTCTCCTCATCCCCCCTTCCAAATCACACAGCTATGGTGACCGTGCATTCTCCCGTTTAGCTCCCCGCCTTTGGAACTCACTCCCTGCTGCCATTTGTTTATTGACCTCTGTTTCAGATTTTAAAACCAAGCTAAAAACCTTTCTTTTTGCTAAGGCATTTAACCTTCCCAATGCATAAGGTGTTATGTGTTTTTTGAGTACTTCTCTGTAAGCATCTTTGAGTTCATGTAAAAGCGCTATATAAATAAAATGTATTATTATTATTATTATTATTATATATTGTGAATACATAATATTATTTATATTTATCAGCTAAACTTTCTGGCATGCTTCTTATCAATTTGCCATCCAATTGTGGGTTTTTCAGCGACACAAACACCTATTGTCAAGCCATTGTCAAGTTCCTCCTGTTCCTGGCCTCTATGAATGCATTAGTATAGCATTCGCAGTCAGTACTCTATCTCCACTACATTATCCATGCAACGTTTCATCATTGTTGTCCTAGTCAGGAATTACCAATGTGGGTTTAAATATTACTTATAAAAATCACTTTGAAATGCAAACAAGGGGGGGCGCAGTTAGAGATCTGTTGATTGTGTGACTTATTTATTTTATTGGGTGGGTTGGGGGGGGTAGCATTTCACCCTGACTCGTGTCCCATTTGATGATCTGTCACCCCCCCACGCCCATCTGTGCCTGTGGCTCCGTGATTCTCTTGTTTGTTTAACGTTCTTTTTCAGGAGACAGTCTATTTATGTCGCATAATCATTTACCTCTCATTAGCTTCGAAGGAAATTGCCTCTGTCATTGTCTTGATAAGGCATGTGTCAGTTCTGTGTGGGAGATTTGACAGCAGCAATAAGTGGTAGAGCTTACCGCACCTCCTTCAGCCATTGTCCTGGGGTACAGTGGTAGCAGTGCTGGGGGCGGACGGGGGGGGGGGGGGCATTACTCAGGCTACCATTTTGGGGAAGGAGGGGCTGAGCTTCAGTCTGTAAAATGATGGATTGAAACTTGACTTTGCAATTTAAAGCAGAACTATAGGCGGATTAAATCTCTTTCTATGAAAATGACTCCACTCCAAGTCCAAGTTTGTGCCTAGTTAGCGGTTAAGGTCAAAACCAGAATCTTGTACAGCTAGGAACCATCCAGATGAGCTATCTCTTTAACGACTGACCATATCATCTAAGCGTAAGGAAATCCCCCTTCCTCATCCATCTTGCGTTAAGTATCGCAAGCTCATTAATTAAGCCTCCAGGCAGTCGATTATGTTTTCTTTAGTGCTGACATAAATCTGAGGTGAAACATGTTGAGCTGTCAGCGTGAACAATAGCCCCGCTGATCTTCAAGTAATTAACAATTATAACACTAATTAATCAGCCCTCCTCCAAAACCACCACACTGGTCAATCTGCCACATTGTTTTATTGCAAAAGATAGATTTTCAATTATAAAATATGGGTGGGGCTGGGGATGGGTAAGGTGACCGGTTGGTCAACAGTGGCACCTTCTCAGAAATAGGTTAGATAGCGTCAGAGTCACTAGTCATGGCAGCCTGTGTTGAAGGGGTTCTATTGGCTGTGAGCCATCCAGAGATCAGTCAGAAGCCAGCCCGTGATTTTTTTGTGTTTTATTTGTATGTCTAGTACCTTAAAGAGCTCGTCTAGAGTGATGCATCCACACCTCTGTTCAATGCTCCGAATACAAGTAGCACATTTTAGATGATAGCAACCCTGCCAGCATAGATAACACTGTGCCTCTGGGTTTTTGTTATTAAAATTTCACTTTATTAAAATATTTACTATTATCAGCTATATTGAGAATGTCATGAGTTTTTAAATAAAAAGAATGTGTGCAATGAATAAGAGATATCTCTTAAATCCCACAGAAGGGTGAGTTTGTCTCTCGCTGTATCACTGTTACCTGTTATTTTTTATCTCACTAGAGTTCTCTGGACAGAATATCTATATTAAAAAAAGCCATTATTGTGTTCCTGCTTTGTTGTTCTGTCTTGGAAATTAGTACTATTACTAAAAATATGCAGATAAACACCTCATTACCCCCAGGCCCCCTATGTGGAGCTCATGAATATATGAGCATATTAAAGGGGGGACACACAATGTTGCAGATATGCTTAAGTGTAATTTAAATGACTAAAGTACAGCCTATCAATATGGGAAAATAATAGCTGAACTGGGGTGTGTTAGAGCCCTGAGGTAGCTAAAGACAAAGCCTTGATTCGACGCAGGTGAACCTCAGGGATATTGAAAGCAGGCTGTGAAGCATTTGCCCACATTTATATTAATTTTATGTAGCTGGTGCCTTTATCCAAAGCAACATACAATTGAGAAGGCAGGGTCAGCCAGTCCCTGGAGCTATTGGGGGTTAAGGGCCTCGCTCAGGGGCCTCAAAGTAGAATAAGACTGACAACCTCAGGATTTGGCACGGGTGCCTTGCAACTCTGCATACCAGGGTTTGAGTCAGTGCCCTGTGCTTGCGTGAGATTTCCTCCCAAAGACAGGCTAAGGTGAACAGCTGTTGCAGAATTTTTTCCCAAGGCTCCCGAGCCCTTACCCCCCCCACAGGCAAATAGTCACTCAGGAAAACTACAGATTTAACCCCCCTGCGGAATTCGCCCCCTAATGTAAATGCTGGAATTTCGGTTCTGGCTGTGGTCAAGCTGCACAGGGGAAGGTGGTATTGAGAATGGATGGAGTGGCATTACCTAACATGGCCGCCTTGAAGGATTTAACAAAGCTTCAGCGATAGCATTACGCTTTTACGGCTGAGTCGAGCATCACGGTATTTGGGGTTATACATCATTAACAGCAAATGACAGCAGAGGATAAAATTTATTATTATTTTTATTATTATAGGGCTCAACAAGTTTATATGTAACAGATCACAGGACAAACAATTTGTCAAATTAATATATTACATTTTTTTATTTTATTGGGGAGGATGAAATGCATTTTTTGTTTATTCTGGTGAAAAGCCGGCTTTGAATCTAACCTGATTGACAGTGTTTCATAAAAGTTTTAGGATGGTTAGCTGATTCCCTGCCAGTGATACTAGAGCCAGACAAGTTGTGGTGCAGTTAACTGACCTGCCCTCCCCACCAGGGGCAGAGAAGGGGTGTCATACTGGGGAGTGAAATTTGCTGACCCACGGGGGGGGGGAATTCATGATTGTCTGTTAAGAAAAGGGGCAAATTCAGTCCCCTGGGTAAATTCTGCAGTGGGCACCTCTGCCATGACGGGTCCGCCCCCCCCTTACAGTTATCACTTCCCACTCAAAACACAGGTGCGGCCTGAATGAAAAAATGACACATGGAAAATCAAATGTTTGGGAGCAATCATACATTTGGGGTATAATTTTAAGAAATGGTAAAGTGCCAAGGAACATTTGGTGTAGCAATGGGGAGGCAGCTAAATGGTTACTGTTAACGTCACCGTATGGGACTCTGTCAGAATTCCATGATGGAAGTATAGAGATTAATAGGTGAAGCACATCTCATGTGAGCAGGACCCTTTACAGAGTATCTGACATAAGAGAGAACAGACAAAATAGAACATATAGGCCATGTAGTTAGACAACAGGATCTTTTCTGAGTCCAGGTGTATATATGGGGGCGGGGCCACAGGGACACAGACCCCAGCTAAAAGCTGATTGGATCCCGGAGGTCTACTTCTCCTGTCACTCACAGATTCAAAACATATCATTGGCTAATGATAGGGTTAGTCCCACAGCATGAATTATGGTCCCTGTTATGCTCCCCATATAGTCCTAGAATCAAGGCAAGATTTGAGCATGAGCCTAATGGCCTGAGAGGAGAGAGCTATGTGTGGCGGTTTGTTGTTTTCTGAAGCCTCAGAATTAGATATAAGGTCTGTTTGTTTTGGACACCACAGAGACGCAGTTAAAGTTTAAACTGGATGAATTAATAAAGCAGCAGAAACAAAGGTCTGTCAGTGCGGCCCAGAATAAACATCCACGAAGCAAATGGATCGTAACACATCCTTTCCCGCGATGTGAAAGGTAATAATAAAAGTGTGACGATAGACCTGAGAAAATCAAAACCTGGATGTCTGCCTGACAGAGGACAAGAAGGAAAATAAAAGTACCTGAGGGACAATGGGCTTTGGGAGACCATTACCATTAAATCCAGGGGCCCCACTACACATTCTGGGCCCCATGAAAGCATGATATTGGGCCCCCAACTTGAAATCCCCACCTTTGCAGTGCCCCTGACCAGATCGAAAGATGTAAGTGATGATCAAAGTTTGGAAAAGCAGAAGTCAGCAGCAGAAGTCAGTGCACACTGGCACGGACCCTTTCGATTGCAGTGGGGCACTGTGCAGTGCCGCTGACACTGTATCTGATGTGATATGATGTGCCTGCATTTTTTTAACAAATGCTGTGACTCATTATACACAACAGATTTATGTGCAAAACTATCAGTATAATGAACTAAACTAGTGATGCCAAACCAGGAACGAGGTTGTTTAACCAGTTTGGAATGGATGTAATGAATTCTGGAAAATGAATGTATGGATTTAATGAAAGTAATCTTTTCAAAACATTAATCATTGTCCATTAGAGTTTGAATTAGGAAAGTCTATTAGGAAAACATTAAAATGAGCTTATTAGACAACATTCTATTCTCCAACATGAGTCATGATCTGATAAGTTTTTGGTATAAGGTGCAGTAAAATCGCTAGATGCACAAATAAATTTGAATGCATGATGCCAGTTACCTTTAATTTTGCTCTTTTATCTTTTATCACAGATTACAATGGTCTACAAATTTTCGGAAGTTTGGTTCGGGAATAAAATCTGCCAATTCTGATGCATTTTGGTGTGCTGATTTCAAATATGACAATAAGACAGGCAGGCTACCGTTCAAAAGATATTTAATCTTTTCAGTTATGCGATCATACACATTGTCAAATACGCTATACGTCTATCGTATAGTGGCTCATATTCATTTAAATACAGACCCTTTAACTTTTTTTTTTACAACAATTGGCTTATTATTAGCATCTGTTATAATTCAAAAAGCAAACGCAATCATGTATTACTACGTAATTATTATTAATCAGTCACTGTAGTTACTTATGCAGTGTCTGTGTCAATCGTTATTCAGTGTCTAACCGCTGCTTCTTAGCTCGCCTCTTGTATTCATTAAATGGAGCATCTCGTGTCACTGTCCAGAAATAGTCAGCAAGCATTGATTGACTCCATTTGCCTTGATATCTTTTCTCCATGGCTGCAATGTCTTGGTGAAATCGCTCACCGTGCTCATCACTCACTTCCCCACAGTTTGTTGGGAAAAAATCAAGATGTCTGTGTAGAAAGTGAACTTTTAGTGACATATTGCATCCAAGTCTTTCATATACTCTGAGAAGCTTCTGTACCAGCTCAATATCTGCTTTGTTTTTCCCAAGGAAATTTGTTGCCACTGACTTGAAGGATCTCCATGCAGTTTTTTCTTTGCCACACAATGCACTGTCAAATGTATCATCTTGAAAAAGTTCACAAATCTGGGGACCAGCAAAGACACCTTCCTTTATCTTAGCTTCACTTAACCTGGGAAAATTTTCACTTAGACAATTGAAAGCTGGCTTTGTGCTGTCCAGAGCTTTGACAAAGTTTTTCATCAAACCAAGTTTGATATGCAATGGTAGAAGCAAAAATCTTCATTGACTCCACAAGTGGAGGATGCTGAATACTTTTTGTGCCAGGCTCCAGCGACTGTCTAAGTCACCAGTCTTTCTTACTGTAATGCAGATCTCTTGCCCTGCTATCCCATTCACACAAGAAACAGCAGTACTTTGTGTATCACATTTGCATACCTTGTAGCAGGGAAACAACTTTCAGGTCTTCTTAAATTTATTTAAGAAGCATTTTGACTGTAGACCAGTATTATTGGGCCAAAGAAACGTAAGAGACTTTATGTGTGGTTATATATCACTGCACACTACATCAGTGGTTCAGGTAAAGGTGACCTCCTCATAAAGGTGCAGTCTATGGATGGTGCACCTTCAGGCTGAAAATAATATATCTACTGGATTTACAAAATGAGGCTCACTTATAATATGGGTGTACTCAGTCAAACAGCAGCACAGTAGTTTCTCTCACCAGGGATGGGTAGTTCAGGTCCGGAGAGTAAAAGTCCAGACCAAGATTTTGTTTCAACCAACCAGTTGAGTACTCTGTGACTGTGGATCTTTATGTTCAACTAGTTGGTTGTACCAAAATCATTGGTCTGGACTTTTACTCTCTGGACCTGAACTACCCATCTCTACTACCCATGATGACACACATACACTGGTCACTAATTTAACAACTCAGTGTAGCTTCCTGAAATGATTTGCATGTTTAAACATTCTCTCATCAGGTTGGTGTGTACGGCTGTGAAGCAGGGCTTGATTTTGGTTTAGAAGTTGTTGAGTGTTCTTTATAAAAATTGTCTAGATGATTAAACATGTTGCATTTGGTCGTTAAACATGTTGAACTGCTTCTGAAACCTTTACTTCTGCAACTCACTTTGGCTTTTTGTATGCAATTTATTATGAGCCATCAGTTTAATTTTTTTTTTTTTTTTTTTTTTAAATGAACTCAAGTTATTCATGAAAAATACACAAAACAATTCCTCTTCCTGTTAATCAGAAAGTCTATATATTGTTTTGCACAAACATATTTAAATATGCCGAAGTCAGGAGTTGGCAGTGTTATTAATTGGTATTCTGCAATACTGTCTCAATACAATGATGGAGAGGAAGGTCCAAATAACACAGGTTGCCTTTTTGTTATCTTATGAAAACATGCAGCTAAACGACCCAGCAAAATGCATAAAAATAAAGAGATGATTTATTTCGCATTTTAGGTAAAATGAGACAAAGCACTGGAATTTTTTTTAATGAACAAAAAACATTTTTTACATTTATATTTAGAAATGTTTTTTTTTTCTCTGATTATGAATAAATGCTGTCATCCCGATCGTTCGGATCCTCCTGTGTGCCACGTCCCCTCATTTACCTCATGTGGAATCCTTTTGTTATCAGCTGTTTCTAGTTCTGTTTAATTAGTTCAATGTATTTAAGCGTGTTTCCTTGACCGTTCCCCCAGTCTGGTCGTTATTGTCGTAAGGTCATCTCTGTTTTCCGTTTTGTGCTCCTGAGTGTATGATACCCTGAATAAATCCCACGTTTCTGCCCGACTCATTGGATTCCTCCTCTTTTTTACCAGCTCCATACCCTGCATATCGTGACATGCAGATTGCACCCACGAATAGTGATTAGAATAAAAACCAAACAAAGAAGATGCTTATTTCTTCTGATTTCGTTTGAGTGAAATTCATCGGGGACTCTTCAGGTCTAGTATTGCAGAGACAGAAGGGCATATTCTGTTGAATTAGTTCACTTATTGGAAATTGGAAAAATAAGAGATTTTATTTCTTCTGTGAAAACCTCAGCTGCTTAAAAGCTTAACAATCATATTATGGGTGTAAATTTATAAATAATTCCCAGCATGGGACTCATTGTTAAGCCAATAAAACAACAACAATGATATATTTAGTCGTTTTTATTGATTCGGCTGGTTTCGTCGGCTGGTGCTTTTATTAAGTACAGCGATGATGGTTTATGTTTTTGGTTATGGGTACGAACACGCTTGCTTCTTAATGTGGTTGCCAGGTGATGATAATGACCAATGGGAATAGGTGCTCCAACTGGGGGTGATAGCGGTACAGCAATATAATGGTCGTTATAGTCATTAAGGATGCTTTGTACTGCATTATGAAGGTACCTATAGTGCATTATAGAGGAGAGGTTCATAAAGCATTCATAATTCATGATAAACATGGCTATAATGTGTTATGCCTTTTAATAAATATTCAGTCATGTTTATAATGCTTTATGACTGCAATATAAGCAGGGGCAGATTAAGGTGTACAGAGGCCCCTAGGCTACAGTAGTCTGTGGGCCCCCCAACCCCGCCCCCCTATATTTTTTACTGGCCAATGGGGGGCCCCTTGCAGGCTGGCACACGTGGGGCCCCTAGGCTTAAGCCATATCTAGCCTGTGCGTTAATCTGCCCCTGAATATAAGGCATTATGGATGTTTTTATAAATTACTAAAAACATGCCTTACCAAAACCACATTGCTTAATGTTTCTGAAAGTTTTATATTTTGTTTGGTTTAATAATTGCGAGTATGACTCTGCTCTCGCAGTTTTACGACGTTGAAAAGAACAGATCTGGCACCCAGAAACTACAAACTGTTCACAGGGTTGCCAATTTAGGTCAGCTGGCTTAAGTGAGATTTTCAATTCGAAACAAGTTTGCACACACATTCACACGCATTTACATGTATGTCACAGTTTATTACCTTGAAAATAGTCTGTGGAGTTTGCTGCTAAAATTTCTTGTAAGATGTCCTGCGTGATTGTGAGGGTCTGTAATCCCACACTTTGCTACCAATCATCGGGATCTATGATGTTTATTGTTTTTAGTTTGTCCAAATACCGTTGCTTGACATTGCAACTAATTTCTCCCTTTCTTTCCTCTTCTCCATCTCTTCTCTGACAGATCTGAAAAACTTTAAACTACTTTTTAGCCCAACACAAAGTATGCAGGTACTGGCGGAGGGAATGTCCCAGGACACAACAAACGCCACTTACTTAACCCATCTCTTAGATGTGACCTTCACTCTGTAATGAGAATATTATCTACTTTTTCAAACCAACAAAAGCGTCTGCAAGAATATTTGATTTAATTCTGGGAATTGTGTAGACGAAATATTTATTCTCGCGTAAATACAAGAATAAATTTCATGTTTATTATTAGGCCTATATATTGTTTTTGTTATCTTCTTTTCGTCATGTAATGGTAGATTAAGCCTTTGAACCCTATCCATTTTTAAGCTTTTTTCTCTCCCTTTGATTTTAGGCTTATTACATTGTATGCATTGAGTTGGCCACATGTGCTTTATATTTTCTTTTTGTTTTGCTACTCAGATATGTAAATGCTGACAGTCTTGCTATCATATGTGTGAGGAAAAACTTGTTATGAGGAAAAAATACTTGCACCTAATGAAATGTCATTTATCTAATATTAGGTAATTAATTACATGATATCTAATATAAAAATTTGGGGGCACTACAAATATAATCTTATAAATGTTGACATTAGAGTCTCTGTGATGTGGGAATACAGGGATTGCATTGGGGGCCTTCCTGTGGCTTAGTATTGTTAATGAAAACACGGTTAGTGCCAACTGCATGAAAAATAAATTATGAATTTATATAAATATATCTGTGAATGTCTGGATATTTTCTGGTTATGAACAATGCTTGAAGTGTGAAAAAACAGATCCTGGTATTCACCTTGTTATTCACTGCTGCTTGATTATGAGAGATTCCAAAATGCAAGAACCAGTCTGCTATTATTATTATTATTATTATTTTTATTATTATCAAGATTGCTTATCAATTGCTTAGCTTTCTTCCTGAATGCAATCTGACTTTTTTTTTCACCCTGCTGAAAACTGCATAATTAGAATTTCCAATTAATCTCCTCAAAATGTAAGCTTCGATAACGGCTAATTTGCTAACTCCAAAGTTTTAATCGATATTGCTAAACTAATAAACCATTAAAATATGTAGGAAAAGCTAAAGATAACCACTAACTTTTATTGCATGAATGTAACTTCAGTTTGGTTTTTGGCTCTGAAAACTTTAAGAACATACCCAGAGAGCTAACATTTTAACCTGTTCAGCAATGAAGTCCCTTCTGTCAGACTAAAGTAATTACTGGCAGATTTACCCAGCTGGGTAGCATCAGACTTTGTAGAGTAAATCTACATTGACATTTTCTTTCTATGATGTTCTGTTTGCAAGATAGACTGCCCGTCCAAAAAAAAAAGTCACCATTTGAATTTATATCAGCAAATACTTAAGAGCCAATGACTGGATCATTATTACAGCTCAGCAACGTTATGCAGCAATAAAGTGAAGTCAGCTGAGGACCTGAATCTACTGACTGGCCAGGTTACACCTCCATCCATCATCAGTGGGGTTTTTTCCCTGTTGGCATGGGCATATTCCAGGATGAGAATGCCAAGATTCATTAGGTTCGAATTGTCAAAGAGTGGTTCAGGGAGCATGAGGAATCATTTTCACCCATGACTTGGTCACCTCAGAGTTATGACCTTAACCTCATTGAAGGTCTTTGGGATGTGCTGAAGGAGGCTTTATGCAGTGGTTCAACTCACTTGTCAATACAGGATCTTGGTGAGAAATTAATGCAAATCTGGATGAAAATAAAGGGTGAGATGTTGCATAAGCTTGTGGAAACAATACCATGACAACTGTGCACCATAATCAAAGCTAAAGGCGGTCCAACGAAAAATTCAAATGGCGACTTTTTTTTTGGAAGGGCAGTGTATGTTTGTTAGAGAAGTCTGATTTCACAACTGGCTCATTTTGACATGTTGCCCTAAGCGAAGCCACTTGGGAACTACAAACTGTTTACCCAGAACTAGGAAGGAGGATCTCAGCTCTTTATTTGTCTATAGCTCTGCCACTCAGAACCTGGAAAACTGGGAGCTGTATTACGAAGCAGGATTTCTGGCTTAGCCGGATAACTTGTCTGATTACAGACACACTCAAAACAGACAGGAACAAATGATGATTTTCAAAGTGATTTTAGGGTTTACAGACATTTTTCAGCATTAAACTTTATTCACTTTAACCTTGAAAAAATGTTAGCAGATTAATAGTTAGCAGAACTAAATTTAGCAGAAGCTAATTGGTCCACTAATGATTTTCAAAGTTAGTGGGAACACTAACCCGCTAGCAAAAATGGTATCTTTGCTAATTAGCAGTTAGCAGATTGGGAAAACCCTGCCCACCACTGCTTATTACCCTCATCCAAATATCCTATGTAGGGGAATTCCTTCTATAACCCTTTCAAATGTAAATACTGTACATAAATTGTATTTATTGTAGTACAAATATCAAACACAGTATTAATCATGATTCTGTACTGTGATAGAACAGAAATTAGCAAGGAAAGGCTGCAACATGAAAGGGATAAACCATCGACTTTGTAATATATTTCCATCTTGATAACCAGCTTCATCTTCCACCAATTCACAAACAACCCAAGTACACGACATCAGGAGATGACTGTTGGTCATGTGATGCTCTTCCTCCGGTGGGATCTCCCCCCAGCATCTGTGTGGAAGTCTGTCCAGAGCTCCTCCAGTCCTGCTAAGAGCACAGCCAGCCTGGAGCATCCCCAAGCCCAGTACTGTATGGGAGGCACCTTAGATCTGCATGTGGAGATCTGGGACCACAGTGGGAGGCCCAAGACTTGTGGACACTTCATATTGGACCAGATTACCTATAGGCCTCTGCTATAGGAATCATTAATGAACTCCGCAATGGCACCTACTGTGTTCGTTTTACTCCATTCTGGCCTGTGGAGGTGCAAGTTTCTGTGCTCCTCATGCAGTCCTCTGAGTCGGTGCAGGCCTTGTGGAGATCCAGGCAGCTCAACTACAAAAAGATCACACACATAGGAACCTTCGTCAATGGAAGCAAAAGTGAAAAGTCTGTTTGCGGCTTCTAGCTGAACACAAGCAAGTCCCAGAACAAAAGTGAGAAGTCTGTGTGCGGCTTCCAGCCGAACACAAACAGATCCCAAAACAAAAGCGAGAATGAACACAAGCAAATCCCAAAACAAATTGACGTCTACAGAGCTACTGTTCTTGTTGCTTCCAGAGCAATTTGCTCCAAGAATGACTGTATTTTTAACCTTCTTCAACCTTTCCCATGAAGGAAAAACAAACGGTGTGAAGATAAAGAACAACTTTGGCAACGTGGATGTCAGAAAATGTTCTGGTAAAACGAATTTCTGTTTCCCACGTTCATCTTTGTTTTTATTCAGTTGATGTTTTTATTAAATATATAATGATATTTCTGAAAGATTATTAATATAATTTATGCTTAATTCATGAAACCAATTTTCCTCAAATGGTGATATAGACACTTGTACTAGGCTTTAATGGCATGTGGAGCTGCACTGTACCCAGTGCTGTCTCCCTTCTCTCTCTCTCTAGTTTCCTCCAACGACAGGGACTGCACTCAGATAATCAATCCCAGCATGCCAAGTGGTTATTTCTGTAGAGACCAGAAGTCTTCCTTGTGCCATCAGGCTGGCAGCTTCTTCACTTTGGAGTCTATCAACAGCTGCCTGACGAGAAAGACACTCTCCCTTATGGGAGACTCTGCTATGCATCAGTGGATAGGGTATGCGAATAGCGAATAGCTTTCAAGTGGGTGAGTCTTCTCAATCATTAAACTTTGCATTGAATATATTTTCCCATTTTTTTGATATTTTATTAAATAATTCCAATTAAATCTTCCTTCTTCACCGGTGTACATGACACATTAGAACACGTTCTTATCCCTACTTGTTAATACTGCGTGGCCCTTTTCTTGTTGTCTGTGTACATACTGCAAGTCTGCTTATCCTCCATTTGCAGATAAAAGCAAAGACTGGTGGCTTTTCCCCCATGGAGATCATTAACACCCAGAGCAACTACACCATCCTGGAAACTTCACAGTCACCTCAGAACTGCTAGAAAAAAGGCTAAACTCATAGAGTCTCCCAACATTTCCCCGGGTTTGGACACTATCAAAGCAGAGGGAGAGGCTCCAGTGGTGGTCACCGGAGTGGGACAGCATTTTGTCTGCAGGTTGCTGAGCCTACGAAGGGCCATCCAGAGGCTCCGGGTCCGCAGTCCCGGGACCCAGATCTTCATCAAGCTGGAGAACAGCAGGGAGCTTGTTGCAGAAGCAGAACACAGACTTTGGCATGCACACCTGCAGAAGCTGGCTCAGATGGAGGTGTTCGGGGACCTGGAGGTGGGGTTTGTGGATGCCTGGGAGATAGCAGTGGCTGCCAGCAGCATCCCAATCCAACCATCGTTGCCAGTGAGGTGTTTCTGTTCCATCTCTGTCGTTCCCTGGGTACCAGTGTCATAGAATAACTTTTGCTACTCTGTCTTCGGAGGCAAATTTTGGGTCTTAATCTGAATGCTTTTAACATTTTTTTTTTACTGAATTTAGACTTTTTTTTAACTGTCAACAAGGATTTTTATAAATGAATCCTTAAGAGAACATGCTGACACATATTCAGGTCTTGCCCTGCTATGGTTGGTGCCCTATCCTGGCTTACAACCCTGCACTGGACAAGTAGTAAAGAAGATGGATGGATGGATATTTAGGTCTTTTTGTGCAAGTGTACATCGGTTCAGACACAAACTTTGCCTTTGATGCTCTAAGGTGGACTGTGAATGGGAAATTAATGGAAAGGGAAAATTCAATAGAAAAAAGTGAAACATTTGAGACTGTAAGAGAACAGCATATAAAGAGCAAGATAAGCAATCCTTAAGTTCACTCTCATTTAGAGCAGTGTTTCTCAACTTTTGTTGCTTCAGTTTTTCACACCCCAAATTTTTGAACCAAAATGTTTCATAAAGTAAATAGTGCAGTTATACTAAATAAAATATGTAGTGTAGCCTTAGGGTGGGTGCCCTCTGATCCCTCCTCCCACACCCCTTCCCCTGCTGGGCGTCCTGCCTGCACCCCCTCTCTGTCCTTCACCCTTGTGTGTTTTCCTATTTCCCATGCTACTGCATAGCTTAGGGTGTTGAGTGTGTGGCTTAATATCCATGAAACCTCTGGTCATGGGTTCTAAGCTGGCTGATGTCAATCTCATCTGTAACTTTGTATTTATTGTTTTTGTCCTCTGAGGTTTTCAGTTTTCCTTTTTTAGTTTTCCTTTTCCCGTTGAGGTTTGTCTTCCTTGTGCTTTGGTTGTACTTTGTTTTCTTATTTTTTTTCTAGTGCAGTGTCTCCTTTTTTTCTCAGTTTTAGATCTTGTATGTTTCTTAGTTCTATGCTGATTAGTATTAGTCATTCCACCTGTGCCTTGTCTGTTTTCCAGTGCCTGTGTTAATTGCCCATCTGTTGCTCGTTGTCCTACGCCTTCAGTGATTGGTTGATTGTCTTATGTTCTGCACCTGTCCATCCTCATTAGTTCCAGTCATCAGTGTATTTTAGTGCTTGCCTTTCTGTTCTTTTCTTTGGTCAGTCATTGTATTAGTTGCCTGTGCTAATGTTGTTCTGCTTGATTTCCCTAGTCCTATACCCTAGTTGTGTTTAGTTATGGTTTCTTTAGTTTCTTGGAACGTGATTTATTTATTTATTTTTTCCCGATTTTGTTTTGACCCCTCGTGGTCCTCTTATTTTGAGTTTTTCCCCAGTGTTCTCAGTTTAATTCAATAAGCCCCCGTTTGTCTCTGAGCCGCAAGTGGATAGTCACCTCATGCCCCCACGTCCGTAACACTGCAGCAACAGTAGTGCACTTCCTTCATGCACTGTTAAAGTGTGAAAGTGTAATTTTTTTTTTAAGTCATACTGCAACAACCTAATAAAAATGGTCTCATGACTCATTAGTTGAGTGCTTTAGATCACTGTTAGGCACTGCTGCTGCTTACATTCTTTGTTAATCTACTGACCATCTACAGCATTTACATTATAACTCATTTGGACTGTAGAGTCATTGGCACCTTCAATGCATAGATATATTATATAGTTCCTTCCATCAATTTCTTGTAACTGCTTGTCCTGTTCAGGTAGCGGGGGATCTGGAGCCTATCCTAGAGGCTACAGGCACAAGGCAGGGGATGTATAGTTCTTGTGTAAGTTTTTCTTACAGACTCCTTCACACATACACCCAGGGGAGTCAAACTGACTGCCTTGGTCTGTATGCAGACTTTGAGGCACCCCATGACAGCTAATGTAGTCTTCAAATAGTTTGCCACTGTTACTATTCGATCTGGAAAGGCATTCATGTTTAGGTACTTGATAAGGTAATCCATTACTATAAGTATATAACCATTACCTTTTCTTGTGAGTAGCAGTTCAGTTCAGTTCAGTTGGCTGCCATCATTTCAAAGGGCAATGTAGTGACAGTGTTATTCATTAGTGCTTATTGTTGGGAAGTCTGAGGCTGCCGTACTTCACAAGCATCACACAGAGTACCACAGCACAATCCCTAACCTTTAACATGTGTGGCCAGTAGCATCGAAGAAGTGCACGTTGCAAAGTCTTCTGTGCACTGAAATGGACAGCAAGTGAATGTCTGTGTAAAGCCTCAAAATCTTTGTTGCAAACTGCTAGGACAGAGGTGGGTAGTTCATGTCCAGAGATTTTGTTTCAGCCAACCAGTTGAGTCAGTATAAGAATCAAGGATGATTTGCATTGCATTGGGAAGGTATCCGTAGTGCATTATAGATGAGAGCTTCATAAAGCATTCGTAATGCACAATAAACACGGCTATAATGTGTTTTGTCTTTTTATGAATATTTAAAATGTAACTAATGTACAAAATAAATGATTATCGATCACATTCTTACATTTATTTTATGTTGTTGAGGAATAATTTAAAGTGAAGCTTTCTCTTATTAAGCAAACTTTCAGTGGCTGTCAGACTTCTGCCAAATAGGTTTAAGGTATAGATTTTAGTTTTTTGTTCATAAACATTCACCTTCTGTTTTAAGAGCAGTGTCATGAACCGCTAAAAAAATACTGTTGGCATAGAGGAGTACTAGAGGTTTATGTTGAGGATGGCTTACTGGGCATCAGATATAGGCAGAATTTATTTTTGTCTTTATTTAATGCTTCTCTTGCTTATAAAGAAAATGTCTGAACTGAATAGCCTTGTGTATGCATTTCATTCTGACCACACTGTCTTAATAAAAGTGCCTCCCCATGAAAATCTTCGGCCTGTCCATCAGATTTGTTCTGGCACCAGCGCCGTAATAAGCTGACGATGAATTATTGATTGGGACATAAAACCAGGGTGTATGTACTGTCAGCGGATGTGTTCTAAAATAAATGCACCTATATAGATTTTCAATTAAAGAGACGGGGAAGGGGCTATTAGTTAAGTTTAAGGGCACTTGTCACCATAGCATTAAGTACAAGTGTGATAAGACTGCAGTTTATTTATCGGCGTGACGATAATAAAGGAATAAACGCTCCGTGCGATTACAGAGAAAGCGGCGAGTAATTTAGCAGGGCCATCATGCGGAAAATGTTGTTTTCCTCTTCTTTAAGCGCATAATCAAATCTTCTGATGCACGCAATGTTCTCGGTGTCAGGTGTGTGCATACAATTTTCGCCTCCTCGATTTCGCGTAAGAGAGCTATTGTCTCGCTTTGCGCCTAGAGACATCTGTCCAGCCTCCCAGTCATTCATATTGGAAAAAAATGCAAAATTTTAGCGACAACACATCTGTCACAGTGAACTGCACTCATAATAGAGGCACAAGATAAGCCATTATGCTTTAGTTCCTACAACTTCATGTACTAATGCTCTAGTAGTACAACTGCGCATTACTACACTACAGTATGATTAGTAGTATTATTGCTGTTACTAATAAAAATATATTGTTTCTGCATTTATCCAAGTTCTACTGCCAAGACCGATAAAGGAAGTGAGCTTGTGATGCATGTGAAGTAAAATTTTAGATGTTAAAGTTACTTATTTTGCATGGTTCTAGAAAGTATTCACCTCATTGTGCCGAAAGATTTGATAATGCTTAGAAGAAATAGGTTTTTTTCTGAATGAAATCCACTTTGTTTTATTGTAGCAATGCAAGAGATACTTCTGGCCCTCATTGCCGCTTTTGCCGGTCATTGGCGTAGCAGAGAAAAACCAACTTTGCAATCCTATCGCTAAATATTTTTATGCTCGACTGAGATGCTTTATTGCAGAGCAGAGCTGTTATCTGATGCATTGCAAGTGGGAAATTATAGCTTGTCTGCACTAAATCTCGCCTCACTAAAAAGGGTTTAAAATCAAAGGACAAATGCTAGTTAATGACACTCAAAACCTGATCAGGCTGTCCTTTCAATTGTCGTTATTGGGATCTGGAGTACTGAACCCGAAATGTTCTCTTCACACACAAGCAATGGAGAATAGTAATTCACAAATAAATCCAGTTAGAATGTTACTGCTTGAGAAACGGTAATGATTGCTCTGGTTTATAGATCTTGTCCTGGTTGGCAATGTTCTGAAAGCTTCTGGCAAAGATGTCAGGAATAGAGGTCTTGCCATCTTGGTACTATTAGCTGAGTCCTATCTGTTTTTTTTCCCCAACATATTCATTTTCATGTGTTTATTTCCATGTTTTCTTACTGACAAGTAGCAAGTGAGGACAGGCGTGTCATAGGGGGTGGAGTTAGGATGATTCCAAGGGGCTCTAAAATCCTTGGAATATAATTGATTTGGATGGGTTGGGGCCCAATATGTTTTCACGGGGCCCAAAATTTCTAGTGGCTGAGAGTATGATAGTAAATCAAAGCAGAGGATAACAGAGGAGAGTATACAACATTCCATGGATTGTTATAGGCTGCCCAAACAGTAGCATGCTTTGA
>JAODJU010000046.1:14554860-14567515 GCA_026776725.1 Gnathonemus echidnorhynchus
CCCGTTCCTGCCATTAAATCCCCGTTTTTGCCCTACTTCCTGGCTCTCTCGCTTGCTTGCCGGCTCGCCTGACCGCGGAACGTAACAGGAATCAGTTTTTATTATTATTAAGTTATGCTTAGTTGTGGAATTGCACCCCATGAATACTAGAATATGGTTTATTCGGGGTCCCCTCCCTGTATCAAACTCCTTCCAACACCACTGCCACTGTGCTCATGTCAGAGAGGTAATGTTTAAAGACACTAAAAATATCTTTTGTTAAATTAGGCAGTTACGCTTAAAAATAAGGAAACATGTATAATGTAATGATTTTTTGGCTGTTAGGTGCAATCATAAATAATAGCAATGAAGGTGTAATTAAAGAAACATAGTATGCTGAAAACACTGGACCAGTATTTATTTTTATGAAAATCATACCATAGATTGCTAGACCTCCTTCCCTCCCAGGGAGTGCTCTTTATACCCCTGTGTAATTTATATATTATGCAGATAAAGGTTCATCCAAAAGCTGGAAACATATTTTACCTGTAGTCACCTGATGCATTTAATTTCCATTTAATAACCGGCTTTAGTCGAGATGAATGGGTTTTACTCTGTGATAACATCATTTAAGCAGGAGCCGAACTGGGTTAAATATTATCTGTTTTAATTTTAGGCTTTTTGTTTGTCAATTCAAGATGGCTGCCTGAAATCACATAACATCAACTTAAATTACACAGTGACCTCAAAACCTCTCTTGAGATGGACAAAAGCGGCTCCTTTGTCTCATTGTGCTGTTATCACTGTTATTTCTAATCAGGTTCTGTACCTGCGTCACTAGGTAATGACCATAACATTGCTTCCTTTGGTCCTTTTCTACAGTTTTATCCCTGTGTTTGTATTGGATTACAAGAGCAACAACTTCATTCAGCTTTAGTAAACAATATTAGTAAGGATACTTGGAAACTATCAATTGACATCGATGACTTCTTCAGTGATTGTCTATCGACTAGAGCTTTTGCTAAACAAAGTACACTCAGTGCACATCTTTAGTGAAAATGGACTTCAGTATTTCATTTCCCACTGCTAGTTGTGCTTTCATGCGAATGTCCTTCCATTGTCAACCGCGGACATGCGCATTCTGGTGTTTATGTGAACAAGTGAAACAGGGTATTATTTTACTTTTGGAGTGGAACCAACCACTTGCTGGATATTGGCTAAATGCTTTCTCACCTCAGGCTTCTGTCCTGCACGCTGGCTTAGAAATCTCATTCCCTTTCTTAGCAATGCCACTCTTCTCAGATGGGAAGTGCATGTAATCGGACTTTTTATTTTATTTTTTTTGATGCTAATGCTACAGTACGTTCCAGCAAAGCCTACGGCTGGGCCCTGTCCTGGTGATACAGAAACTGACAAGCAGTCCTGCACGGAGAGAAACTGGGCCTGTAAAAGCCCCTCCACTCAGCTCTCCTCTCTAATGCACATTGCTGTTCGGGCTACATGAACATCAATGGGCTCCGTGACAGTAATGAGCACTGTGTGACACGCGGCAATGGTCTGACCCGGATGAAAGGGCAGGAGAGCCCCTCAGCATGACTTTTAGCTAAGTAACTCCATTCCAATAATACGGAAGAGCACAATGGAGAAGAGAGGCAGCCTGCACTGAATTACCACTGACTCAAGGCCATCCTGATATCTGGTCATCTATCCAAACCTCACGCATCATTTGAGCCCCATACTTTTTTTTCTGGACAGTCTTTACCTTAGAGTGCTTTTTAAAATGTAAAATATGCCACAGTAATATTTTTAATGTTTGGGCAGAAATAGCAAGCATTTTAATATGCATATGTGTGGGCAAAAGGTCTTGCGTTGTCGACGAAATATGGGCGAGGCTATGTGCCAGAGAGCAAAGTTCTTCCGTTAAAAATGGCTCCGGACTTTTAATCTGTGCATACGGTATTGATTCATGCAGCAAACTGCAAGCACAGGCTGCACATGTCTTTCTGAATTTTGCTCAGCAGCAGCTATTTGGTTAAAAAGACTTAAGCCTGATTAATAATTCATGTTGCTAGAGGTTTCCATTGCCATTTTTAATGTGGGAAAAAGGCTCTTATTTAAAATATGCAGAAAGTGTTACATGTACTATTTGTTCTCAACGAAGATTAAATGCATTAATATAACAATGAGCATTTTGTCACTAGCTGTCTGTCTGCTGGATTCCATCTCCATTGTTTGTTAATGCAAATGTAATTTCAAAATAATGGTGTCAAACCTGTAATTTTACACTTGCCACCCTCACAGCTGGGGTTAGCAGAAGCGTCCGTCTTCCATGAGAGGTGTGCCACAGAGGGATTGAAACTGATACCAAGACATGAGCTTCAACTACACATATCGCTACTCGGTAAAGGTTTCAGTCCTGTGTCACGGGTAGTTCCACAACTTTTCTTGTTGCCACCCCCCAAACCATACCCAGTTGCCACATGATCCACCAAGACCTTGGACACAATTCAAACACTGGTTATGGGTCTATAAATCTCTTCCATTGTTCTTAAATATCCTACCACTTATTTTGGGTAGTTCCACATGAAGGGCACATTCAAAAGTGTTGGGCACGTTCTGGACTCTTCAGTGAGTCAACACAGGGAGCTTGTCAGTCTGCAGACACTCGACCCCATTCTGTCACACGGCCTTCGAGTTCTATCCACAAGTCCGGATCAGAAATCCTTTTCCGGGCTGCAGTATTGACAGTTTGCTGGGAAAGACAGGCATTTCTGAACAAATAACTATTTAGGTCTCTATTGGTCTGTTTTTCTTTATCAAATCAATCTATTTGTGACATCACTTGACACGATGTAAGTGCAGGTGAGTGAAAAACAGTCTCACAAGATCAGCGACTAACAGTGCAAATAAAAACAGTAGTGCAAATAGGAAGTGTACAAAAAGTGATAATATCCAGCATTACAATAATTATGCTTATTACTACTGTTTTGTTAAAGTGGCGATGAAGAGTCGGACAGCTCAGCAGCCATTCAACTTTTAAAAGAGGAGATACTGTGGTTAAAAAAGGTAAGAGACGTTGGTGGTGTGGCTATACTTTTTGCAGATTAAAGTCCATCACTTTTTTGGTAAATATAGTCCTCATTTTTATTTTAGTTCAGGAGTTATTTTCTTTTGTTTAGTGTCCGTTTGTTTCAGTTTTAGCTTATGATAACAACATTAGTTCCAACAAGCCCAACACACACGAACACACGCACTGGCTTGGTAAATCAGTGTTGAATATGCTCGATTGTAGCGTAAACATTTTCACAAACACATTTCATTATTCAATGGAAATTCTAAGGTAGCAGGCAGACCGCTTTATGGCTTTAATAATTAGTGTATTTAGAAGCTAGAGGGATAAAAAATATTTAAAAGCCTCCATCATCCAGAATAATGCCTGTGCCTTTCTATTCAGGTGCTCGTGCATAGCGCTAGTGCTGCTATGGTATGGAATCGCACTTTGCACAGTGTAAAATCACCTTTTTGTTTTGTGATATTTTGACAAACTACCATATATAATTACATATAGTAATATTAAAGGGAAACAATTGTTATAAATGAAGTGTTTATAAATCATAAAGGTAGTTTTATTAAAATAATTAAAAAAAAGCAATGCATCGATTTCAAATATCGATCTTGACCATTTTCAGCGTTTAAGTCGTCGACTGTGTCGATTAATCGCCACAGCCCTAATCCGTTTATGCCTTAGCAGCTTAGATGGCGATAAAAAGGTTTAAAAATCGTGACACCCATTAAGGTATGGTCACAATGGTGAAAATGTGTTTTATTTATTTTGTTTGCTGATGGGATTATCATAATTATTTCTTTCTAAAAAAAATATTATTAGGTAGCTGTCATGCCGAGGTGATTATCTAGCGGTGAGAATTCGCTTTCTGTATGTACCTCCTGGACAGTAGGGGGCAGCGGTGGGATCGTGGAAAACCTATAAGTTATATAATATGCACCGATAGCGGTTTCCTCTCATTATTGGTGTGGTTTCCAAACGGTGAAGTTGTTTCTGTATGACCATTTATTCCATGTGTTATCAGATCAGCAATGTACAAAGCATCACATCTGTAACTAAGCAGCTAAATAACCGTAGCTAAGATGGTGTGTCAATGTGAGAAGTTTATTTGAGTGGGTTTTTTACTAAGTGTGAGTCCGGTGAGTTTAGGTTAATGCTGTATGTTGTCTTTTGGGTTTTATTTGCTCCTGTCAAAACACTCGTGTTATTACTTGAAAGAAACAGTTGACGTGAGCGTTCTCTGTCCCCATATAGTCGTGTATGTACTTTGGGTTTCTAGAAAGTTGGTATGGGAAACACCGTGTCTGTGCGCGCGTGCGGTGTTCTTCCTGAAAGTTCTTCGGTTTAACGTATTTATTACAAGTAGACGTCTTTTCATTTGTATCTCACAACAGTTCAACAATTCTCATGTCTGTTTAGCTGCGGTATTGAACACAGGGAATTAGAGTTCTTCGAAAGAAGCGGGAGCTAACTGGTCAATCAAATGTAATTTGTATTATTCCTATGCGTAGCGTGAACCTAAGTTTGAGTTAACATTGTACGTATTAGTGAAACAAAAACCTAAATGCGAAAAGATGACGAATGTTTGTTTCATTTGGGGTGCATATGTTTTTACTTGTTAATTGATTAATAAGAAGAAATTGTATTTTTAATACATACTAGACGGAAGGGTACTGGGTATACAGTGATGCAAAAATAGAGATGAGAGTTGCATTTGTTGAAAATATGCTAAATAAACGTTCATTTCTCTTGAGGATTCCAAACGGTGAAGCCACGTCTCAATCCCCTGCGCTATCAGGACCCTAATACCTGTTATGTTGGTGACCCAACGTGGGACCCATAACACAATAATGAACTAAGAAAATGGTGGTAAAAAGGTTAAAAACACCAAACAATATGACTAAACGTTGGTAAGATTTATTATACTATACATATTGTAATTTTGCATATAAATCAAAAGGCAGACTTAGGGCCAGTCAGTTGATGACGACCTGCATTATTTTTCTCTTTTTAAAAAGACTGATATTTTCAACTACCAGGTGCTTCTAACTGGTGTTTTTTTTCTTGAATACTCTGGGGATGGATGTTAAAGTGTTGAAAAATACTAAATGGCAAACATTATTTTGGACACTTTAATTAAAATGCATAGGAGCAATTTGGTTCTTGGACAGATTATCCAAAGTCTCTTGGTGTAATCCTAATTTTCACACAGCAAGTACTTTTTTAAAAAAAAAAAAAAAAAAACCTTATTGTGATTTGACATTACATTGTTAAAGAATATTGATTTCCATATTTATTTAACATGTTTCACATGTTTAATTTGCTTTAAGAGTATCCTACAGCACAAATATTACGTATTATCGGACAAAATAGCGTTGATATGGTTAGCTGCTTTTTCTCTTTAGCTTGCAATGTAGCTATCTACTATATTAAAGCTGTATCTTAGCTACTTTTAACCATAAGTAGCTTGTAGATTGAAAGTTACCGATTAAAGGTAGCTTCCCTAACACTGACTCATATATGATAAAAGAAACGAAAAGCACCTTGGCTCTGTCATTTTTGACCACTGTGATTATTCTCTGTGCTGATGTGTTTCATCAGTCTCCAGTGGGTTTAGCTACTGTTCCACTGAACTGTCCCTTTATTCGGTGAAATAAATATTTTATAGCTCCCTGTTCCATTCCAGTATCAGTGTGAATATTCATTGTTAAGAATCCAAATTCCAAGCATTGCTGCCGGCCATCTACTTCAGGGTATAGCGCAAGCAATTGTTCTCTGGCTTCGGAAGAGACAGAAAATGCAGTGTAACCATTATTTTAATGAAATGACTGCCAGTCTGAAACCACAATAGACATCGATATGGAGGGCTGAACAGCAGCAAGACACAGGAAATACTGGTTATTATAGCCAGAAATTCAGAAGTTATGACTATAATGTGTTTTTTTTTTTTTTTTGTCCTTTTTACAAATTCCATGATCCACACTGATTTGTACGTTGGCACATCTGTCTTCCTTGCATGTTTCTGGCCCAATCATGTCCACTAGTTACAAAGACAGATTCCCTCCTCTATTCTTGGGTAGAGGCATATATGTTCAGCTGTAGGAATGAAACAGTTATTTATGAATGTGCCAGCACTCCCTATAGAGGTGACTTGGACGGAACAGGCTGATAATTTCTTTTTTCGATATATCTAAAGAGCCAATATTAGGCAAAAAATTAAAAAAAATCTTGGAGGGTGTAATTTGCATCATAACAGCAGGTGGCACAATCCAAGATGGGAATCAGTAACATTACCTTGCCATCTGTTTCATTTATTCCTGATGTTGTTGTTAATCTATGTCCGTGTGGGATCCTCTGACTGAAAATATTTGATGTTCTGTCTATAATCATTTATGCATCTTAAGTTATCCCCCAATGGGCAGAACCAGTGAGCGTGTCTCTAAAAATACCACCAGCTCTCTTCCCAAATAGCTCTGAGATTTCAAGATAAGTTAGAGTCAAATTTAATTCCCTGCCTGAGAAGTTCAATGTACGTTGATATTTAAGTGCCATATAGTCAATTTGCAGAAGTCTCCTGTAAGAGAACATATAGACCTTTCTCCTTGGTTTCATTTTTGTTATGATTAGTAAAACAATACGATAGACTTGCAGATTGAACAGCCTGACATTACCCTTTTGACAAAGAGAACCCTGAAATCCATTATGCCACACATGGGAGAATGATTTCAAATCTCATTGGTTTTTGTTTGGAAAAAGAAATGGAAATCAAAAATTAAAAGTAATTGGCAGAACATTTTCCGGGATCCAGAGGTAATGCTGTTCTCTTGCCCCTTGTGCTTAAGTGCCCCTCCAAGGGTGTCAGAGCTGTTTTTCCTCTAAAAGAAACACAAGTGCCTGTCAATTAATTTGGCCAAATGCTATGGTTTGAGTACTTAAAGTGGTAAACAGGATGCAAAAGCACCATGGACTGCTATGAAGAGGTATATTCTAGTTTGAATTTTTTCCCTAATATAACACTGATTCATACATGCAGCCATTTCCTCTTATATTGTCTGGAATGTGAAATATGAGTGAAATATGAGTTAGACATATTTTCATCTTCAAATAACGTAACATCAGGTTTAATTTGACTTTCCATTAGTAAGGATTTGCACCTGTTAAACCATATTAATCACTTAAAGCCTCACATGCAGCGAACAAACTAAGAACTTGTTACTTTTCATTATTTCGTTCCCAAGGATTAAGCCATTAAAAAATGTGGTTATTTGTCTAGTAGTACCTTGAAATGTGTGATTTTTAAAATTGATTTGCCAGGAAAACTGTTTATACCGGCTGTTATGTCAAAGTAATGAATACAAACAGCTTCCCTAATTTTAAAGGGGCAGAAGCTTATTTCCTGCTCAACTTTAACACTGAATACATCAAGCATGTTACTGGAGAGTACAAATTAATTACCCACCGCACCCCTTCCAGTACTGATGAACCCAAAGAAGATTTTCTGCCCACACCCTGAACTGAAACCATTTCTAACGGTCACTTGCAGAGGAGCGTTGAATGCCAGGCTCCTGTATTATGCAATGATTTTACTCCTGTGCCTTGCAGAAGAGTGGGTCTTGTTAACTAGGTTAACTAGGATAACACAGACTGACTAGAGGAAATAATGTTAAATGCTTTTAACATATTTATCCTATGTAAGTTTGCAGCACTTCTGTTGACAATTTATAAAGGAATAGTCTCTGGTGTGCGTTTGTTGAGCATCCACCAAGGAAATGGCCTTCATGCTGGATTGCACTCTAATGCCTTAGCCTGACACAGAGAACATATTGTCAATAGTTTATTGAGCTTTTGCAGCAAATCCTTAATTAACTTATTGCATCATTGGGTATTTAATCACTCAGTCATCAACTGGTCAAAAATAATGCTAATGCTCAAAAAGATAAATTATTGACTATAGTTTAATTAGTCTAACTTTAAAGAGGCTGTTTCTATTTTGCCGAAATTTGTCTTCTGTGGCATCTACATTGACCTCTCATCCATCCATCTATCTATCTATCTATCTATCTATCTATCTATCTATCTATCTATCTATCTATCTATCTACTCAGACTTTTTGCAACAAAGATGACCTTCACTTTTCAAAAAAGCATTTTTGCCCTGTTTTATAGGTTTCTGCAATCTTTCCTTTTACTGATCTTGTTTTCTTAGCTGTGTCCCTTGCAAGGAAAGTCTTGCATCCCCCCACATACACACACACACACTGCTGGTTACATTTATTTATTTTGTAGATACTCTTGTCCAAAATTACATACGAGTGAGGCAGATAATAGACTGCAAGTATACAGCTTTCTAGGAGTCACAAGTGCTGTTGGGCTGAACTAAAAGCAATAAAAACAAGTGCAACTGACAAGTTAGCAATGGACCAAGAGCGATACAAAACATTGTTAAAACCAGACATGAGAAAAGCTAGTCTCCATGAAATCATCATGAGGACTTGATTCTTACTATTCAAGTGCAAAATACAAGAAAAGCATACATTGTTGCCACTTGAGACCATAACAATGGAATTATGAAGGCAAAGAGTAGAGTAGGGTGAGTGGTGTAATGATTTTGTTGAAGTGTTTCTGAAAGGGATCCTAAAGAGCTCCTGAAGGTTGTGAGGAACTCTGCTACCCAGGCGTGGATTGTTTGCTTTTTCCAGCATCGAAGAGCCACACAAGGAAAACATTTTACATGGTTACTGGATCACAAGATGACGTCGGCTTGCTGACCGTAGAGCATGTGACAGAAAGTATGATGAGCAGCCTAGTATTGGGGGGTGCAGTTACATTACAGTAACAGCTCCAAAAATGAGCACCAAGGATGTGAGCTTGCCGTGAGCCGATATCGGGAGCCGGTGAAGAGGTGAGAAATGCAAACATTTCCACTGAGTGATCACCAGACGTTGCTGCATTTTGAACCTGCAGTGCATGCTGTCGACCATGTGAATAAATTGTTGCTGGGATCTTGTGATAACATGAAATGTACCTGGACGGGGGGATGAGCTGCGTCTTCTGGTAGATTAGATCTGATCTTCCTGATGTTACACAAAGTCTACAAAATTGGGAGATAGCTGCAATGTGGACGACAATACAGAGCTGAGATAACCAAACATTATACCTGTAAGCTGCTCTCACCAACCCTAAAGCACCCCACCTGTCTATACAGAGAACAATATTTCAATCTTCAAAACATTTTGTCCCCTTGCATGTGACTTTATGTAAGGCCACGGTGCTGTAGGCTTTTCACGCCACCCTGCTACTGAAAGGTTAAGGCTGAGCACAGTTGGGTATGTAGAGTCAGTGAGGACAGATCTTTGGAAAAACGATGGAGAAAAAGAATAAAAACAAGGCGTTCATTCTTTTTTGAGCTCTCCCATGATACAGCAAAGACACTGACATATCTGAAAGCCATCTCCTTATAGTTGTCAATGCAAACCACACCTATCACAAATATAAACCTCGACCTCTAAGGGGTCTACTTCACCACACGTTCACCCATTTTCCATGCTGCTTTGACAGTAAAGGGTCATGTTGAGCCTGGAGCTTATCTCGAGTAGCATGGGAGATGCATAGGGAGCAAAGCAAGAGACACCCTGCATAGGATGCCAGTCCATGACGGTGCAGACACAGACATATGGTAACACTGTGAGCAATTTGGTGAAACCGAATCACCAAAAAATGACTCAAATTGAGGGAGAATGCATAAGCTCACATGTACACGCTGAGTTTGGGGCAGAAATCCAGCCCCCAACCTTGCCGGTGTGAAGCTATAGTGCAAACTAGTGAGTGTACCTCACTGGATTTGCAGAAATGTGCTGTCTGCTATGCTTTCCGGCACTGTCCCTGTCCTCGTTGCTATAAAGAGCGCTGTGTATTGCGTACAGATATATGACAGCTTCTTATCACGAGTGTATGATTTGGTGGATGACAAGGACTGCTTGTAGCTCCAGCATGAAGCATCATATACTGTGTCTGGGTAATAATTTGAGGCCTTTATCGCCAACAGGCATTATAAATCTCTGAAGAACACCTCACTGATATTTTACGCACTTCTGCAGCATAGCGACAAATAGCACCGATACGAACCCCTAGACAGTCCACATTCCCAGCTCCATACCAATGTGGACTCCCTAGGAGGGAGCAAAAATGTGGACTCTCTGGTGGTCCCTAAGGTCTGTAATGGGAAATTTCTCTAGGTTAAATATTTCATTGGTTTATACAACTGGCTGTATTACGAAAGCAAATAAAGTATCTTGCACAAGGTTAAATAAAAGGGTCATGCTTTGCAGTTGAATAAGGGATCCTTTGATTCTAAGTCCCCAGGTTTTTACTTTGTAAGTAATTTTAAATTGGTTTTGATATAGTATCTAAGTCATTTGGTTACTCTAAAGAGGTTTTTCCAAAGTAACAAAGCATACAATCTATTTATATGACTAGATATGTACAGTGGCAATTCAGGTTAATTATTTTCCTTCTCTGGAGTTCAACCAGCAACCTTTAAATCATAGATCCGGTTCCTTAATGACTCCGCTGTGCTATGCTGCCATTTTGTCCTGTGCCATGTGGGAACACAGAAAGACAGCAGTAGATGCACACGTGGGTCACACAGCAGTACTGAGTGACACTGCCGTGGCTGTGAATGGCCGGGTCCAAGTAAACAAGCCGATTTAGTGGACAGGCCTCAGGCGGCGAGCTCTGGAAGAGGGACTGCAGTGCATGAGCCACCATCACTTAAACGGCAGGAGCTGTAACTATGCAGCTAACCTGGACCTTTCCTGATCCATTTAAGCCTGTCATCCATCAACGGAGATCGCTGCTGCGGGCAGTCTGCACCCTCCTTCCTTTGAGCCTTTTAATAGCAATATTTAACACTGTCTGGGAATTAAGAAGATCAAATTTAATCAGATATATGGCCAGTATTATGCAGTCAAATACCATTGGTCTGGCTACTGTTTGTTTTTTTTTTGTGGAAAGTTCCATTTATTATTTTTTACTTTACTAGGGAGGGTCACAAAATACAATCTGTTTTGTGTCACGCGCATGATGTATGGTGTATGTGAGGATGTGCCTGACGACTGTTTTAGTCAGCTGAACGGTATAGCAGTTTGTTTCCTAATCAGGGATCCCATCTGTGACATCTCCTGTTGTCAAAACAGCTTCATTTGTTTATGTTTCAGCTGGCCAGCAGGTTGACAGGTACGGTCTTACAGAATGTCCATTTTAAAATGAAAATGTGTTCAGCTCTTGCGGGGAGTAATCGAAACAAACTGCGTTTTCTGTGCTTCCTTGTTATTGGACACCCCCGTGAGATCACCGCATAGGTACGGCCTGGCAGGTGTCACATGGACACCTGAGGTAACTGATTGGATTTGCATGTGTTTGTCAGCATGAGATAACAATGCCCCCCCCCACCCCCCACCAGCTACTTCATATCCGTGCACATTTTCATCACTTTGTCCCTGCAATAGCTACTGTTTTTGAATGGGCTGCATCATTCCTTCGTGAATAAATGTTACCAACCTGTGAGCTACTTGTTATTCAAGTTTGATTCAAAGCATAGTAGTTACATAATGTTCATTATAATCAAAGGCAAAATCCAATTAAATCGAGAAATGAGTTTACATAAATCCAGAAATGAGTTTACATAATGCTTGGGTTGTAGTAAGTGGTAAAATGATTGCTCTTATGGTTTGTATCCTGGTGAGTAGATCTCAGTGGGTGGATGATATTTTCAGAGAACCAAAGATTCATTGAAAAATGAAGGGAAATGTTAAATAAATTTTATGCTTATATTACAGCACAATGTATGTTGAGGCTCTGTGCTGGACAGGCAGCCCGTCCAGGGCGTACCCCAGCCATGCCTCCTATGACCAGGAAAAGCAGTTAGAAGATGTAATAAAATTAATAAAATTCCTCAGCGAAAGTAAGTTTTGCTCTACTAGCAATTATTTTGAAATGGTGAAATCATGCAACATTACTAAAATCACATGTATTTTTGTCGATGATCCTTTGGTAAGGAGGCTTCTTTAGTTGAAAGTCTTTTTGTAAACTATGTTTTTTTCTGTAATTACAATGGGGTGCAGGGGCAGGGTTGATCACTTCTTTTACTCTGATCATTAACACGTGAAAAGCATGATTAGGGCATAGCACCTGAAAAGGAGCTGCTAATTGGCTGTGTGACCATTCCCAACAAAGGACATCGCAATGCAGGTGTTGTCTTATGAGTCCAACCATCTGCATTCTGGGAAATACTGCATGTGAAGAAGCTTCATGGGGTATTTATGTGTGTCTCAGTGTTTCTCTCATTCACGCATACACACACACACATTTGTATTCATATCTTTGTGGGGATCATCCATTCATTTCTATATGCAATGGTAACCTTACCTCCTACCCAGCCCAAACCTTAACCATAAGTAACCAAACAAAGTACAAGACTTTTGAAATTTTCAGTTTTCTGATTGCATTCACAGATTTTTATAAAATTGTGGTTATCCAAATGGGGATCTGAAAATGTCCTGAAAAGTAAAGTTTCAGATTTTACCAACCTCCCCAAAAGTCATCTGTGCAACCC
>JAODJU010000046.1:14582401-14592489 GCA_026776725.1 Gnathonemus echidnorhynchus
GTGGGCGTTGCCCCTTAGATCTGCCCCTGGTGGTTTCACTTGAAATACAAAATACAAGCTAAAATTAGCAGCTAACAGTTACAGATGGTTGAAATCAAATGCACCACGTCTATCTGCTTCCAGGAGCAGGGATTCTCTTCACCCTTTAAAGTGAGCAGGACGCATAACATTCCTCCGCTATGCATGGTATGGAGCTCTTCATACCTCGGCTTCTCTTGAAAGAATTTTAAAAACCGCTTCCTTTCACTCCAAAGCTCTCCAAGCTTCTTGCGAGCAGGGGACTGGAAGTGAGAGGAGATTCCCTTCCTGAAAGAACCGGTATGGTCATGAGGTCAGACAGCAGCGGAGCGCCCAGCATTCGTGTCACGACGCTGATGGTAATCGGTGATCTCCATCTCAAGAAGATCTCGCTGGTCAGCCCCAGACATTCCCTCAATAGAATGACGCTGCACCATTTCATTATGTTCTTCCTCCAAGGCATTTTCATTTACAAGGACTGTATATCCAGGGTGATAAAGCAGTACAGTTCAGGCAGCACTGCAGTAGAAACTGGGATTAAAGCCCATGATAATTGGTCCAGCAGTGTTATGGCTATTCTGCCAGGTATGGGATTTGAACCCACAAATTTCCAGGCCTAGATCCCTAACCTGTACAACACCTTAACTGCACAAAACATCACAGGTAAATGAATTACCTACACAAATAATTGAATAAAAATGGTTAACCTGGACTAGCCCAGTGTTTCTCCATCATGGACCGAGCTGCGTTTCCTGGCCACTATTCTGCAGCACATGCGCACTTCTGGGCCTCTGTATGACAGAAGTCTACTTTGCATTTCAGTGTTCTATCCCAACATGTGATGAACCCTATGATGTGGGAATTTAATGCAGCAAGCTTCTTGAAAATGTGTGGAATATCAAGCACACCACATCTAAATTGAAAATGAGGAGCATTTCTGTGCAATTTCATGTGTCGCCTGAAATCCAAAATTGCACTGTTCTCATGGTAACAGGGCGCAGAAGCATGTCAAAAGTCTGAGCAGCCCACTGTCTTGCAGAGAAACACATGGCAGTATTTGAAGGAAAATGATAATTTATTCTGTATCATTGACTCATTTCTTTATCAAGAACACATAAAAGAGAAAAGGTGCATGGAATGCATGCTACAATGAGCTAAAATTTAAATAAGCTTACTGTTATTGCTGCAAACTCTGCACTCACTTAACAAATGGAGAACAGGCAAACTAGCCAGCGCTATCACCTGAACACAATGCACTAGACAAAGAACCTTTCAAATGCCTTTCCAAACATCCAGATATGTTAACATCCATCCATCCATCCATCCATCAAAAACTGCAGCACAACAGAAGAGATTGGTAGCCCTTAATCACATAACCAAATTGCAATTTACCATTTTGTGGACAGTAGGTGTTTATTGCTGTTGAAGTAAATTAAAACCTTAAAATATTAGCGAGATTTCAGTATAATGACTGAATCGTTACTTAAGTATAGCGTCCCACCCCTTTAATTAGCATACACAATGGTAAAATGAATCCGATTTCTTCTAAGTGTTATGCGAGATACTTATTGGCTCCCTGCAGGCTACTCGTTAGTGACCACTGCACTATTCAACTAGCTAGTCACCCAGAGAAAGTTCACCGGGTCACATACTGCCAGTACGTTCAGGTATTCATGCACCTGTGGGCAACTCCCTAATTTCCAAGGATGATTACTGCAGAAAGAAGAAAGAGAAAATAATCAGAGAGGAGAGAGTCTGGGGCTGGCAGGGGATAAAAGCTCAGGATTCAGTATTTGGTGGAGGGGGGGGGGGGCAAACAGAGATTCAAAGGGAAAGACACAAGGGCCAGTGTTGGCTTTGGTCTCTGTCCACTGCCAGTCCAGCTCGTGATGCTGGCTGCAGGTCTCACGTCCAGCCCCTCACTTCAGCAGAGCCCAGACAGCCGCCTTCCATCTCCCTCCTCCTGGACCTGCATTGCGTGCTTCCCAGCGGTAATTCACCCACCTCCTCATAGGAGCGGCCGCTTCTTTTCCAAGGATATAATACAGAAAGTGATGACATGTTCGCTCGGTGCACCAGTGTTGCGCAAGTTCAGAGGCAGTGAACGGTGCCAGGTTTAGTCAGACAGATGCACTGACGCTGACTGAAGGTGTCTGAAAATGTACGCATTTATTTAAAGATCGGATCGGGATCAGAATCGGCAGATATAAATATTCAGTGGATCGGATTGGATCAGGGCAGTAAAAAAGTGGATCGGGATATCTGTTGCCATTAACAATTTGTATGTTTTATTTCTTCATGTCGTTGACGATGTTGATGTTTACGACAAAAACATCGTATACTTAGCCAGCCTCGACTTCTTTATCGTAGGCTGCTGTGGTTTGCAGAGTTTTTCCTCATTGCGATTAGTTTCATTTTGTGAGGAGGGCACTCATACAGAGCCTATAGCAGCTGGGTCACTCATTATGATACGAGGGCTAACGCTCTTACTTCCGCTAGATCAAAGACTCCTGCGTTCTGGGCCAGTAAAGGACCCTACAAAGGAAGCAGGGGTGAGCTGCTCTCATATGGTGGTTGGTGGACAGATATCCAGCGACAGATACTTAGTGAATCTTGACTAATCCTTTATTATGAAATAGTCAATATTTTACATCTCTCTGCTTTCTGCAGTCATATTGCTTATTATTCTTGCAAACTTAGATCAGGTCTTCTATATGTTGTGTTTAAGTTATATTAAGTTTATATTAAGGAAACAAGGCTCACTCTTTCATGACACTGAGCACCTCAGGCATAGGAAATCTCGCCCATTGTGGGATACAGTGGCGCTCTGAAGATGGGCTTTAGTGTAGAAGTTCCCTTACGAATGTGTGTATGGCTCTGTGGGCGGTAGAGGCTCAGCAGTGTGTTTGCAAGTGTGACAGGGTCACTGAAGCCCACTTATCTGCAGGGCGCGCTGACCGAGATCAGGGCAGTTTCCCTGTTTTTCATTCACCGGCGCCTCCATTCAGGTACTGAGAAGTGACTCCCTGTGGCTGATCATGTGCTCCTTTGGGAGGTGGCTCTGATTCACTGGCACGGATTCACTGGCACGGATTCACTGGAAGGGAGCAGGGCAGGACCGTGCAGAGACTTTGAGGGGCAGATGCACGACTAAAATTTGCTGAAGGGGGGGGGAGGCCCAAAACAATATTCAACCATGTTGCAGTTTTCTAAGTCAGTGATCAACAGTGATCAAAATGGGGGCACTCAGGACCTCAAAAGGGCTGCACTTCCAATGTTTCGGGTAAAGGGGCCCGTGCTTAGGTACCATAAGCCCCCCAGCAGACTGATTTTTAATTATCTATCCAAGATTAGTAAGTAAGTGCATTTATTTATATAGCACATTCATAGACAATTGCATCACAGAGTGCTGTGCAATCCAAGTGGAATAAAATAAGGGGAAAATAAAAACGAATGAGAACACTGCAGGAACACACATTCAGTATGACTGTTAGCCCAATGCTTGCGTAAGTAAGTGGCTTTTCAGATGGTTTTTAAAAAGATTCACGGAGTCCAGAGCTCCCCGTGCCAGAGGAAGGAGATTCCAAAGTCCAGGAGTCGTGCCCTCAAAAGATCGGTCACCACAGGTCTTTAAACACCAATGTGGCAACATCTTGGATGCAGATCTAAGGGAATCTTAGAAGATTAGTGCTTAACCATACAGTGCTGCTTATTTCTATAATTTTTATAATGGTCATAATCACTTTATCCACCTTTCTGTTCTCACTGATCAGATTAAGACTCTTTTCCTCATGTAGCCTCCAATATCTCCGGTAACTGAAATGCTAAGGTGGTTTTATTTGATCTGTATGTCGCTTTTACTTTTATGAATATCATCACGATGCTTATTAGTGGTTATAAATAAAAAGGAAATGGGGATTTATACAGATCACAAGACTACGACAGAATGTTTTCCACACCTCGGGCAGCTAAGTAGTCTCTGTCAGCAGAATGGTAAATACAACACTTCAAGTCCGACGTGCTCTTTACATTATGCTTTGTGATCATAAAGAAGCCTTTCTACTTCCTCACTAAAACCTAGAAAATTAAAATCCACTGGGTGCAGTTCAAAGAACAGGTGTCATCTGCAGCTAGCTGCTATCCGGTAGACATGCAATATTATTTCTTCCTTATACCTTATTTACCATCAGCCTGGGTTGCAGTGGGTTAGGGATCTGAATCCCAGCACCAATCATGTCACAGCTGGGCTTTAACCCCAATTGCTTCACAGGGGTTGTATGTTTTGGGGAGAAAAAATAGCTAAGTAAATTAATGTAAGTGTTAAATCCTTAAAATCTCTCAATCTCTGCTCTCTTATCAGTTTTATCTGGTTTTACAGTACCATGATTATGTTTAGATTTTGTACATCTTCATTGAACTATTGCAGTATGAATAAAGTTGTCATATGAGCTATCAGAATAAATGTAAGCGCAGTTTCACTGTGGCCTGATGTTTTTGTGGTTGGGGCCTTGGTTCCCACCCCAGTGCTGGACATGAAGATTTCCTCTGGCTATTTTGGTTTCCTCCCAAAGTCTAGAACCAAGCTGCTGGGTGAACTGCCTCTAAGCACGGCTGTGTCTGTGAGAGTCCTGTGTTGGAGTTCCATCCCATCCAGCGTTTTCCTGCTTTGGGTCCTGTGATTCTCTGCGATGGGCTCCATGCTCCCTGTGCCTCTGTACTCACTGCTATAAAGTACCTGAAGAACATTCAACGTGCATCTTCTGAAGGTGGTGGCATCTTGAGGTGCACGTTTGCTTCATTCGTACTGCTGTACTGCTATTGTACAGTGCAGGCAGTCACTGTTTGGTCTGATCTCCTTTCGCCTCCAAAGGAAACAGGTCTGTTTACCTGACGTTGCGTCATATTGACTTTAGATGTACACTGGAAACTTGGGGGGGGCTGCACAAGTAAATTAAATTCTGTAGAGATGGATTTTTGAATGTCATTGATGTAATTTGGGCTAGTGCTGTAAATTACATTTGTTTAATGTTTGACATTTGGTTCCAGCAGAGAAACTCCTGTTTACTCAGTATTGCGTCATGCCCTGTTTAGAAATGCATAAAGAACTTGACACTGGAATTCTGCAGAGAAAGATATTGGCCCTCTTCGCACAGATTTACAGATTCAACCAGGCAGAAAATGCCTAGGCATAAGGAGTGAGTTCTAGCAGTATCATTTGCCAGTTTGTGTGCGATCTGACCCACAGGTGAGGGCCAACTTCTACAGCAAAGTCAGGCCTGATCTCGGATATATCACACTGACTTGTTTACTGAGAAAGAAGACACTGAGGTCACAGTGGTTCTGTGCTCAGCTCCCACACATCTGACTGAACTCACATCTTCCTCATTCATCCCTCTGCTCATGTTTCTATTTTGATCAGCAATTTCGGTCTTTATTGAAACAGACAAGCAGGGGAAGTGCTGGTGTCTTTGTAATGGTTGTAGACCCATCTCTTTAAATGTGGGGCCCGCAGTGCATTTGAGGAAGAACAACACAAGAACTAATCTCCTTCTGATAGGTCTTTTTGTTGGTTGTATTTTGTTTCACTATGTAGCTTCCCGGTTGGAAATCGGGATTTAATTATCTTCTGTGATTAATGACTTTGCAAATTATTATTTTTTTTAGATACAGCTACAGTCGGAGCTCCGAAACAGCTAATTATTCCTTGGAGAATACAGAATAAATTCCCCTCACCCCCGAATTAACTTCACAGAACTTTTGTGGAATGAAAGTGAAGCAGTGGGAGATAGCCGATCAGCACAGGTGAAGTGTGTGCTGTTCTCTGCTCTGTTCACAAGGTGGGGGCTTTGAACCTTCCACCAGCCCCCGAAGGGCACCGTCTGGGGCAGGATATAATGACTCCCTGAGAGGTGAGAAGCACTGAGCTCTACTTCACTGCCAGAGAAGGGGAGTATTTTATTTTTTTTTAACACCACAATTTACCTTCATCTGGGTTTCTTAAGACAGGTGGTCCTGGGGGAGAAGAAAGCTGAGAAACACAGGGGAGGGGAAGATAGTGGAGGGGGGGGGATACAATCTGCTCCTCTGCTGTCAGAAGACGGCAGGTATTTTTGGCAAGGTGAGGACTAGGAGTTTCCTCTAGGCGGAGTACTGTCAAAGGTACAGTTTTGACATTTCGCAAGAGGTCCATCTCCATAAAGTACCTCGCTTTCTCCAAAAGCTGTTGGGATTCTTGTCGACCAAGCGCTGCAGCATTCTGTTTATTAACTGTAAAGAAGGCCTCTCCCTTCGAATTTCCTGCACAAGCCCGGGGGGTGCTGTGTGTGAAGACCCGGTGTTCTTTATATTGCGAGGAGTCTTTCAGCGGGATAAGCTAAACGACACTGAGAAAGTGGAGAGGACAGAGTGGCGTCGTTCATAAAGCTCACTCCAAGATAAAAAAGAAAGATGACTGGGTACTGTTTCACGTTTGTTAGCATCTGGCAGGGGCAAGATCAAGATCAGGGCAGCATCTTCTCTGGGGGAGCCGCTACCCCCAAACCCCTCTCCCTGGTCAATAGTTGCAGGTGTATGTTCAAGGCCAAGTGAAATTTGCCGAGGGGGGGTGAAGTTTGTGTGTGTATATATACAGAGGTGGACATTTCAGATCCAGAAAGTAAAAATCCAGACCAGTTGAGCATAAAGAGTCACATTCGTGGAGTACTCAACTGGTTGGTTGAAACAAAATCCTGGACTGGATTTTTACTTTTTGGACCTAAAATGTCCAAGTCTGTTTGTATATGTGTATATATAAAGTAGGCAGCTAGAAGAAGACAGTAAGTGGGTTGTCAGTTGGGTTGTCAGTCATTTTTCAGGCAACTGACTGAACTGTCTTTACTACTGATCCATCCCACTTAGTTATTGGTTGATCTCTGGTCAGCTGACCCCATTGTTTCTGTGAAGATGATGCATGTTTCTGTCACTGTGTCACTGCGAGAGCTGCATCCTCCACAGCAGTACCATCCCACACCACGGCACACATTCCGTTTCCTAGAAAATATCGTAAAACTTATTTTAGGCCTACTTAACCTACTTCAGTAAATAGTTGTGCAAATTATGTTAGAAAAACAATGAATGCTGTGCAAAAAGGTAGTGAAAACTGGGTTGTTGTTTCAAATGTTCTGTTTGTTGGAATAAATTTTAACCGACCGAAAGAACGACAATTTAAATATAATTTCTTAATACTTATTCTTTTCTCCCGAAACGTTGCAATATTAAGCAACATGATGTACTGAAAATAGGCTTCTATATAATGATGTGGTAGCAAGCAGTCCTGTTTATTTTATGAATTGCTTATTGCTTTCTTTCCCCTTCCTATTCTAAATAGTTGTTCTTGGTCTGATGTCTATCTTGCTGTCTTTGCATTCCGGAACATTCAGCTTTAACTTCAGCAGCATTCGAAAGCTGCTAACTTAGACCTGCCCCGACCTCCAAGCAACACACACATAAAACTTCACCACTGCCAAAGTACCCTAGGAGATGAGGCCAGTCAGGATTCCAACATAACATGAGCAACGCCCACATGGTTCATTCTCTTTGGGTCTAGCTTCTCAAGGTGATCCTTGCTGACCCAGTCACCCAATCCATAACCGTCGGTCTAATCTGAAACCTATTCACACACATTATTTACTATCCAAGGAACCACCAAACACTTTAAACACTTTTTACACTTTGTGGGTCAAGTGGATCCAGAATGAAAATCATAAATGAATCAGACAAATCAATTCTGGCCTAGAAATGAAGGAAGAGATCCATCTAAAGGAAATCTTTCTATGGGATGATCTGTATGTATGAATCACTTGTGTTTTGGTGACAGTTTTCAAATGTAAATGGAGAGAAAGTTAGTTAGAAAAGGCTACAGGCCTCTGGGACAATCCAGGACATGCTGCAGAATTGCCTCCCTCCCGATCTCTCCTGAAGCAGCTTCTCTGGTTGGGCACTTGGTGGCCTCCAGTATCCTCTATAGCCCAGATGAGAACTGAAACTAAACTTTCACTCATGGAGGGATCACAGATACGGTTATGATTTACGATTCACAAATCTAACAGTCATGAGATGAAATGTGTATTTGAGGCTACAAAATACCTTTAACTAGACACTCATTACGTTTTTGTATTCCTGACCCACTTGGTACTAATATATATGTGCATATACAGATTTACTCATGATATTTAGCATTTATTTGCATAATGAAAACTGGATATAATAAAATAACGAAAAAATGAAAACGTGGACATTGTAGCCGTAAGTGTTAGCATGCGACATCACAGATGCTAAAGGTGTAGCCTGTGTAGCTGGTATGTGGGTGATCGACATTTTCTGCATATTCCAGCATGACCTGTTGTCTGCTTACACCCATTCGTAGTTCAGTCACTAGCCATAGAGCAGTGACCTTTAATTTCAAAGCATCGGTATTTACATATAACTACTGGCTATTGGCGAAAACAAAAAAAATTCAAATAGAATCAATGGCAACAACAAAGCTACAGTTAAAACAAGCCGACTGGAACCCTCAGGGCGAGGAGTTAATTCTTTTTCTTAAGGCAGCATCTGTTAGAAAATTGACAAGCTGAAGCTCAGGATGTATTATTAATCTCGCTTATTTCCTGTGTGGCCACAGCTTTTGATGACAGATGTGGGTCTGAGATAGGGAGCTAGCAGCGGTCACCGTATCAAAAATGAGGTAAAAAAAATCGTATTCATATTTTGCACTGATTTCGCGGCCCGTCGAGATAAGGCAATATGTAAGGCCTTAACTAACGCACACCAATCCTTTTACAAATGCAAAAAAAAAAAACTGAATTAAAATGAACCTCTGGGAATATATGCTGAAATCTGAGAGAATTAATGGTTTACCTTACTTGTGCTTGTCTGACAACATCGGACCTTAACGTCAATCTTCTGCAGCTTCCTTTGTTTTGATGGTCCACATTTGAATACAATTGAAGACTGCTGCTTCTTTCATCACCATGGGGGATACTGAGTTTTTCACATACCCCATCTTGCTCCCCATCTTGCCCGTAGACAGGAGAGAGAGAGTTTTCTTTTTTTGGAGTCACACCACATGGTCAATAAGTGTCCAACACCTCTGAAACAGTGAATGTTAAGGGCCTTCACTCAAGGGCCCAACAGTAGCGTCATACTGCTGGCCACAGGATTTGAACCGCAAATCTTCTGCTCACAGCCAGATGGCCTCAACCCACAGAGCCAAACATTCTGGACCAGAGTTGCTTGGAATTCCATAATGATGTTAGTATTTGACGCAAGATCCAGTCATGTGTCAGGCAAACAGCAGCAGAGATTCCACATAAACCAAATGCTGGGGTATGTATATCAGCTGAGTGCCCCATGTCCTGCTTTTCCCAGTGGGGGTTTTGGCCATTGCCTGAGTTGGTCCAGCACCCAAACAGGGACACACTACCATCATCGGATTATCATGATCTGTTTTTTTCTCCTTTAATGATGGAGACACCCCACTCAGTATTAATGTGCAATTCATCTAGATGATGCAGTCTTTGTTCCCCATTGCCCAGTTCGGCAGAACAAAGGCAAAAGTGGAAATTGGGATGGGGGGGGAAGGGGGGCTTGTGGTGATTAATTTATAGATGTCTCCTGGTTTATTGAAGCCATCCTTCATTAGGGCAGCATGCAGAGAGAGCGAGCGCGAATCCCACATCTGGATACAAAGCCACAATCGCATTATGGGGGATGAAAGCAAGATTGCGGGGGCAGCAGTACATTAGTCATGCTTCCGGCCGGCTCTCCGTGAAAGGGGGGGGGGGTCACCGTACCGGAGGCATCTGCCTTCGCCGACGCGCGGGTTAGAGATCGCTTCTAGGAAGATGGTTCCTCAGGACAGGCCTCCTCAGGACAGGCCCCCTCAAGACAACCCTCCTCAGGACAGGCTCCCTCAGGACAGGCCTCCTCAGGACAGGCCTCCTCAGGACAGGCCTCCTCAGGACAGACCTCCTCAGGACAGGCTCCCTCAGGACAACCCTCCTCAGGACAGGCCCCCTCAGGACAGGCTCCCT
>JAODJU010000046.1:14592589-14603243 GCA_026776725.1 Gnathonemus echidnorhynchus
TGATGTACCATCTTTGGAACGTGGTCAACGGAACTAAATATGCAGAATCAACATCTCGTTTGTCCCCAGGACAGGCTCCCTCAGGACAGGCCTCCTCAGGGCAGGCTCCCTCAGGACAGGCCTCCTCAGGACAACCCCCCTCAGGACAGGCTCCCTCAGGACAGGCCTCCCCAGGACAGGCTCCCTCAGGACAGGCCTCCTCAGGGCAGGCTCCCTCAGGACAACCCCCCTCAGGACAGGCTCCCTCAGGACAGGCCTCCTCAGGACAGGCTCCCTCAGGACAACCCTCCTCAGGACAACCCTCCTCGGGACAGGCCCGTGCCCGTTAGCTGTGCCAAACCGCAATTCGGGACACTGCTAAGATTTAAGACACTGCTAAGCCACAATCCATATTTAAAGTATTTATTTAAACATGGCATTAAAAATTTACGATTTTTTCACCCCACTCTTAAGCTACTTTAATAATATGAATTAAAACTGGTTAAAAATGCCATAACATAAGCATATTTATCAAGAAACATCGCAGCCTGAGGTGGATCTCTTACTCAAAATCCCCTGGAATAGCATTTATAAATGTGGAGTGCATCAAATATAAATGAAGTGGATATGGGCCCAGCACGGAATGTAATGCAGCAAGAGTAAACACATAGCGGAATATGTGGGTGCCAGGAAAAGATATTCCCTAACAGGGGGACATTTTTTGATCCAGAGTAATCTATTTCAGGTTATAATGTGGAGGTTCTTTAGGCATTAGACTGTAATTTGAGGAACTGTGAGAAAGTGATCCAGGCCACTATCTCTCAACCAAGTCCCCTTGTTGACAGGTGACAAGATGGAAGCCAGTTTCCGTTAAACGGGCTAAGATTCACTTTTGCAACTCTACTTGCGGAAGTCAGTCTCTTCACCCATGGCTCAGGGATTTCAATTCCCACTCCATCTCTCCGCAATGCACTGAGCGGCCTGTCAGCACAAACCCCGTAAAACACCGCGCCCCAGGGAGGGAAAAAGGAGGCGACAGGGAATGATGAGGAAACTGGGGGGCCGAATGCAAGCCGGCTCTGACTAGCCAGATCCCTACCGCGTCTGTCCAAAAGGGGGCGCTGAAGAGCTTAGCTGCGAAAAAATAGCCACGGCTGTCCTCATTAAGAATAGTTCAGCTATACCGTTCAGGACTCTAAGGAAAATATATACACAGTCTCATTCAGATATATAAATTAACATATGCACAAACACACACACATACATAAATATGTATGGGGGTACTGTGTGGCTCAGCAGCTTGGGCTTCTGTGGTCGGAAGCTTGCTGGTTCAAATCCCATCCTGGACCGAATAGGCACATCTCCTTTGGGCCCTTGAGTGAGGCCTCCTCAAATGCTCCAGGGGCACCAGAGTTTCTCATTTGTACATATGTGTGTAAGTGCCAAGACAAGGAAAAAATGGGCTATGTGTAAAGAAGCATTGCAATGTACTCCTGGAAATGGCAATCAGGGAAAATTCGATTACTCTTTCATTTCATGCGAGATTCTGAAACATGCGAGCATATGTCAGCTTCCCGGATGCATGCAGATGCATGCACACAAAGGCAGCCCGCACTGTACGTGGGCGCGATGCGTCGTGAGGGCACGCGCGGCCGTGTCCGACGCCAGCGGAGGGCGCCGCCCACAAGCCCCCGGTCGCGGCTTGGCGCTAATGCGATCCGGAATTCGGTTCCGCCTGCCTGGCTCCGTCCTCGTGGCCCATCATCTCACTCCGCTAAATTAGGCGCTTATGTGGTCCGATGGCCGCTGCCAGACAGGCCATATTTATAGTGACAACTAAATTACACCCCCCTGTCCCAGTGCTCCAGCCACGTGTCAGGCATGGCGAGAACACTGATCGTGACTGACGCGCCTGGGCCGTGGGCGGCCGTGGTCGGGGCGATGCTCTCCACGTGCTTTCCGATTGCGAGGGTGGGCCTGCATCGAGCAGCATGTCTGCCAGACTGTCATTCACTGATGACAGTGTACAGAAGGAAAGGGTTGAGCACACGGACTCTACCTGCAGTGAATTACAGGGCTCTCCGTGTGCCTCTCAAAGAGACTCTCTGCTGTTCGCCTTCTGCTGGGTCAAACATCAATCATTTATCGCACTTCTATAAAATTACAAGTATGCTGCTTCAGTTGAAGAAGTCGTGGTATTTTAGTTTTTGTCACATACCACAAAACTCTCTCTCTCTCCATATGTGTGAGTGTGTGTGTGTCTGTGTTGGAGGGGGGTGGGAGGAGGGTCAGATAGACATTACATTGTGGGGACCTGGCTTTTTATTTCATACTCATGGAACTTAGAATGTCTGTTGGTTTCAGTTAGAAAGGTAAGCAGTTTTTATTAAAAACACTTTTTTAAAAAGCAAATTGCAAAAATGGGCAAAATAGTGTAAATTCCTTTATCTAATACTGTCAATGATGCTAATAATAATAATAATAGATGTTTTTTCATGCTCTTGAAAAAAATTACAAAACATGCTGCTTCAGAATAATTAAGCCACTGATTCTTAGACTTTTAGTTTTAGTCTGGATGAAATGAAAGTATCTATTATTCATCTCTTTAAAGGTCTTTTTTTATCTTTTAAAGGGTTCGAGTTGGAATTACTGCGCTTGGATTTTAATGTTTAATTACTCGATAACTGATAAGTGTCTGAGTGGGTGGAAGATGGGAAAAGCAAAGGAAGATTTAATGACATAACAGAGGGGGCAAGACATGGAAGAGGCCTATCAAAAGGGTATCTAACACTCTGCACAGCAGTAAACCATAGCGGGAGATGAATCAGGAAAAGCATTTCAAGCGGAAAAGGAAAAAAAATTGAAGCTGTACTCTGTAGGAGACTGAACCACGAAGATCCTGTGATCCATCCTCCACGCGGTCGCCACGCACACGCTACGGGTGCTTTCTGTGTCGTCCCACATCAGGAATCTTGGGTAATTGGCTACGACTGTCAGAAATACCCTGGAGAGATGTGTGTGTCTGTGTGTGGGGACAGTGAGCTGTGTCTCAATTGGCTTGAAACGCTGAGGTCTTTGTCAAGGCCCGGGTCCCATCGGATATAATCCGCTGAGGTCCGAGAATTCCTCCTAAATCACACGGAGTTGCTTTCCTGTCCACGGTACAGCTTGCTCGTTAATTAGTGAGAGTGCTTTGGGACTCCTGCTGGAGGTGCCGGAAACATAAGGAAGAGTCTGAACGATGACATGTGACCTTTGTCAGCATCAGTGCCATTTGTAGTAATATTTGTTCCATCTCAACAGACAATGGGCACCGTTTTCACTCGCATTGTCATCGCAGCGCTGACACTTGGGGACATATTTCGTTATAGACAGAATTGAAGAGTGAAAAACTGTTTACAAAGGCATTATGTGATGGTCAACACATTGTCTGCACAGTGTAATGGACCGTCACATGTCAAATGAGTGCAGATGGTGAAGAGAAAAACCACTGATTTCTTTGGGCTTGCAATGTAGGCCTGAGAGAGACCCGTAATGTATTAAGCACTATCTAGTCTAGGTACCATATTCCCATTCTAACCAGTAGCCTAAGCAGGCATCGATGCCAGTACTCCCTGCCAGTCTAGGAACAAAGAACTGTCTTTGTTATTTAGAGGCACAGGGACACAGGAGCAACCTTCAGATTCAAAACTGAAATAGTCTTCAAACCAAGAATATTTTTCAAAATTTTATATTTTGATATGGTGTTCGGTCCATTCTGGTACCCAAAAGGCTAAACCACTGCCTTTCAATTAAAATATAGCCTTGTCAGGCCAGATGGAGATTCTTCCACTTTTGGAGATGTTCCTGCCTTTATCTCGACTTCAGCTTCTCTTCTGGATGATTGGAGGAGTCGTGAGCCACTCTTGTCTACATACGTTACTTTTACCGGAATCAGCCAGGCAGACACTGCCTTTCCTTGACTTCCATTCTACTCTGTTTCTATTATGAACATATATTACAAAAGCATTGACTTACAAAAATGTTAGCAAAAAGACTCCACAGTCAGGGGGCGTGAGGGTCCAATGGGAGACGACAGAAAGAGTAGCAATATTAGAAAGTTTAATTGTTTCAGCCACAGACCGCTGAAGGTCTGTGATATCCGTTCTCAAACAGAGAGTGACTGCCTCCGCTGAAATAATTATAGATACTGCCTTTGCTGCCTTGAGGTTTTGTTTTGCTTTTGCTGAAAGTCTGAGGCCTCTTTGCACAAGCTGTCGATCCGTGCAAACAAATAACCGCAACTGAAACATTTTCTAGATAGGCCAGAGCACCGTGTCCGTGGAGACTCTGCACTGTTCTAAACTCTGTGTTCTTCATCTTCTCAGTTCCTGCGTTGATCATTTCAGTTTGAAATTAAAATGAATCCACCGTGCTCCGGAAATGTAGCCCGTCTTAATCCGGGAAGATACATTCAGAGAAAAGTATTATCAAGGAACACTTAACTCTCCCGTTAAGGGTTACAAATGAGAGTATATAACTTCATTATAGGTCCACACTGTATCTGCTGTGATTTTTTTTTGTCTTTTTAATCAAAGGAGTGACGTAAAATTACACGGTGCGTCCTGCTCACAATTGTGATCCCTTTTACTAAACAGAACGGGGAAAGGAAAACCTCAGATAAGAGTTGCCATTAAGACAACATTGTACCGGGTGCAAGTAATGGAGTTGAGTGCTAATCTGAAAATAATAAAGAGCAGTGTGGGAAAAAAAAACATTTGCAATTGTGAGTGAATTGGTTGTGGGCCTTGCTCAGCATGAATGCTAATGCAGAAAGGGGCCCTTTCATGATTCCCCTGCCTTTTGTGTCTCCATGGACACCATCTCTGTTTTTCTCTCACCATCCTACCTCGTGGGGTAGCCAACAAGGCAAACTTCCCCATGATGGTCCTAGTTCAGAGATTGGTCCAGAGCTGTCAAGATTCCCCTGTGTGGACCCCCCCCCCCCCCCCCCCCATTTGCTTGGCCCTTATGTGAAATAGTCACAGTATCATCTACATGGCTTCATCCACCCTCCTCCACCCCCACGATGGCAGAGGTGCATTCTTCTCATTATGGTCCAAGGAATGTAATTACAGTTTGTAGACCTAGAGCTTATTCACACTTGGCCAGCATCTGAGGGTCCTACATACAGCCATGCTGATAACTTTGACCCAAAATGGCACCAGAGATGATTGAACTGGAGGTGGAGGAGAGGAGGCTAATTCAGTGGGCGGAGGGACAGGAATTTGGCCCAGAGGGTGGATGGAAGGTCTAAGGAGTTTCGCTCATGAAATGCGAAAAAGGATCAGGCAGTAACTTGAACTTTTGTTCCAGAGTTGGGTTGGAAGTTTTTAATTACGAAGCTGCGGCAACCACAGTCCTGCCTGTTTCTGTGAACAGGCGCGAGCATCTGTGCCAGCACTTCAGAAAGCAACGACAGGGCTGTGATTCTCGGAGTCATAGTACAGGTAACAGACAGGAGTTACTGAGGTGACAGGGATTGTAAGACGTTTGGGAACAGGAAGAGGGGAGGACGCTGACGTGATGGGTCTGTGTAGGGGTAAGACGAGAGGTCTGTGACTGCGTGTGCAGATAGAGAGAGCGTGAGCAGAGCTGACAGGGCCACAAGCTTGCGAACAGCTGATAAGGGACAAAACGGGGAGGTGACCAGTGGCTTGGGAGGTGTTTAACAGCAGTGTAGTCAGTTCAGATGAGGTAGTAATACCCAGAAGCAGGTGCTCATTTAGTGGGAAATTTATAAAAGAACAATGCTTTGTCTATCAAGCAGGAAATGGAAGTAGGTTACGGAACTTATATAACGAAAATAACCACAACAATAATAATAATAATAACAATAATAATAATAGCACAGGGTGGACTGGCACGCCATGAATAATAATAATAATAATAATAATAATAATAATAATAATAATAATAATAATAATTATTATTATTATTATTATAATGGCAGGGGGTGGGCTATGCTTCCCTGCTCTGTGTCCCATGCTGCCTGGTAGAGATCCCAGCTCCTACCCCACACACCCAGTTGGAAGATAGATGGACACATAGATATTACTGATGTTGTTATTAATAATTTATTGCCCTCGCCAGATTCCTTTATGTGAGCACTTTAGGTGTCCTGCGTAAACCGTGTTCACATGCTAACATGAAAGAACGACAATGAAGTATGGGCAAGAGTGCAACTGACAGTCCCCTGACAAATGTTACAGCATAACTTGTTCCAGTCCCATCCTTGTAATTAGATTGCAGGGTTCACTACTGGCAATAATTGCAGCATACTGCATAATTATGTACAATATGGACATACACCTGTTGATTACAAACTTGGATTCATTAGCAATTTAAATTCCATGGTCAGACTGTCCTCTACGACGACCGTTCTCCTTAATACACTGGGTTTATTTGCATGTGACTTGATTGCCATTAAGAAAATATATCGTATTCCCCATTGATAAGTCACATGCAGTGTCTCTCCAAAAGGGAATATTTATGTTACACAGCAGGCAAATATCCGTTCATAATACAGCTGTCCTGTTGCTCAGCCCGCATGGATCAAAACAGAGAAATCTAAGAAGTGGCTAAAAAGAGATGGAAAATGCAGGGTGGCCGTTGGTGGATTATTATTGGTATTCTTTCATATTTTCCCTTTCTTTCACTTTAAAATGAGTGTGCCAGGGAGAGAGGTATATATATGGCAAGCTGCTTTGTGGTAATGTGTAAGAATTACCTTTCCTATTAACCGGAAATGCCATTATCTGTTCTTTCAAAGCATGTCAAATGGGCTTCTGCAGGTGCAGGAACAACATCTCAGAGACTGGCATAACCAGGACAAACCCCGAAATAAACAAAGACCGGAATAACAGCCTCCTTTTGGAGTCTTTTTCTGGTGGGGAAAAAATGAACACACATTCTTTAAAAGATGGTTAACAGATGCAGATCCTTGACCGTAAAACAGACCTTTTTTCGGATCCAAAAAGTATTTGTTCTGTGCAGTATGAATCTGAAAAAGACAGCTGAATGTTGAACATATTTCTGTATTTGTAACTCTATCTACTTTAAATATTGAATAAAACAATAAGTGGCTTTAGAGAAATTATATCGTACTGAATTCATGGTCCCCCAACCATAAAAGAATTTATTTGCTATGTTAATGAACGAAAGTAAATACAGTGGTACCTCGAGTGGTAACTCGACTTTAATCCGTTCAGAACAGTTTCCCAGAACTAAAAAGTTCGAGTTGTAATCGAATTTTCCCTATAAGAAATAATGGAAAACCAATTAAATTGGTTCCAGGCCACAAAAAAATTACAAGTGTAAATATCTGTTTTTTTAGCATTTAAACACAAAATGAACCGGATAAAACAAGAGCATATACTTTACTAAACACATCTAAGCATATTTATCAAAACAGTAATTTGTAAAGTAAGAAAATAAATGTATCCAAACAATTTGTCCTGCCCCGATCGTCCGCTCCTTCCATGTGCCACGCCCCCTCGTTAACCCAGTGTGGAATCCCCGTGTGATCAGCTGTTTCTGGTTATTGTCATTAGTCCTCTGTATTTCGTCCGCGTTTCAGTTTGTTTCCTCAGCCCGGTCATTGTATTGTCCGTCTGCATTTTGCCTGCCTTACCTGTAATTAAACCCCGTATTCCCAGATACCCTGATGTCTGTGCCTTTCTCTCCGTTCTGTCCCCGCTCGGCACAACAATATTATTATAATTAAACGTATTAATGGTTTATTATTAATATTAAAAATAATGAATAAGAAATCTTTATTTTAAAATGTATTTTATTATATATTAATAATTACTGTTACTGTCTATCATTGTCTAAATGTATTTTTACTGTCTAAATATATGTATTCAGCTAGTGTAAACATGCGCAATGCTATCACAGCGAATGTGATGCTGAGACTGAAGCGTTACCCTTTGTTTCCGCTGAGAGACATGCCGCGTGACTCATTTCCTCGCGCGTACAAGTTATCTTAGGTTGCATTCACGGTTTGACTTCTGAGATTCAGATCGAACTCTAGGTAAATTCTTTTTGAACTGGTTGGTTCGACTTTTAAGAAATTCGAGTTCCAATGAGTTTGAGAACTGAGGTACCACTGTACACTATTAAATATTAAAACCACCAGCCTAATATCCTGGTTATTGGTTCCCCTTATGCTGCCAAAACAGCTCTGACCCATCGAGGCCTGGACACCATAAGACCTCTGAAGATGGCCTGAGGTATCTGGCACCAAGACATTAGCAGCAGATACTTTAAGTCCTGTAAGTTCCATGGATTGACTTGTTTGTCCATTCCGCAAATGCTGGATTGGATCGGGGGAATTCCCCATTTTATCCACAGAGTAGACACCCTACTAGGGGATTATCAAAGGTTTAAGCCTGGACTGGGAAACAAACTGACCTAAAAGCAAACACAAAGGTTCCTTGAATTAAAGTGCAAAACGGTGGCATGAAAATAATTAATTTAATAGTATGTTTAACCTTATAAGAGCCTTTTTATGTCAGTGTTGCTTATATTTTTATCAATCAGCATTGTGAATTACAAGACATTGTTATACATTAATAGTATACAGTGGGAGCCCTGTTTCTGTCAGTAATTGCAGTTTTAGTTATCAGCTGTTAACCATGGTCTGGGGAAAAAAGGGAAAATTCCAGAAATAAACAGTTCATAACGTCACATTAAGGGCTTCTGCATGTTGAAATCGGCTTGCTTACTAGTGCCCATTACAGCCAGTGAGTACCCACAATAGGTTAAGATATTTATTAATGTTTTACAATTTCCTCATCACAGGTTATGTACAGTGGAATGTCACCTTTCTGGTGGAGAAGGAGCCTAAGCTGGTGCTCAAGGTTGTGAGGTTCTGACTAGGTATAGTCGGGCTCACCTCGACGCACAGCTTGGGTTGGACTCTCTTCCACTCTGGAGTTGCTCACGGGGAGAGGCGCCAAGCAGGGGTGGGCATACTTATTGCCCCCTGCCTGGGTGCCTGTACATTGGGGTTTACCGTGGTGGATAAGAGGGTAGCCTTCCTTTGCCTTTGGGAGGGGGGGGGGGGGATGGGTCCTGACTGTTGTTTGTGCTTATGCACTAAATGGCAGTTCAGAATGCCCACCCTTTTTGGAGTTCTTGGAAGGGGTGTTGGAGAACGCTTGTTCTGCTGGGGGACTTCAATGCTCACGTGGACAAAGTCCCATGTCTCGGGGGAAGCAGGGGACATTGAGTCCGAATGGGCCATGTTCCGTACCTCCATTGTGGAGGCGGCTGACCAGAGCTGTGGCCAAAAGGTGGTCGGTGCCTGTCGCGGCGGCAGTCCCTAAACCCGCTGGTGGACACCTGTGGTGAGGGATGCCATCAAGCTGAAGAAGGAGTTCTATCGGGCCTTTATGGCCTGTGGGACTCCTGAGGCAGCTGATGAGTACCGGTAGGCCAAGCGGAACGCAGCTTCGATGGTCACTGAGGCAAATACTCGGGTATGGGAGGAGTTTGGGGAGGTCATGGAGAACGACTTCCGGATGGCTTCAAGGAGATTCTGGTACACCATCCTGTGGCTCAGGGAAGAAAAGGAATACTTCGAAGACCTCTTCAATCCCACCGACACACCTTCCAATGAAGAAGCAGAGTCTGGGGACTTGGGGGTGGACTCACCTATGGTTAGTCACGGAATCATCTACATGGCTTGATCCACATTAAAAAGCTCCTTGGTGGCCGGGCCCTGGGGTTGGGTGAGATCCGCCTGGAGTTCCTCAAGGCTCTGGATGTTGCATGGCTGTCTTGGTTGTCTGCAGCTTCAGGTGGACATTGGAGGTGGTGCCTCTCGATGTGCAGACTGGGGTGGTGGTCCGCCTCTTCAAGAAGGGGGACCAGAGGGTGTGTTCCAACTATAGGGGGATCACACTCCGGTAGGCTACCTGTTAAGGTCTATTCAGGGGTGCTGGAGAGGAGGGTCCATTGGATTGTCGAACCTCGGATTCAGGAGGAGCAGTGTGGTTTTCACCCTGGTCGTGGAACAGTGGATCAGCTCTATACTCCTGGAGGGTTCATGGGAGATTGCCCAAACATGTGCTTTGTGGACTTGGAGAAGGCATTCGACCACGTCCCTTGGGGAATCCTGTGGGGAGTGCTCCGGGAGTATGGGGTGCCAGGCTTCCTTATAAGGGCTGTTCGGTCCCTGTACAACCGGTGTCAGAGCTTGGTCCGCATTGTCAGCAGTAAGTCGGACTAGTTTCCAGTGAGGGTTGGACTCTGCCAGAGCTGCCCTTTGTCACCGATTCTGTTCATAACTTTTATGGACAGAATTTATAGCCAGGGTGTTGGTGACCTCAGGATTAGGTCTCTGCTTTTTTCAGATGATGTGGTTCTGTTGGCCTCATCATACCGTGACCTTTGGCTCTCACTGGAGCAGTTCACAGCTGAGTATGAATTGGCTGGGATGAAAATCAGCACTTTCAAATCCGAGACCATGGTCCTCAGCCGGAAAATGGTGGAGTGATCTCTCTGGGTCCGGGAGGAAGTCCTTCCCCAAGTAAAGGAGTTTAAGTATCTCGGGGTCTTGTTCACGAGTGAGGGAAGGATGGAACGGGAGATCGACAGGTGGATCGGTGCGGCATCAGCAGTGATGCGA
>JAODJU010000046.1:14613621-14633163 GCA_026776725.1 Gnathonemus echidnorhynchus
TATGCTCAACTGGTTGGTTGAAACTAAATCACGGTCTGGATTTGTACTTTCTGGACCTGAAATTTCCACCTCTGGCCGTCACCCATGGAAATTCCCTTCGCTCGACTTGGGCTGGGCTGTCCAGTACATACAGCGAGTCTGCGGTTCTGCTCACACACCCATTATTGCCAGCATATTTTTACCTCCATCCTGCTACAACACAAACAACACAGGGCAATTTGGGGGTCTTTAAGGGTTTCTTTTTTCTTTTTATGAATCAGCTTACATGTACTGTACTCACCATATATACAGAGTACTTCATAAAAATATGACATCAGTGGTTATATTTAGACCAATAAGGTGTAGTGATAGATAATTTAATTCTGTTAATAGGTGTTCTGAATAAAAAGGAAAAACATGGACTCATAACCCAGGACAAAGACTGCAGATACGTGAATCTTGCGGACCCTGAACACATTGTTGTTGATTTTGGTCTAGGTCCAGTTCATTTCAAAATTGGTCTCAGCGCTGGTCCAATTTCATAATAATTATTCACAATTCCTACCTAAATATCGGCTTAATCTAACTTGAAATCAAATTCAGCTGTTATTATGGACCTCTCCATTTTTATGGCTGGGATGTCCATGTGTAGTGCTCACTTTCATGGTCATGGGAGTCCAGAAGAACCATGGGAGTGTTTGTTACTCTTTCAGAAAGGCATTATGGGTAAATGTACCCTTACAGGCCATTCCGCCTTTTTGTTAATAGCAGATTGTCCTGGTGCCCAATCAGCACAATCTTGGGGAATAACGATCTTGACAAATACAGCATTTGTCCATGAAAAGGTGTACTAGATGTGAAAGAGGAAAAAAGAGTAAAAGCCAAAGAGAATAACTCAACAGTGATGTGCAATAAAAACAGGTCCACCTATCAGATCATGAGGAACAAACGTTTATATTGTTTGGGGAAACAACCACGAGGTAAATTCATAATAAACTGGTCTCTTTCAAATTTTGACAGATTAAAATTCCAGAAGGTAAATGGTTGTAACCTTTTAATCTTGAAAATGGCGGATGATTTGCACTAATTCCAGACGTTTTCAGAGGCTTACAAGTAATGGACCAATTACCTGGAAGGCACCTTTTCAGCTTCAGCGGTGAGCTATTGTGAGAGAGTGCTCGCAGTGTGCTTTCAGGAAGCAACTTTACACTTGCCTAATAACGTTTCCCTCCAAAGGCTAAGTTTTGAACACAAACACAATCATCTCTGCTATAATACATTCAGTGGTGATGTTACTGCCTGATCTTACCTTTAGGGGGAGTGGGTGGCAGATTAGTCAACCTAAAGATTAATATCACTACTAACTTTTATGTGTGTTTTCCCATTGTGCAGTTAGAAAGCACTCTGGAGAAAACAGGCTCAACCTGTTTTGAAAATGGCATCTCATCACAAACACATATTGGCATTAGATGATCAGAAATGTTTTATTTTCTCTTTTCTTTTTCACCTGCTGTCATAATTGTCACACATCTCTGGTCATTGCTTTGCTATTTGGGTAATGAAAAAGCAATTATTTCCTGACCTTGGCTGGTAAACCAAGCATTGCTTTACTCCTGGGTCAAATGGGGGCTTTGATATCCATCATGAAAGTGTAGATTTGCTGAGCTTAATGCATAATGCAGCTTTGACCGCAGTGGGTGAGAGATGAGCTCACCTCTGACAGAGCGTTCAAAGAGAAGTGGACAGAGTAATTCCAGCCCTGCGCAGTGGGGGCAGTCCACAGAGCGACCCGGGAAGAAAGGGACGTAAATAAATCCTCTTTGAAGCCATGGGCCATGAATGACATCGTTGGTCCCACGCCCTTCAACCAAGGTGTCTGATGGAAATAAGGGCGGAACAGGCCAGAAATGTAGATCACAGATCACTCATCTCATGATTCAGCACTACGGTAACAGGAATGGAAGTGGAGATTATAGATGTAATTTCGTCAATGAAAGAAGTGCAAGATTACAGACATGATACTGCTGACAGATGGGACCGGAGACAGAGATCACAGATGCTTTGTTAGCAACTGAGCACAGAGGTTTAGGTGCAATTCTACTATGCTACTGTACATGTCAGACAATGTAAACAGGAATGGAAATCATTGTATTTGGTTACTGCAATGTTATGAATGAATGAATGAATGAATGAATGCCTTTATTGTCATTGCACAAGTTATGACAAAATTGGGAAATTATCCTTGTCATTGCAAGAAAAAAAAATGTCAGAAAGGATACAAATACATAAAAAATAAGAAAAAGCAAACACAAAATATGACTAAATGGAATATAAAATTGCAAAGTAATTGGAATCAATTGCAAAGTAATTGGAATCAATTGGAAAGTAATTAAGCATGCATGTGGCAATGGTAATTTTTTCCATCAGAATGTACCTGACATTCACCTTAGGGTGGTATGTGTATCCAATCCAACCATGAGGCAGGGTCGCCAACTCTCACGCATCTGGCGTGACACTCGCACTTTCCCACTCCTACGCTCACGCAAGAAATCGCACACCAAAATCTTATAATGGATCTTATTCCATTATAAACCTAAAATTAACTGCATCAAAAACGTCAGGGTAGTTTGCAAACCCTACAGACTATTTACAAGGTAATAAAACCCTAACATATATATATAAATGTGTGTGCAAGTGCGTACAGACGTGTCTGGAATTGAAAAATCTCACTTCAGCCAGCTGACCGAAGTTGGTAGTCCAGATCAGCACAGCAGCACAGGTAGCTGGTATAGCCCTGCCAGGATGGGGGGCTCACAGAGGGTATCACACCAGCACTAAAGGTGATTCTATTGTCACTTATACTCATAGAAAACCAATGTGAATTCAGGGAGAGCTTCCTCAATTGGCAGGGATCGAATCTCCCCTGAAGCCCATATCCCCTGAGCCACAATGACGCTGTTAATAGGTATATGAGTAATATTTAAATATTTCTCAGCACAAAATTCAGTCAAATGTGGACGAAAAGCAGAAAGACTTACACACAGCATGGTTTGAGTCACACTCTCATAAAGACACACAATCCAAGTCCCGCACTAGAGAGTAAAAAAAAGAAAAACCTTTTGTGGCACTCTCTCTTTCTGGCTCAGGAGGCGAGACGCACGGCAGACCCGATAGGATGGGTCCTGCAGATATCTCTGTTTGGCAGCGATTTCTTGGGCCTCCACGGCACACCTGGTCCCTACAAGTCCTCCTCCTGCTTTATCTTCCTCAATACAAACATCCAGCCATTATTCACTGGGCCTCTGCTTGCCTAGAAACCTCTGTCTGCCTGTTTTAGGGTCCAGAATTCCTCCTCATTGAGATTCATGAGGCCTGCTCTCAGTCTTCTCCAGGATCGTGCGTGACATTGCCAGCTGATGTTCCCTGAGTCTGGCCCCTGGGTGGGGTTCTGCTCGCTCAGTCTGTTGGAAGGAACAGCGATGATTTTTTTTATGGTTGTTTTATTATTCATACTAATGAGAAACTGTATGGATTGTTGTGGTTGGAAATATAAGGGTGTGAAATTGCGGCAAATTTATTCACAGACTAACCTCACTGGTGAAAATGTAATTCGGTGCCACGTAGTGCTAAATTAGCAGTAAATGGAATCCTTACGTCAGTCACCAGAGATGTATTCATAGACAGCGGGTAGATACTGAGCCAATTGTCGTCCAGATCAAGTATCACGCTCCCTTTGATTCCTGTCAGCACATAAAATGGTTATCCCCGCAGACACATTTTAGATTTACATTAAATTTTCTTGTCAATCCTTTTATGTCTGCCTCAATATAAAATTATTTTATTTGTATTTTTGACCAGCTACCGTTGGCATATTTTCACAGCGGCATTCTCTGAAACATAGCTCAGCTATTTACACTTAAGGGAAAAACAAATATTGGATACAATTGCGTTTGAGAAAAAAAACAAAATTATTCTGTGATTAATTAAGTTCAGCTCATAGAGGGCAGCTAAGAAAGGCTGGCAGGAGTACTCTATTTACCTAGTGATGATTACTCTGTGACGATTACTCATTTTTAAGGCATTCGTAATTCATTGTATTGTGCCTGCAGTCATTATATGAAATGCTTAAGGCTTTCGAGTCCTCTTGTATCCTTAAATGTGATTTATATTTACAACATATAAGACACTCAAACAAAAACACTTTCTTTCATTATTTCATCTAGTCAGAATTACTCAGTCATTCGAGTCAGAATTACTTAGAATATCAGTGTAAATAATCATTAGCAATGGGCTCTTACCCTCATTATTCCCCCTTAGTGCCCCCAACTCCCTCGGGCCCCAAACTGCGAGCTGTGAATGGGGCATTATCTGGTGGTAGTTTTTGTAACATTGCCCAGTGTTGCTTGTATTGTGGATAAAGAACAAGAATGGATTTTTATCACTGAACCCTTACAGGTGTATGAACAAACAGGAAGGCATACTTTGCCTGCAAGTCATTAATAAATATTATTATTTGTACATTATTTCAATTGGAAAATTATTTAAAATGGATATAAAGTCCACTGTTGTTAAAACGTTAACATTTTAAAGCTATTTTTCCCCCTAGAATTAACAAAGTTTCAGCAAGCTGGTGTGCTGAAGTGAAAAGAGCTAATTCCAGCTCAGTGGAAGACCACTGCTTGAGGAGGAGAGAAAATTATTTTTAAATTATTTTAAAATAATGTAAGTTCTTAGTGTTCAGGGAAGAAGTATTGAATAAAAGTTAATAAAAAGTGAATGAGTTAAATAAAAGATATGAAATAGTATTTCGTGAAAATCTCATGTATACAGGAGTTAAACACAATTTTTCTTATATAATCACCAAGGAATCTGCTAACCAATAAAAATAATGCTATATTTATGTAATATTAACCAAATTACGACATTGTATGGTGCCACCAAACACCGACAGGCCGTCACATGCCAAGTGCTGAGGGCTGCGGCTTGTCCAAACATGCTCAATGCTCCATGATCCTCAAATTATTTTTCATGCCCATAAATGCTACCTGGAGTTTAATCTTGACTTAAGTAGGTCAAACTAAAGGAACCTGAAAGGATCAGCATAATATTATGGTCTGTCTTCCAAATATCACTCTTAGATCAGCATCGCTGTTTTTTTCTTTCATCTTCACTCAAATTTCAACAGAATGGCATTATGAACCTTCAGGTAATTAACTGATAAGGACTGCTTTTGAACAAGGCCATGCACACTATACGATAAAAATTAAGTAATAAGAATTTCAGAGGTAGGTGAGAAGATGCTATATAATCTATACACTCAGTGTGGCTTTCCCCAATTTGCAGGCAAACAAAGAATTCAATGTGGCCCACAACCACGTAAGTCAGGGTTGATTGTAAAGAATGAAATCATACCTGAGGTAAAGAAGGAGCCTGGATATGGGGGGAGGTGAATGAGGGGTAGGAAACAATAGCACAGGTAGCACAGGAAATGTGACCTTTCAGTTCATCCAGTGTGTGTGGTACTGTAGGATGGCCTTGGAAATGCTAATGGAAGTGGCATGAATAGGGCTGGCGGAGGGGTCATGCTTGTTCCGTTTCCTTCTAGTGAAGAACAGGATTTGCGGTGACCCCCCACCTTACCCGGCAGGCTGAGGTAATACAACTGTCTGCAAAAAACGCCATGTTAAGGGAGGACAAAGGCATCATAAATGCCTACAAAAATCAAGACAGAGAGTAGAGAAAAGCTCAATCACACCCTATGTGTGTCCTCCACACCACACCCTATGCAGAGATAGAGAGCGGCAGAGAGATTTCAATGTCAGTGTATGACTGTATGTGGTATGTCTCTCAGGTGACCATGCAGGGATGCTGTGGAGCATAGGGTGATTCCAAGGACCTCTGAGTGACAGAGGTCATAAAAAATTGCCACATAATTGGATTGGACTGAGTTGGGGGCCCAGTATTACCTCATTTCCACAAACACCAACTGGTGCCACTACTGGGTCTGTTCTTGCTTGGTGCCTTTTGAGAACCTGCCTGCATTTCCACCGGCTTCAAAATAGAGCAGAACAGAAATGTTATGCCGGCGCAAGTGAGAGTAAAGGACTGTAAGCGGTCATATAAATTCAGTGTTTTTGGATTTATTTTGATCTATTTTAAATTTTACATTTTTATAAGCCGCCGAAATGAAAGAAGAGTCTTTAAATTTCAAAGTTTTCAGAGTATGACTCGTTGTGCTCAATTGCCTGTATCCATTTTTGTCTTCTTAAAGGCTGTATTTCTCCCCAGTCTGTGTGTGTAAGTGAGTTCATTCTCACTCGCTGTCCTACCTCGGCCCTTTTAAGGATCCCGCAATAAAAGAGTCTGCTATAAATCGAACTTTGCTGCCCGCCTCAAGATTTCTTTTCCACTCGAGTGCCACAATATTTTATTTATTCAACCTGTGTTATGTTTATAATTTATTATTAAATTTTGCCAGCAAATCGATCTTTTATTTTCCACAGTATATAAAAAAAAAAACGATGTAATGTTATTCTGCAAGTAAGCTGGCAAATTGTTTCATTTTTGGCACCGGTGATATTACACAAAACTATATTGGTCGTGGATTGAATGTTGCGAGTATGCGTTTGGTTTGAACACAATAGCCCATCCCATTTTCCAAATTCTGAGACCAGCGTTTCTATGGTGCCGTGATGGAGCCGTTTTTTTTGGCCAAAGGCCAGTGTTTTGGAACCCGGTACCGGCTCTGGCTCCTCATTGGTGGAAACGAGACATCAGATATGCTTTCATGGGGCCCAACATCTCTAGCTGCACCCTTGACTTTAAGAAATTGTGAAAGCAGTGACATTAATCACGTCTATATATAAGTAATGAATGTGACCATTCGTTTGGCATTAATAAGAGAAAAAATGCTACTTAGAATAGGATGCCTTTCTATTTTATTATAACTGAACTAATATATACATGTTTTACTGTTTATTTTTCACATTTATTCTTTCCAATATTTTAAAATGGAACAGAAGAAACTTCCTTACTTCTAAATTGGTATGTCGTGTGTGAATGTTTTTTTTTGTCTACCTTTGATACTGCCAGAAACTTCCAATTATGTAGATTTTTTTTGCACTTTGTTGAGAGGAGAAAAATAAGACTCAAATCTTTACAGTGAAGGACCTAAATGTGAAATCGATTCACATTCACACGGGGGCTTTCAAAAGATAACAGGTTTTTGATGGATGGTCATGGGCCCTGGCAACTGTAGTTGTGAAGCAGACTTTATGTATCGTTTGAGAATCAAATAAAATCTGTTGCGGTGTCCTCCAGGGTAGCCTGACAGTATCACGCTCAGGTCCAGAATACAGCCTTTCAGCTTGTAGTCCATTTTTAGAAATACTTTCCTTGTAGCGTCACAAGATTCTGAGGCAATGGTTTGCAACTTTTTGTAAACCAGTTGAAAAAGAGAAATAAATTAATTGATTAAACTCTTATGTGTCTCTTTCCCCTGGTATCCAACAGTTGTAACAGACGATGACCCATGACTAATTCATGCGCTCTCTCTTTTGAGAGACTTAGCTTTACTTGTAAACTCTTATTTCAGGAGTATTTTCAAGGGAAACATGCCTGTTTTTTTCTTGTTTGGAAATGGAACAATTGTGAAAACAGTCTTTAAGTCAAATCATTCATCAGGATTGTTTTTGCGCAATCAAGGATTTTGTGGAAACTCCCCTTGCCTTCAGATTTTCTTTTTTTTCTCATTTACTTTCTTCCTTTTTTACGTGTCTTTTCTTTAGTGGTTCTCACCTCGGATTTGGCTCAAGGTCTGCAGCACCTCCTGCACTGCTGCCATTTGTTTTCTTACTCCCTTGCACTTGTTCTTTGCTGAGATGTCAGACATTCATTTCCATTCTAATTCAAAACAACTCTGCTATGAAGCAGAGCTCAGAGTTTAGCATTCTCAGAGATATTTTATTTAGAAACTTAGAACTTAAAACGCTTCAGAAGCTGAAGGATGGACCCATTTTCAATTAATGATTCCCTGCTGCTTTAATACTGGATGTGCATCATATCAGTAAGCATGGGAATCGTCTCTGTGTCATTTCTGCTTTCAGTCACTGCAGCTTCCTCTCTGCTATGTTTCCTCACTTCTCTCGGGGCTCTATTGATTTGAGATCACATTTTAAGATTACAAAGTCACAGATCGCACGCATATTTTAAATGGTACCTGACTGTGATTCAGTTCAGCAGATCTCACATTCAGAGTAAATCATAATGAATTGCATGATTCATGCTCTATACCTTCTCTTTTGAAAGGGACACTGAGGGGACAAAAACCATGAAAACATGAAAACTTTTATCCCGTTGGACTCAGTTTTTTGGTATGCACATTTATTATACATAATTCCCTACAGTGTAGAGATTATATGTTAGGTGCCGTTGGTATCAGTGTTTCTCACATTGGTTCTCAAGGACGCCCAGACAGTTCATGTTTTTGCTTCCTCCCAGCTCCCAAGATTGTTGCGTGTCTGGCAGGGATCCGGGAGGGAGCAAAAACATGGACCCTGAGGGACCGGGTTGGGAACCACAGCTTTATATAGACACTATTATATGTAGACAGATTTAGAATCCCAGACGACAACGGTATTGACTGGGCAGGAGTCTGATTGTTATTCGTAAGGAAAAGTCATAACAAAAACTGCTAAGCTTGCAAAAATGGTTAGTTTACTGGCATTTGCCTTGTTGCTTAGCTAAAGCTTGCAGTTCTCTCTTTGAGGTTATAATTGTTTTTTTTTCCTTAACTACTACACCATCCGCTATTCCTTGGGTTGATCGCCTTTGCGATTACAGATTTATTACCCCTTGATTACTATGGCATTTGTTCTTTTTCAGTTCACTTGTTTCCCGTTTGATCTGACAGGTGCCACCAGCTGGAATTTCAAATATTTCACCAACCGCAGACTGAATTATTCATGACTTTTTTATTTTTAGTAATTGGTGACGTGTGACCTTCACAAGATTAATGCTGCATTTGTACTAACATTCCAATTCTCCAATAAATTACATATTTTAATGTTTTTCTATGTCTTTTCCCCCCACACAAGGCAGTATACAATTCTGCACTCTTACAATAACTTACTTCTCTTCCGATTCCTATTTCCAATTATGTCAGTATTGTTAATCCTGATTGCAATAAAAGAAACATAATAGGTCACACTGTAGAACTTCTAACCATGCATAGACAAAGTGAGAATCGCAGGCAAGAAGCCCCCTTTCTTTCATGTCTTTCAGCTAATCAGCTTGAGCTAATCATAGGTAATGTTTCATTACACTGCTCACAAACTACGGGAGAGTCATTTATGGGTAATAACTGCAGGGGAGCCATGCTGGTTATTTGCATAGATTTGCTTCTCTGGGAAATTACAGCATTTCTATGATGGGCACCACTAATCAGGTAGTGGGAAGACTGGGTAATGCAAATGATTTAAATTTGTTTTGTTTAATTTCATGTTTGGGCAGATTTTTTAATGTAGCATTATAAATACAGCAATAGAAAATTGTATTGCTGGAACACCCACAATATAGTGGATTTAAGTTGCTTTTACAAAGGAAGCAGAAAACAAAGATTGGAGGGAAACGATGTAGATTGAGGTGATAGAATACAGAAAAATTTTAAGTTAGATGACATCTTGGAAAGCAAAGGCAGTGATTTGCAGCTGTCACCATAGAGAGAAAGTGAAATCTAAAGTCTTCAGTTTTAAATTAAGGAATATACCCACCCCAACTGTTCATTTACATATAGTTAACAATGTAACTATATAGTATAAGGAGGGCTGTCACAAATATAATCAGGTGTCACATCTTAAAACAGAAAAAAATATGAAAACCAAAGCCTGTAAAATAATAAAGCATGGCCAATATTTCTCATTTACCTTCTATTTTGGTTGTGCGAGTGCATCGTTTTAGCCAGAATGAATATAAATGCAGGCATGGAACTCGCTCTGCTTAAGCTATTTCGACAAATTAACAAATTTAGCATGCAGCTATTGTAGAAGACAGTTTAGCCATTTTTGCATCTTCCTGCGACCCCCCGAAATTTGTGTTGCAGGTTAGTGGTTGCGGGGGGGGGGGGGGATTATACCTGGTATTCTGTGAAGGACGTAGGAGATGGTGGACAGCCGTAATTGTTTTTAATTTGAGGGGGTCTGTGGCTCAGCCGGCACTGTCACATGCTAACGAGTAAACATGAATCACGAGGCTTCCCACTGAAATGTTAATTACCCCAGGAGTCGCGTATCCACTCTTTTTGCTTGTTATGTAAAAACACCTTTGATTAAGTATCTGCTCCACTTCTACTGCAGAAATGTCTGCGGAATAAATATCACTCATGCCCTGCTCTTAGGGATGGCAAAGTCAGAATTAATGACTAGGGCAGGCATGCTGAACTGCATTGTTTAGGCTATTAACAGTGAAGGGCTCGATTCATTGTGAACAAAATGGAGAGAACAGAGATCACTGGAAATTTATCATGACGTGGAAATATCATCATGCTAGATGCTGTCTGTGACACATGTGTGAATTAAAGTGTGTATATGAAATTATGACATATTTTACTTTTTAAAAAATGTCAACAGCATTGCAGAGAGACAGGAAACATGTTACAACCCTCTTCAACCCCCCAGTTTAATTATGACATTTGTTGCTTAATGTAGCACATTCCTCCTTGATTCCAGAGAAAGGATAAAGTTTCCGAGCTGGTCTCACTGCAGCATGAGAAGGCGTACATGAAATGTGACAAAGTGTGTGCACTTGGAATGGCACAGGACTGACACAGGACCGGTTGCTGAAAAGGGTTCTTTATTTGGGGAATATAGTGTATTTTATATAACCAGGATGGACAGTATACAGTACAGAAATACAAAAAAGAAAACTGCCTTTTCTGGGGGAATGGAAATGAAAACCGCACAGACATATTGGGGACACTGAACAGGCTTGCAGGAGCGTAGGGATCTAGCTGAGGATTTGGAGAAACAGCACATTAATCTAAACTCTTCGCATGGAACATGAGATAGATGAAGTTAATCAAGATACTAAACCTGGTCTCCTGTCCCACCCTACTGAGACTTAGAAATTTCAGTAGACAGCTTCTGGAGGACAGTTATATATATTTAATATATATTGTTTCTTTCTTTTTTCCCATCTTGTGTTTTCCGTTATAAAAATACTTACAATACAGTTATATCTAGTGTTACTAATAATTCATAATACTTATATAGCAAACTATGTTCAGTGACATCAATGGTGGGATAACTTTGCTAATACTGACTGCAGGGACGAAACAGTGTAAGATAGGAAGCCAGCCTTGACCACTTGTCAGAGTATGCCATTACTACATAATAATAGGCTTTCTTTGATACGTGCAACAAGTATATTGAAAAAGTTTTTTTTTTTTTTTGCAGTATTAATAAAAATTAGTCTAGTATAAATGTTTCTTAGGCTTATATAAGATGATGTATTCACTCACTTATCCTCCTTAAGAAACTTTGCAAGGTCTAATTTCAACTTTGTATCTCATTGGCACTGAGCCTGGCATGGGAATGTATTGTTGATACAATATAACCAATATATTCCATGATAAAATTGTCTTACAAGCAACTAAAGTGCCTGTTTTTAATAGATTTCCAGCGCATCCATCTGCTTGCAATCGTACGATGAAAAATGTGCCTGCTTTCTGCCTTAGCTGCATTTTATTAATATTCAGAGATTTCAACATTCCCCCCCCCCCCATCCCATTTTTATTTTCTGACCACGCTTGCCATAGCTTTGAAATTTCTCATTTCCCTGGACTTCTTGTTTTGTAAGAGTGTCAGAGTGCTATATATATATATATATATACACACACACACAAAATGCAACATGCTACAGTGAGTGTATGGTGTGTTTTAGACAAGGCGTATCTCATCCTCATATAGCTACTGTTTACACACCTGTTGGCCCCAATGCTGAAGACTGCTCCCTGAAAAGAGCTGACAAGGCAAAGGATTGCACAGAAATGACAGGGTTCACTTCCAGTAGGACTAGCAGAGACCAATTACTGTGTTTAAGCCTGCAGGTGGTCATAGTTTTCATTCTATGCCTTTCCATCCCATCTTATCACCTTTAAGCCAGAGAGGTGTAGTATGACTTTACTGGCCGGAGACACTTATGAAACCAAAATATGATTTAGGAAGCTATCAGGAGGTGGGACCACCAAGGAAGAGAGGTTTTACACCCACAGAACAGGATTACCCTGGATGAAAGGGGCGAGGGGGATCCTTTAATTTTACAATTACAGCCAACTGAAAAGTAATTTGTTGGTCTTTAATTAAACCTGTGAAATTGCACAGATGCCAGAGAGCCACACAATTGCTGTTTGTCTCCCGTTGCTAGGAGACCGTTAGCAGCTCAGCCATGATTAACTCCAAAGGGTTAACAGTTCATTAGCATCCCATTCTGTGTCATTTTCATAAAGGCCTGACATTGATTTAATAGTTCTTTTGATTCCGGAACTAGAGCTTTAGGATTTGTTATCTGCAATTTAGAAAGGAGCTCAAGATTAAAGATCTCCTTAGAGTTAATAAATGTGGCAAATGGAACCAAATGATATATTTCAAATTAAATGAGCATTATTTTGCCATTCATATGAGTACTTTTTTTGAAATATTTTGAGAAATATGAGAGGATTTCTATGTTGAATAATACTCTAAAAACAGCCCATTTTCATCTTGCTTATGTTCCTCACCGTTACTCACCATTACCTATGATTTCAACACATCATACCAATCTGGAAGATGAGGTTGATGATGGGCCTTTCAGCTAAATTGTAGACAAGATGTTTCACGCTATTCTTTCCGTAAAGAATGTGATGTTTACTTCTGAGACAGCAGAGCTACATGTGTGCTCATCCACAGAAGTTACGGTACTTTGTTACCATCTGTTCAAAAATTTGAATCGGGATACTAATATACGAAAATGTACAGCCAAAGATCAAAACAATGGTCCAGTGGAAGGAAACTCACAGAAGTTTTACTTTGGTCCCCATTAACCAAAATCCAGTTCACAGAATCCAGATGATTATGGACAACTGGACCAGAAATCCAGAGTACAAGGGAATTCAATAGCCATGGAGAACATCTGTCTAGCTACGTGCTCCGTTTTCCAGAGATATTATCCTTGAATTAGTATCAGTCTTACCCACAATCCACCCTGGCCTCGGGCCTCCAGAAACCAAGCTGGTGATAAATCCAAGATAAAAGGGAGGAATGGGAGGAGCTGAACAGAATCTAGTGGATGTTTGTTTCTCACACAAAGACAAATTGCGACATCTCGCCCCTCCGAAAGCTCAGACAGGAATGTGATTCGGTAAGAAGGAACCGGTGTGATGAATCTGTTGTTTCAGTATGACGACCATGTCTTTAAAACATTTATCTCCCGTGACAATTGCTGGAGGCAATGAAATAATTAAAGCGTGTGCTGCAGGTTATGGTGGTGCTGGAGCTAAGCTTCCTGGCTGTTACATTTGATTGTTTCTGACATTTCTTATTGATTTTACAAGAGTTAAAAAAAACGATTTCACTGAGTGGGTAGGTCGGGAGAAATGATATCCAAAACAGAGAAAACAATTTTTATTTCAAAACTGAGAATTTATGTAATGCTGTATAGATCACCTCTTTAGCAGCTGTGTTTGCAATGGCACCATTGAGGATAGAATATTAACTAATACGTTTCATATTTTATCAATCATAATATAATCATATATTGGAATCTTGCTGTAGGCTATCACTGACAGCAAGCTGGCAAGTTAGGTATAGCGAGCGTTTTTTGTTCATTCTTGCTCACAATTACTCTGACGAAGTAAGCACTTTGAAGAATGATTGATAAGATCTTAATATAGGCAATAAACAAACTATAAAAGACGACTGTTATTTTATAACATTTAAGAATATGTGAATAGCTACCTGACCCTTTTTTAAAAAAATCAAATATTTGTTTAAATAGTTTATCACCTTCTTAAATAATGATTTGGAGTGATTTGTCTTCTCTGTAAGTATAAATACCACACATCATTGTATTCTACACATACATACTGTATTACCACTGTATTTTTTTAATTCTTTGGCCAGTAACATTTATGCTACAGTAAAGCTAGCTAGTTGGTGAAACAGCTATCAAATCCAGTCATTTCAATGTGATGTCAGTTTCTAGTCATTAACATATATGTTATTATCCTTGGGTTGATCTCACTTACCTATCCATGTAGTGTTCAGTCCTGATAGACAGATCCAGAGAACAACTTTACTCCCAGGCATACGGGATGAAGGATTCAATGGTAGGCATTTGGCAACAAACAAATGAGCAGGGAAACAAACGAGACTGCAAGGGGTCAAAACAAGAAGGTGAGTAGGGGAAGGACAGGGGCAGACAGGAGGAGCGACGGCAATGAGCGGCCTGCGGCTGGTGAGACAAACGGGTACTTAAATATAAAGGGTAACGAGGGGCAACAAGCAACAGGCGTGGCTCATCAGGGCGACATTCGGCAGGAGACAGGAGGGTCGGGCAGACATGATGGGCATACATAAGAATCACAGAACAACAATCTCTTGTTTTGGTTGATTTTCTTCTGTCAGCTTTTACTTTTCTGCTTGTCAATACCTCCATTCCTCATGCATAATTTAAAAATAAATAAGTAGTGCATGTTTCTCCACTGCAGTGGGAGTACACGTCTCTCCTTGGAAACAAGCTGCTACATCACTCTCCCTGTTTTACACCAGATAGGTCAGAGAAGCTCTTGTATGAGGCATGGCAGATAAAGGTGTCTGAGGACTAGCAGGAAAGCAAAGAGGTTACAGGATCAGCACAGGCGGACGCTGCTACGTCCTGCTGTTCGTTACATTTTTTTAAAGCCTTGCTCCATTACAGCTATGCTTCCGAAGCAACAGTGAGTCACAGACTGCTGAGGACATTAATTTGCTTTTGTTCTGGGCAATCTGCTGTCTGTGACACAGCTCCAGAAAGAGAGAGGAAGATCTAGCTATACCTATAAAATAATACACAGAATAAGATGACCAGGTAATCCATGTCAGGGAGGATACACTGAGTTTCTTTAGGTTTTACAAACAAATTTATTACTGAAAGGCTTCTGTGCTTCATCAGCAAACTGCTAGAAGCCCGACATGAAAAAGAATAAGTGTGGTTTAGAAGTGAAATCAAAGGGTCTTAAACATCCTACTCATGATGTAACTTACTGAATAAGCTTGGTCTTGGTATCTATAGTAGTTTACAAGCTAAGGTGCTTGCTTGTTTGGAAAATGAGGATAGGTATATGTGTATACATCATATGTATGTATTTTATGATGTGATAATAATAGCTATAGACCTACATTAATCATTGAATGGATGTTTGAGCGATGCTATTGGTTAGTCAGCTGATGATGCTGGGAGAGTCAGGCCACAAGCGAGTTCATTAACAGCTTTCAAACTCACTGCTCCCACCCCAGATGGCCAGGATGAAACTGCCCACAAAGGTGTTTCTGATCTAAGAGGAAGTGACCCAAATGGACACAACCCTGCCCCCCTCCCCCCAGGACTTTGTTAGAAGTAAGTCTACATTCACTTAAATAACCTGTGGTCAGTTGAATGACAAGCCATATTAGCATAATACGGTGTTAACATATGATTGCAATACAATTTGGATAATAATTTAGATTTATGTACAATACGATATGATACGATATTATGTGATATGATACGATATGATTAGTGGCTGTTAAGTGGAAAAAAGAAGCTGAAATAATAAAATACTTGGAGTGTAGGGATTTTTTTTGTTTACATACATACCTACATCTACATTTTATAAATAAAAAATAATTCCTCATTGGAAAAATATGTGAAAGACTAGTATTAAGCCATATTTTTGTTCCATTATTATTATTATTATTACCTTATTTCATGCTACAGACAGTGGTTGTATTGAAAGCTTATGTCAATAAACTGATTAATTAAAATAGTTTATTAAAATATTTTAAAAATTAAATTCAGTTCCTGTGATATTCGTTGGGTTTCCTATCTGATATATATTTTATATTCTTAGGAGTCTTTTTGCTGGTTTCCCCTGGGTGTTTTTTTTATGTTTATTTTTATTTATAATAACAAACCTTAAACTATGAGTGAATGAGCAACAGAGGAACCATAGAGTTATGCTCCTAAAGATCGTGTCCTGGGACCTATACTGTCCACACAGACTGTTTGTGCAGTTTTGTTAGTATAGACTTGCATAGGCCAAAGTTTCACTTTTTCCTGTTTATGCAACTAGATATTTTACTCTATTAACTCTGGTTAAATTTCAAGCCCCGAGCGCACAACAGCGAGGCTCTTTCTGAAACTTGAGCCCATTTCCTTAATTAGAGTGCTGCTTGCTCCCTCCTGTGCAGGCTGCCAGGCCACATCCCCCAATTTATCTGCTACCACCTCATATTTACAGACTAAAAGACTTGGAAAGAGCACAGAAAGGCCCCTCAGGGCACAGGGCGCTGTAGTGGGCTCTGCTTAAGTCAAATTTCAGTATTTCTATGCTTTCTTTTGCTGTGCCAGATGAGAGGACGGAGCGTCATATTCTCCAGACAATGCACTGGCCTGAGGGAAAGAAGCAGATAAAGTTGATGTAGCGTGTTATTTTAATGCACTACTAAGAGCTTGTGGGAAGTTAATGCATTAGGAAGATGAACTATCCCTTCATTTAACAAGAGAAAATGACACATATTAATTGTTAAGATCTTGGCACAATTTGAAAATATTATTAAAGTATCACAGAGGAGGAGGTCTCAGTCATGTCTAATTTGATGATGTCACCTCAGCTGCACTTACCAAATTGCAGAAGACAACACTAGTTACACTTTGATATTCTGAATCCATTACGCATATCATGGTGACTGTCTTGGGCATAACCGATGATGAACCACAGTGTATGGCAAAAGCACAGCCCGTAATAACACCAGCAATGAGCTCTTAGCTGGGCTTTTAGGAGCAATACACTGCCCCCTACTGTTCAGGGCCATCGCATGTCGTCAAAGAAGTAGGTCAGAAGCAGCAAAGCCAAACACCTCACCAATAGGCCTTATTGAAACCTCTTAGTAAGGTGCAATGTTTCATGACGTAAAATTGACCTAACAAAAAGCTACCACATGCAATGAAATTATCCTTTATTTGCAATTTGCACAAGTACATTGGACAGTTTCTCATTCCATATCCCATCATGCACTCCTTTTTGAGATACGCACACATGAATATAGCTGAGAGTTAAGCTTGGGATCCAAGCACAGAGTTAGGCTGTTTATCTGACACTCCGGAGTACTTTGTGGGTTAAATGCCACATTCAAGGGTCCAACAGACACGTGACTATTCTGGCAAGGACAACCAGCAACCGTCTGACCACAGATACAGCAGTCTAACCTGCTGAGCTACAGAACACCCACCTTTAATTGAACACCTTGAATTATTTACTTTATTTGTGTTGCCCTGTTTCTTGTGGCATAACTTGCACAGCATACGATATATTCATCTGTGCAGCTAAGCTACAAAGTGCACGGTTACAGGTAAACTAAGCGTTGTTGGGTACAGGTTAGCGATAGCCACTGTACTTGGGCTCCTGTCCGGTTTTTCTGCCTTCCTGTTTAAATAACTTCCATTTTCGCTAAGAGTTCTTTTAATTTAAGCATCCATTTGTTCCATTAGCTGTGATATACTGTTCGGCATTATTACTGATTCTGAGTAGAAAATAACAGGCTGCTTTTCTCAAGCATCTTTTAAGTACTTGCTTCTTAGTAGCTCATAGCTTGAGCGCAGACACTCTGTGTTAAGAGCCCTTTGGCTCCACCTTGTTACGCTTCTGAAAGTGGCTTTTGTGAGACTTAGAAGGCGGCCAGGGGTGGTTCCTTCAGATTTGGAGGAGGAGTTCCCTGTCAGTGGTTTTCCCTGATAAACATTGTATGGCTTTTTGCGACTTTGGTTTTTGTTTTTTTTTTGTTGCCGCCGCATCCTGACAAAACCACAACGACCTTATCAGCTCTGTGTGAGGAACCCTCTTGGAGATATCTAAACAACTTTAGAAGTAGCTTCTCCCACATGCCCCTAAAATGTTTAACTCCAAGTAGAAGCTTATTTGATTGTTTTGCTCAAATTACTGTTGTTTTTACCTGCCCTACTCAGGATTCTTTGGACACATTGGGTCCTTGGCGAATGAAATCTGACTCAGATTTTTATTTCAACAAATCCCCCCATCCATCATCTAACCACGCCGGCCTGGAACCTATCTCAGGCAGCGTAATGCAAAGGAGTGGAATACACTCTGGACAGGATGCCGGCCATTTCAGGGCACATACACACTACTGGCCGTGTAGAGACACCAATTAACCCAACTGTCTTCGAATTGTGGGAGGACATCACAGCACCTTTGGGAGATGGAGAACGTAGAAACTTCACATACGTAGACTGAGGCAAAACTCAAATCCCAAAAGTGGACGGCAGCACACCATACCTCCCTAGTAACCTAAAGTATCCTTCCATATTCACTATATAGGGCTTCTTTTTTCTGTTGATGCAAAGGGCCATGTTACTTAATACATACAATATTTATTTTGCATCTGCTGGAGCTATGATCTTTTTTAGTGTGTCTCAGATCTCTCAAATCATGAGTTTCCCTTTGACGGATTGATTCTAACTTATAGTTCATCTAGCGGTCTTTGGTTCCATGTTCCATGTCTTTGCTGATTGCCTGGCCTTGTTGAAGTTGGCAATTAGGTCCTTTTTAGTTACACAGTTAACGATAAGTGGTGAGTCCTGTCAATACTGTCATTTTTGTATTTACATTCTCACAGATAACCAGGTAAGCCTCAGAGAGAGTGGATCCCCCCCCCTGCCCCCACCCCGTACACATACCCCCTTCCTTTCTGCTGTTTTTTGTCAGCACCATTTCTCATCCCCTGGTCTCTCATCAGAACTCAATTCCCAGCATGTCCAGTTTATGGCCAGTCCTATCAGAGCAGCCTGCACCATCAACAGCGGGGGAATTCTAATCCGAACTGCAAACTCTGCTTCTTCTCACGCGCACCAAAAAAGTGTTACCTGGTTTCGGCCAAACACTCAGCAAAATAATAAATACGGCAAGTAGCAATGCCTGATGGGAAACTCTATATTTCAGAGGGTTATCGGTATCAGGCCTGAAGTTTTCCTTTAACCGCTACGGACACAAATCAATCTCATCATCTGGGATGTTTCTTTTGTTCACACGATATACAGTGGTACCTCAGTTCTCGGACTCATTAGAACTCGAATTTCTTAATAGTCGAATCAACCAGTTCGAAAAAAAAATTACCTAGAGCTTGATCTGAATCTCAGAAGTCAAATCGTGAACGCCGACCTTAGATAACTTGTACACGCGGGGAAATGAGTCACACGGCATGTCTCTCAGCGGAAACAAAGGGTAACGCTTCAGTCTCAGCCTCGCATTCGCTGTGATAGCATCGTGCATGTTTACAC
>JAODJU010000046.1:14633263-14643357 GCA_026776725.1 Gnathonemus echidnorhynchus
CATTGTCTAAATGTATTTTTACTGTCTAAATATATGTATTCAGTTAGTGTAAACATGCACGGTGCTATCACAGTGAACGCGAGGCTGAGACTGAAGCGTTACCCTTTGTTTCCGCTGAGAGACGTGCTGCGTGACTCATTTCCCCGCGCCTATAAGTCATCTTAGGTCGGCGTTCACGGTTTGAATTCTAAGATTCAGATCGAGCTCTAGGAAGTTTTTTTTCGAACTGGTTGGTTCGACTTTTAAGAAATTCGAGTTCTAATGAGTTCGGGAACTGTGGTACCACTATATATTTTTTTTTGTTTTTTTTAAAGGCATAGGCCCAGTGGGTAGGAGGCTGTGACTGAAGGTCAGATTTGAATCCCAGGGTTAGCAGAGTGATGTCATCGTTGGGCCCCTGAGCGAGGCCCTTAACCCCCCCAGTTGCTCCAGGAACTGTCTGACCCTGACCATACAATTATTATTAGTATTAGTATTGTGATATAGTTAGAGATATGAGACTATCACAGAGCATGCTATTGTCTGCTATTACACAGTTTCTTAAAAAACAAATAAGCGGTTTGATAGATTTGAATGTTGTCCACATAAAAACTACATAGACAAGTGGTTTTGTACTATTTGCTAAGGGGCATTTTAGATATACAGGTAGGTCTCTCATAATAGGGTAAGCTACATAAACACAGACGCCTGATAAAATAAAGATTTCAATGGAAGTTGATTTAATAAAATATGCTTTAATCTGGAAATAACATAATGAGTCTACAGGCCTAAATGAATAGGTTAATGCATCTTATCAAAATTAATTACTTAATGCATCATATCAAAATTTGTTTATTCTTTGTAATTTTACCCCAGACATTCAAATTATGAAAATGGCCATTTTAATTGGTGTTATTTAAACTGTTATTCAGTGTAATATATATTAAATTACTTCAAGCTGAGCTAAATGAGCACACATTCATAGAAAAGCAGAAACTAGGAAATATTGAATATGAGACAATTTTTATATTTCATGAATCAATTTTGAAATATTATACTGGGGAAATCTTTAGGGCTTTAAAGAGCTTAGGAGTTAAATGAAAGAGAATTTAAAATACCATTTCTATAGGTTATGGAAACGACTACGAAACTTATTACTCTCTACATCTAGCAAATGGTAATAAGCTACTTTGGCCAGCGAATTTGTCTGCTCGTGGAAAGTGGTGAAACTGCGAGCAACCAAATGCTGCTTATTCCCAAATGTATAAAGGTTTGCTGAGTGGAGGAATCTAGAACCTGGTCACTTCATTTCAGTCACCTAGCAGGGTGAGCGGATACCCAGCCAAGCAGCAGAATCCCAGTGCACCCTGACAAGTTTTACAGGGGCTATCAGGCACTTATTTCCAAGCATAAACATCCAAATCATTGCATCATATGTGAGAATATAATAATGGCATTTAGGAATAATAGCATACAGGAATTTAAGTCCAAAGCAAACATAGCTTTGATACACAGTATTGTCTATTTAGGAGCGGTCAAATCAATTGTGGTTCTGTTGCTTTTCAAAGCCTTTTAAAACATGCAATAGACATTATTAGATTGATTGCAGTGCCAGGAAACTTACAATTAAGATCTTAAGAACTTAACCAAATTAGAAAATCAAATCAAGCATTTTCACAAGAACAGCTTTTTCCCCCTAGTTTGTGTTTGTTTTCTGTAATGGATTACCAATATCAATCGTATCCATTCCCACTGAGCAGACAGAGTATTTGCTACAGGCTACAGTGTTGCCGCCGCTAATTAGCATGATCGCTTCATGACCCGTCCTGGCAATCTCCGGTCGATCAGGGCACCGCGTGTGTTTCCATGCCGATGCCGAGAGCATCTGCCATGGCATCTGGGCGCCCTTGTTATCCAGAAGTGCCCAGGGAGGCTTAAACTGTGGCCTGCTCCCAGAGGCAGCTCCCAGTAGCGGCTCCCAGAAACGGCTCCCAGTAGCTGCTCCCAAAAGCGGCTCCCAGTAGCTGCTCCCAAAAACGGCTCCCAGTAGCTGCTCCCAAAAGCGGCTCCCAGTAGCTGCTCCCAGAAGCGGCTCCCAGTAGCTGCTCCCAGAAGCGGCTCCCAGTAGCTGCTCCCAGAAGCGGCTCCCAGTAGCAGCTCCCAGAAGCGGCTCCCAGTTGCAGTTCACAGGTGTGCTCTCTCAGTTAGAAGATGCATGCTGTTTGCCTTTTGTTAAATAAAAAAAACAGGGCATCCATCGATCTGCATCGCCCCCAGCACTGTGGTTAATGAGGGAGCAGGCAAAATGTTTTTTCTACCTGCACTGGGACAGGCAACAAAAACTGCTACCTTAGCAAAAACGTGGAAGCGGAAGCATATTTTCTTGAAGCGGATCCTTCCTGCTCTCATCCGTCTCGTCCAGGACTGACAGGTGGCATTGAAAAGAAAAGTACTATCTGCCCACCTTTAGCTCCCAGCTCTATGGCTTTTTCTTTCTATATTATCAACTCATAAATGCCATAGAAATATGGCTGTCTTTTGCTTCACAGCCATTCCCTCGCATCTGGTCTCATTTTTCTCCTCGGAGTAGCTCTCTCGTTTTTTTCTTTATCTGTTTTTTGCACCCCACAATGAGGTTCCACCAAGATGCCCCCCTGTCCGCTCTGTGCACTGCGCCTCGGGGACCTGGCCCGCTGGACTCCTCTGGGCCTGATTGATGCGGTTCCTCCAACCCCCAGCAGTGCCGATTGGTCCCTGGATGAAGCAGTCGGGTGATGGGGGGGGGGGTGGTGGATTGGTCTTTCGCTGAATGGTTATTCACAGAGCAGGGGACCCCCACAGGCCCGGGAATGAAACACTGTATCTGCCCGAATGGCCTGCAGACTGGGGGCTGTTCCAGGCTTGTGCTGCTGCCGTGAGAGAATTCTTAGCTTGGGTTTAAAATATCAGGAGGGTAAAAGCATATAAACAGCTGGTGAGGACTGTAACGCAGACCAGAGAACTTTAGTATTAAAGGCGAGATCCTCCAAGGGAACTCAGCTCAGCCTCACCTGGAGTAATGAAGGTAAAACCTGTATTATAATACAATACACTTCTGATCCAATGATTATCTACTGGCACCTTAGTATTTTGTAGAAGGAGATTTACCGTATAAAGCCATTTTTATTACTTCTCTGGCCAATGTCTTTTGTATGAGGGATTGGTGCGTCGGCTTGTGTTTTGCTGGGTCCAGCTTTGTAGACTCCAAGACAAATTTCCCTGTGGGTATTGGTTTGTTATTTATTTATCTGTTGCTGCAGCAAGTGCTGACAGCCAAGTAGAAAGTGATTCTGTGGGGTGCAATTTATTAATGGTGGGATCCCACAACATTCTGTAGGCCCAACGGAACCCTTTGGCACAAGGGGCCCCACGGATTGTGGTGGATAAGCTGGGGATCTTTTATTGTGGCAGGGCGAGCCTCTACTAACAATAAATAGATGCTCCTGCTACAGCAGGACCTTCAATTGGTGAAACTGTAAAAAAAAAAAAAAAAGATAGAAGAGGAACTTCTTATCACAAAAAGAATCAAATAATTTTCTTCTTTTTAAAAAGGAAAAGTATGAGTATGAGAGAAAGAAGACGATATGCGATGGCAGAAGCCACATGGGTGAGGGAGACGTGGCTCAGATTTACGGAGAGAGGATGATCCATTTCATCAATGTCTTATGAAAGTCATACAGCACAAGTCATCCATTTAACAGATTTTCTTTTGAATTATGATGAAAAAAGATGGGACACAAAGGGAATAATTATACCAGGATATAGTCTATCTTAATGATTTGAACAAAATCTCCGAATAAATTTGTGGTTTGTGTGTAAACTTTAATTTGTCAAGTACTTTCTCCTGGTCTGGCATTTGTTTCTCCTTTTGATGAAAAACGAAATACCAGTGAGCTGAATTCCCAGAAAGAGAGGGGGTTAAAAAAATCTATAATAGCATCTTAGTCTGACATCCATCAAAAGCAATTTCTTCACACAGAGCATTTTCTCTGCCAGGTAATGGTGGGAACGAGGACAGATGTTTTTCAAGGAAATTAGATCCCCATGTATTTGTATATATGCTATTGTGTGTGCCAATGTCATTTTTATGTATTCGGTTCTTAAATTCTCAGAATACAAATCAAAAGAAAAATTTCAAACTTTTTATTTGACTCATTTAGTATTTATTTTCAGAAAAAAATATCCATACACCTTTGTTCATCAAGCTTAGTGGAACTTTGTTGATGAATATTTAAGGAAGAATATATTTCTTATCAAGGAACAGGGCTGCTAGGTCCAACTGGGCCTTAATACTGGGTTTACAAACAAGGGAGAGAGGGCATGTAAAAGGAAACACCACCTGCGTGAACTCATTCACACACTTCTGTAGAACGTGGGGTCGTTTTGCCATGCAAGAAAATATTGCATTGTTTTTACAGTCTTTTAGCACTGAAGTTTCTGAAAATGGTTATGCAAGAATTCAAAGGCATGATCAAAGAGTGATCTGTCAAGAATGTGCATGAAATGTTCTTTCATAGAACACAGAGTGGAGATTCTTAAAGAATTTTTACAGTTGTATATGTGATTCTGACTCGATTCGTCTTTTTAAGCGAAACCTATAAGCCAGTAGAAGTAGCTGAGTAGAGAGACGGTGCCGTCTACTTGACTTTTAACGATTGTGATAAAGTCCGTTCCAAGTCCTCGTTTCAACAGTAAAGACTTGGAAAAATCAAGTAATTGTGTTGAATTCAACTCACATTAAGAAACTTCTTTAAAACGGGAGTTTTTGGTCTTTGTCTGAGAAACAAGCACGGTGCCCTATCGTTATGTAGTTCTATCTGTGATGCATCATGACAATGTGTGAAAAACACCTATTTCATACTGTGAGCTAATTATAAAATTGCTGTCTTTCATTTATGGTATCACCTCTTTGGAACAGCTTAGCTGTTAATTCAAGGCAAGGTCCCTAAGGTACCCTTTTAATTAGATAAAGTTTATTACAAAATGGGTTCTTTGCTCAAATCACTGTGATTCACAATTAAACTTCTTTTTTTTCCATTTTTGCCTTATGGCCAATGGGAAATTTTCTTCTCTAAGTATGCACTACTAGGGATATTTAGTCAGAAAAGTGTAACCCAAAGTTTACCAGCACAGTGAGATGCTTTAGAACAGTAGTTATGCTGCAATGCATAAATATATTTCACAAAAATGCAATTTATGACAGTTGAACCAGAATAAAGGTATCAGACATAAAACCCTAATGGAATCAATATGAACCTAGATAGTACCTGTAGTTCATACTTAAAATATAAATAATGTGCTTGAGGCTGGTGTAATGATGACCTTCAGTCTAATCTTATTATGCTTGCTGTCTTGTATTTTTTTTTTTTTTAGTACTTTGATCTGCAGGTAGCACATAAGTAAGAATTCATTTGTGCAATCTGCACATGAGCCGAGGACCAGGACTGGGATACGTGTTTAGAATATGGTTGTAATCTACACCTGACAATAGCACTGAACACTGAACGTTGAGTCTTGATCATTTGGGTGGCATATAGTGAGAAAGGTGAGAAAGTGGAAAGTCAATTTTTCCACTTTTTGACACCACAGATATTTTCTCTTGTTCTGAGTGATTCCGCGGTGGCTGTGATCACGTGTCCGCTTCACTCTGCACCGTAGGTCGCTCAACCTCAGGATCAAAGGCGAATAGCTTTTTCCTGCTTCGCAGTGGGTAGACACGAGCTTCGTGTCAACTTTGTCCTTGTTTTGCACATGCTAGTGAATTGGCGGAGGGCGAGATGTTAATGACAGATCTTCTAAGAAGTCCTCAGTACTTCGCAAAAAAGGTGGCTTGTCAAGTAACTGGCAGTCATAATACAGATAGAAGACTGTAGAGATGACATGAGCTATTTGGATTAATCCATCCAGCCATTCGGCTCCCCCCGCAAAAGCAGTTAAGCCTGTAATGGTCTGAACCAAAATCGCCTTCATACGCCAGCAGTTCAGAGAGTGCATGACACATCTCCTGTCCCACAGGTGAATACCAGTTAGATCCCAGTGCCAAATTTCTGTTTGCTTTTGATTTCCTGTCCACAATCCCTTCATCCCCTCCAAAAGAATGCACTACAGAATACAAGCGATAGGACAGTTTAATATGTGCAGACAAACTAAATACGAAGTGCCCCAAATCCCTCGTTTATTCTCCCTTGAAAACTGTATGCTTCCTGCAACGTGACAGACAATCAGACATTTGCCTGCAGGGAGCTGAACAGAAACGTATCTGTCAGCGGGGAAAGCAATGCTGTCACAACACTAGATGGAATCTCTGCTGATGTGTTTCGCTGATGTCAGGCCCAGAGCTCTCCTGGGTTGGTTAATATCCCTTAATAATCAGAGTAAAAGGTGAAAAATGCGGCCGAGTGGCAAAATTCCAGTCAAAGATGGAGGACACAGTGCGGCGAAAAACAAAGTAAAGGGAGGATGATTGTAAATTGTGTCCTCGTCTCCTTGTTGCCGAACAGATTGCCTTTGTTCCGATTCCTGGGCCGGAGCCAGCTGCCTGGCTATTCGGGAAATTACAGAGGCTTCGAGGGAGTCAGACAATTACGCCCAAGGAGAACATTTCACCAATACAATCAATGTGGCTGAAAAGGGTAGCCTGCTTTGAGCAGTAAACCAGTCATTAAGTCCCTATGTGACAATTTTGGGAAATGCAAACCCCCCCCCCCCCCCAACCTCCAGACCAAGCAATCCAATCATTTAATTTGAGGATCGTCAAACTTGGTTCTTGGACAAGCCGTGCGCTGTAAGTGGCACTTCCTTCCTGTGGAATCCCACTTGGGCTAATGCTGCAGGGCCATTAAGGCAGGACCGTTTCTGTGAGGCTCCAGACAGATGCACTTTCGCTACAGAATAACTGTCAGGGCCCCAGGATCCGCTGAATGACCTTTGGGTGAAGTGGTCCACTTCTGGGAGATCGTCCGCAGATCACTTTCGGGAAGTTTCCCAAAAAGTGCCCACTGCTAAACAGGCCAGCCTCTATCCTCAACCAATGGCCTATAATGAACCGTGCTAAAATGGTGTACACACTCCAGCAATTTCCATGACATGGTCTCCCTCACGGGCGTGACCCTCAGCTAGCGTCCTCATGCACCATGGCACCAGGGAGAACTTTTGGACCATCGTGCAGAACGCAGTGATGAACAATCACAAAACATTTACCCATAAAGAATTTAAGAAAAATCGATAAAACTTGGTCAATAAATACGGAAGAGGATTAGGGCCACCATGGAAATATTATTTGAATTCTGACTTTAATGTCAGAATTCTGACTTTTTTCTCAGAATTATGACTTTAATCTCAGAATTTTTTTTTCTAAACTCAGAATTCTGAGAAAAAAAAGTCAGAATTCTGACATTAAAGTCAGAATTCAAATAATTTTTTCATGGTGGCCCTAATCCTCTTCCGTAAATAAAAGCCTGAAAAACATCCGTGTTTTTTTTTTTTTTTTTGGCCAGCGATACTGGTTGCTCAATGAGGGTTGCAATTTGGAATTGACTGTATATTTAATGCTACTGTCAGGACAAAAGCTCAGAGACCCAACTGCAGAAAACAGGGTTTTATTAGCGAAGACCAGCAGTCGCACAGTAAATTGGCAGTGTGGGTGTCAGGGTGCCAAAGGCAGAAGTCAGAGGCCGAGGGATTCGAACCTACAAAAGATATGAGGTAAGAACACCAGGGAAATCCCAGGGAGACGGAGAGGGAGGTAATCAGGAGTAGGCTGGAGAGGAGAGCAAGGGCGGGACGCAAGACGGAGATTAAACGCTCAGTATGTCGCATCCCTCAAACAATACCTGACACTGAGTGCTTGGTCAGGGGGCTTTAAAGAGGAGAAGGAGCAGGTGTGGTTCATCAGGGCTGCTGGTTAGGTTCTGAGTTTCCTCAGACATAGTGATAGTTTGGGAGCATTAGCCAAATCCCAACATGCATCACAAGGCAAAAAAGTGAGGTGGGCCGGCTTTGATAGTTTAGATAAAAAAATGAAGAGGCAGAGGGTTATATTTGGGTTTACAAACAGACAAGTGGACATGACTGTATACCCCCCCCCACCCCCACCGCTTCTGCCGTGATCCATAGTCCATGAGCACGCTTTTCTATTTCTGTACGTCCATTTTCAAGCTCTGCTCTTCTTCAGAGTCAGAAACACTCAGAAACACAAGAAACCATGCAGGTTAATATGGGCAGGTGAAAGAATCACAAATCATTCCAAGAAATCGCCACACGAATTCATCCATTAAGCTCCACGTTTCGAACGTCAGAAGTGCTGTTCGTGGGCTGGATCTTGGGCGGAGATTCCAGGCACCTTGCGACGTTATCAGGTAGCACTGCAGTGTGAAGTTGGCCCTTGTGCTGAGACCCCACTGAAGACCTTCTGTCCCAATTTCGAATCGAACTTGCAATAGTTGCCTCAGCCTCTGTGTGGGTGAGCCGCTGCACCGCTGCCAGTGAACTTTTGCTTTAAATTAAACATCATCAGTAAATATTCATCTTACATCTGCCCCGTCTCTGGCAGTCCTCATCTCACATGAGTCACCGGCAGCAGACACAGCACAGCGTGTAGTTCTCAGGCAGATGATGGCCTTTCAATAATTAACACGCATCCCTGACCTTTGTACCCTGTCATATGTTGAAAGGAGCACTTTTTAGCACAGGAGGATATAATCTATCAGATCTGAAGAAGGGAGGATAGTGACTCACTCGTGTTGTTCTCAAATTGGTTTATTTCTTTCAAAATCCTTCAGGTACTGTTCACACACTGGTCTGCCATAAGTAGGATTCAGTAAAATTTAATTTTCAATTATCCAGCTGGTCATGTTTCTGAAATCCACCAAAGAGTGACATTACAGGACAAGCCTTTTACGTGGCTGGAGTCTCCTCTGTGGAAGGTGTGGGCAGCAGGCGTATCTACACGTGTCAGTAAAGCAGAATAAAGGTGTCGTGATTAATTTGTAGCCAGTTGGCATGTTTTAGCGGATGCGGCGGGATTAAGACGCACCGGTGATCCACCGCCAGCGCCGCCGAGCCGTGAAATTGATCTGTGCGGGAGCGGACGCGTATTTGTCTACGGAGTTGGACTCTGGGACATGATAGCTATAATGAAGCCCCCCCCCACCCCCCTATCCCAGCCCCTATGGGTTTGAAACAACTGTCAAGATAAAGAGGATTTTTAAGCAGGGAGCTTAAGTAATAGTCACATGTATTCACATTAACATAAATGTCAGTCGTGACAGGGTGACATGCAACAGTTAGATAACAAATAGGTGGCACATGTGTTCCCAAGCGTGCAAGGGCATGAATCACCATAAATATCCTCTTCAGCTACGATAGACAGAAAGTACTTGGGGAATTAGGGGGTTGAATTCATGTGTGATTCTGTGATTTTTGTGGGAGGGGTTTAAGAGGGGCCATAATTCATACCGATGTACTGACTATATCATTAGGCAATGACACTTTTTGAATAGGGGAGTGGACAGGGGAGGCGACCAATCAGCTTTCACCTGGGGGCAGTGCCCTGTGAATTCACCCTATGTATGTCCTTGGTTTTGTTATGAAGTCTTTGAACTTAAGGTGACTACCCTGTGTAGCATGGTGCTGCTTTACAAGTCTGATTTTAAAAAAAGAGACAAAAACGGTACTGATTTTCATCCAGCTCCGGAACATTATTCTAAAATTTAATATGGTTTGGGCACAGCAGCTCCTCCTGCTCCTTAGCATGGAACGATGGGCGGTGTCAGACTCTTTGGGCGGTGGGACAAATCTAGACACACTAAGCTAATATGAAAACGAGAGGAGAAGGCTGCGCCCCAAAAGAAATGGGAGTCCAAACAGCAGGTTTCCTCTCCAGATGCCCCTGACATGGACATGTGCCACTCACCACTAGACCGCACCAACCCATGCAGTTCATTGAGAGTCGTCAGTCCCGCACTTCTGTTTTCGTGCTGCAGGGGGCGACTTCCATTCTCTAACTCCATTAGAATAACACTGAGAGTGCCTCTGCCATGCGGATATTTAAGTTTGCTTTCCCTTTCATTTCTCAT
>JAODJU010000046.1:14643421-14655837 GCA_026776725.1 Gnathonemus echidnorhynchus
GCTCAAAATCCAATTGGTCGTCTCCCCCCCCCCCCCCACCCCCCCACATACTGCCCAGCTTTTTAGAATTGGACTGTTTCTCCAATGTGACCCGTCTCTGTGTCTCCCGGGCCGATGGTTATTTTTGCAAGTTACAAAAAAAAAAAATGTATCAGATACATAATACATATATTACTGTGCAACAGCCTTAGGCTGCCAAAGAAAATTATGTTTAAATTATATTTATGTTGGTGTAAAACTATGATTTTATGTCTGTCAAAGTATGTTAGCTTAGGAATTTCAAAATATCTCACTCAGAATGTCACCCAAGTGTTTTCAGTAACCATGCAATACACCCACATATTTGTTGACTCAAACACCTAGCATGCTAGCATGTTTGGCTAATCAATGCATCATCATGTTATTTAACTAAGTTAATTAGTTTAGTCAGCTGGTTTAGAGATTTAACGAATATCTGCCATGCCCGGGGTGCCCCTGGGGATATCGGTAACTATCTGGAAACAAATTGTTATTTTTTGAGTAACTGTTAATGTCATGCCCTGCTCCGCCAGATCCTCACGTCTCCTCCTTGGCTCTAACAGGCCACGCCTACTGCTCATTTGTCGTACCTCTTGTTCCAGCCTTCATGTGATCCGCTGCACCTGCCCCTCATTACCCCCCCTCGTTACCCCTGTATATAAGTGCTTCCCTGTCCTATGAGTCCCGCGTCCATCTTTAATGTGTCGTGCCGTGCCGTGCCGTGCCGTGCCGTGCCGTGCCGTGCCCTGGGCTCTCATGTCTAGGTTCTCTTCCTTTTGATCCCCATGATCTCTTTTGTTTATACGTTTAATAAATCCTCTTTTGTTTGCCCCAATAAATGAATCCGTGTTCTATGTCTTGCCTCACTACATGACAGTTCATTTGCATATATGTTAAACAGTTTTTTACTCTCTGAACATATTTACACATACTACGCTGATAAAGCACTAAACATTTTCCACGGCAGCCTAAAACCTTTATACAATACTATAGAAATTCTCTTAACAATGTGAATTTTATATAATGCCAGTATTAGATGTATTGAAATTCCTTTTTACCTTTCCGGGGGCACACATGTGACGTGTGCAGTAGTTTGACTTGCACGGAGCCTTTTAGAGAATAGCAGTCAGAGACAGGATCATTATTCTTTAGATATCTATATTGTCACCATACATGAAGCTTTGTCGGTGATTTACTGATTAGAGATGTTACTGCAATATAAGGGGAGACTAACAACGGGAGTTTGAAGAGTTATTTCTGATCTGGTTATTTTTCTGAAGTGCCTGAGGTGCATTTCAGGCCTACAGTTAAAGCACAATCTGAATAGTCAATTTTTTTTTTTCAAAAACTAGTGCTTCAAACATTAGTGGTATTAATATTTATGCGATTTTGATTTAAATGTCTCGGTCTATATTTAATTAGCTGTAGCCTCTGGTCAGCAGCTCCTGGCAAAATCAGTCTCATAGGTCCTGGCGGCAGGTTGACTTCAGGAGTCATTCATGCCATAGTAATATGCAGAGACCAGGTGAGGTATCAAGAAGTGCGTTTGAGATGGGGGGGGGTCTGACCACCCCTGCAGCACGGGGACATATTCTCAATGGCACCCTTTAATTAAAGCTCGGCACAAAGGTTCAGTTCACGCCACCTGTCATGTCTGAAAAACAAGCAGAAGGATTTCCGCACCAATTCCACGATATCACTGCTTCTTCGGTAGCTATTTTTTGCCCCCCCCCCCCACTACCAGTTTTAATTTTGAGGTTGGATAAATTATTATTTTGTATTTTACCAACAGAAGAGGCAAAAATTACAAGCCGGAAAATCACAGGCCCTTTCTGGCATTATTATATAACTTCGGTGCGAAATGTTGCATTCTGACGCTATTTATGATATTTCTGTAATAACCAGAGGCTGCTTTTGTATTAGGATGGATTTGTTTGGCAGGTACCTTTCCACCCAGTGTCTTATGGGGCATTATTGCGTATGAAAGGAGAAGAAAGTACAAGGTTCAATTTGCACACTGGAGCAGACGGACATATTTCACAATTATGAAAAGTGCGTAGGTGACAGTGCAGTACATTGCAAGTAATAATACGGGCCAGTGGCTGGCCGCCGGAATCACTGGGACTGCTGATTAAGCTGCCCTGGAACGAGTCGTAGATCCACAGGCTAGAGTTTCAGTTCCGCTCCAAGGGATGTCTGCACAAAGGGGGCGCTGAGTCTAGCCTTGGAAGGTGGGCCTGCATTGTAGCACTCAGGCTGTTCCTGCCCATAATAGCCGATTGAGGATCGGCCCACCATCCACATAATCACTACGTGAGCTGAGTGATGGAAATGATTGTGGGCCAGTCTCCAGATTGATGCTGTGACCATGGTTGTGTGCGAAATGGTTCACTCATTCCCTCACTCACCGTTTCCTGCAGAAAACTCCATGTGCTTCAGATTATAGGGCATTAATCAAAGAAACATGACAATGGTTTCAGACTATATTTACTGGTACCCGAGCAACGACACATCTGCAAAAAGCAAAAGACAGCGTGAAGTGATGCCTATGCCTGTCAGTAATTTGTATTTGTTACTGTTTTTATTTAATAAAATATTTGTATATAATTATTATGTTATTTCAAATTGCTGTGTCAGCTGTTACAGAGATTGCTGGCATCACTATGTTACTTTTTACAATTTAATCAAAATGTTTGTCTTACTTGTGGTCAGTTGACAGCAGGCAGCAGCTTCACATTGCACTCAGTCCATGTGGCACGGTGGTATACATCGTCTACACAGCACAATTTGCAGTGCATTGTGTGTAGCTGTACTATACAGTGAGTCACTTTTGCTACTGAGAACTCAAGCAGTACAAAATTGCAGATATACTATATCTGCACTGTTTTAGAAGTAGGGTGTGATTCTGAACACACCCTTTGTCGCCTGGGTAACTTTACCTGTACCTTCGGGCATCTCGGGCACTATAGTGGAACAGATACCACAGCTAAAAAAATTACCACCTTTTACCAGAAGGAGCAGCATTTCAGAACCTCTCATTGACTGAGACCTGACGGGCTGTTTCACTGCAAACATGAATGTTGCACATGCTTTTTATTTTTATTTTAATGTTTTTTTTAAACAAATATTTTATACATGCACAAGCCATTTCATGGTTGTTGATTGTAGTATTTGTCTCAAATGGAATGCACCATGTTTAATTCCAGGGTAAACTGGATTTCCTTGTGTTGAGAAAAATAATATTTTGCTTGACAAAAAGTCTTCTTTTGATAATTAATCTGAATAACATAGAAGTTTGTTTGTAATCAAGCAACTCAACAAATCAAGGTTTTCAATTTCCCGTTTCTCGGAAAATTCTCGGATCTCCGAGAACCGGGAGCACGCATGTCGTCACTTCCGGGTTCAAGACTCGGAATCCGACTCTGGATACGAGTTCCCAGGGCAAATGGAACGCAGCAAAACTGCCCAAAATGGGCTGCAGATGGGTTAATTGCGTTAAAAATTTTAATCAGATTAATCATGATGATGGATTAATCTACGTTAACCCGTTAATTTTGACAGCCCTAAAATATATATATGTTTTTTTTCTTCCTTAATTATAACATCTTAGCCCCCTGTGATTCTGAAAGACAAATTGCATGCGATTTATACATGACATACATGATTTATACATGATTTATACATGACATGCTTTTTTCTTCCACAATGGCAGATCTGCATTGAATAATAATGTTTTATAATTTATTCTGCCTCTTACTGAGATTCATGGGTTTGCTAAATTTTGTTTATTTATTTACATTCTTATTGATGTCTTCACAAATTGTAATGTGTTGATGTGTGTGTATGTATAATGTTTATATTACATTCTGGAGACCAAATGTACCATTTTCCCCACAAAGATCTGTGAATGCAATCAAAAAACAAAAAATGCCAAAAGTATTTTGTTTGGTCAAGGTTAAGGCTGGGTAGGGATTAAGGTCGTAATTTTGGGATTAGAATTTTCCCCGTAGAAATAATGGAGAGTCCCCACATAATTACAGATATTCTGTGATTTTATCTGTCTATGTGTGTGTGTGTGTGACACACATTAAAGGAGAATAACTGACTTTATGTATCGCTGCAACAGCAATGGAAATTCTAAGGAAGTCCAATTTTATTCCAGAGCTCTTGAGGGTTGAGAGGTGGAGTGTTTGCAAAGGAGTCGATGAATAAACCAAGGCTGCTGAAGATAGACTAGCCGTAAAAAAAAAGAAAAACACACGTATAGATTTGTTTTGTGTGTCTTGGATGTCTTTGATATATGTGCTTGGGGGGGGGGGGCTGGCTTCTGGTCATACAAGGCAGCTCTACCCTTATTGTACATTAATTAGCCATAACTAGCTACTCAAAGGTTACCTACGTGAGCTGGCATTGAATAAGTCCCGCTTCTTCCGTGCTCGTTCCTTTTAGCTATCCGCATTCCCCTGCATGCTGCACCTTCTCTGCGGTTAGAAGGCGGCTGCTGTTGCTTCAAAGCTGACTGTCGAATCCCACTGAGGGTTTGCATATTGATGCATGGAAACCTGGACTTTGGCTGTCAAATGCAATATCTGGGAATTCTGAATTCTGACGAAACAAGATCATATGGAAAAGAGACAGAACTGATGGCCTATGGGGAGGATATGAAGGGCTGTTTGAATGCCCAAGTTTTCACTGAATATGCACTCTATACTCCATCCATCCATCCATTTATCCATCCATTATCTATACCACTCAATCCATCTGGGTCACGGGGAAGCAGGAGCCAATCCCAATATCTTTGGGCGAGAGGCGGGGTACACCCTGGGCAGGTCGCCAGTCCACCACAGGGCCCCATCTATCCATCCACCCATCCATCATATTTCTTACCATCCATCCATTAATTAACCACCAACTAAGTACCCCAACTGGTTTGGCACTTTCGGTACTCAAGATTTCGGTACTGGTACTCGACCGGAAGTCAATGGAAAAGCGAAAGTACCGTACCGAAAGTACCGTACTTTGTGCGGTGGAAAAGCGCCCTTAGTTACATACTAATCTCATGTTAATTCATCATTAATGAATCATGACACATCTTTTTATTCCAAGCAGTTACTGTATTTCGTACTGTATCTGTTAATTCTGCAATTTTTTTTTTTGAGCTAATGAAGGAACAAGTAATGAATAACACAATTGAAATACTGATCTTGTGTTTGTCGTTATTGAATCATAACGCATCTTTTATCTCAAGAAACTACTATGTTTATTCATGGTTTATACTTCAGTAGTAACTGAATGAAAAGTGAGTAGGTGACAGTACAGTATAATGAAAAATTGTATTGCATCAAATACACAGAGAATGTAAAAAATGGAATAAATCATTAAGTTCATAAATGATCGGAAATCTTCAGTTTGAAAGATCTTAAATCAGACTGACAGTCTAAAACACAGCATGCAGGAGATAAAACACGTTTAAAACAAATATAATGGAAATCAAAGCAAAGCTCAGTTGTCTCAAGAACTCCCCAGGTTGCTATGGGTGACTCTGATATTTCATTCAAATTCAGTAACTTTCATTGATAAAAATAATAATTAATTTGATGTGATACTGTGGTTGAATTGATATCTACTCTTGCGAATTTGCATGAAATTTACACAATGTACTGTATTATAAAGGTTTTTTTCACCTATTATGTCATACATATCTTTTATATTTTGCCAAAATATTGAGGTTTAAAGTAATATTTGATCCAAGTAAAAATGTATAAAAACTATTTTTTTCCAAGTTAGTATGTATAAAATGGTAAAGTTTCGAAAATTTGTGCATTGAATGCAGAAAGTGGTCATACTTTTGTATGAAACATAAACATTATGCTGAATAAAATATCAGACAGAGATAAATTGTGATAAATTTAGTTTAATCTCCAGTATTGTTTTTCAGGAGAAAAATCCTCCATTTAGAAAAGTTGAGGCTGACTTTCTACCGTTTAAATTATTGGAAAAAAGGAATACAAAAGGTCTTCAAAGTTCATTCAAAGTTCACAGCAGGATAAGCTTAGAAAGACAATCCTGAAGACTTAAAACTCACAGACAAATGCGAACCTGTGAGCTCATTTGTGCTTTTGGGATGAGGCTTTCCGCCTCTCAGATAAAAGAAGCAGGATCAGCTGACTAGATCAGCTGACTGGATCAGCTGACTCCACAGTGAATAAACATATCCTTGGCAAACATGTAATTAGCACGTCCGGCACCGTTCACACAGATTCAGAAAGCTGGTGGATTGTGAGAAGGATCCCCTGAAAGTGTTTTAAGAAATACAGGATTGTCAGTGATGGACAAGTAATAGCTGCCTGTGCAAACGTTAGTTCATCTTATGAAAGCAGAAGTAGATTGCATTTCTCTCATACTCATGTAGCCTATCCCAACAAGCCTTTCCAAAACAGACCACGGAAAAAAGAACACAGAGATGAACAATCATGAAAACTTCGTACAAATAAATGAATATAAACGATAAAACTTTATATTAATAATAGCTAGAGTTATATTTGTGCCTTTTAAAGTGAAAATTTGATTTTTAGGGAAGTCAAATAATATTGGTTACTCACTGGGTGTTGTGATTTAATATCAACCAATCAGCTGTATTTTTGTGCTGTATTTTTGGGGCAGGATCAAGACATCTCTTCGGTTGGTCCTCTAGTTGCTTAGACCTACCTCCTCTACAATCTGATTGGTTATTTGTCTGAACCAATCATTTTTTTGTTATACCCTCAGAACATTTTTGTGTATGTAAAACTCAGTGTGCATCACAAGGCAAAAACATGTATTGTGATGTAAGCACAATAGCAGAGTTATTGTTAACAAGTTAACAATTTAGAAAAGCTAAGGAAGGGCCACAAGGTTATATCTGAGCTTTTCAAAAGCAAACGGACAGGCAGACATGAATTTGAGCCACCCCCCCCCGCCCCCCCCCCCCCAAACCACACAGATGCACATGATGGTTCATGCTTGCACTGAATAAATAGCTGTGTATATGCCAGGCGTAAGCATGTCTGAGTGCTAAAAGAGGCTCATGATTAGCATATGGCTATATTCCCTGAAGCTTTGCTAGGGAGACCCTGTGTGTCTTCTTGTTCTGCCTCCCCAGTTCTCGCTGACACCCTGCTTCAGTTATTCTGATGGCAGTGACCAAGATGGCGGCGGCCACAGAAGCGGGAGCATGGCTCACTCCCCCCACCCCTCCTGCCCTCGCTTTCCTCCATCTGCCATGCCTTTGTCACCCACCACTGCGATTTCTCCCATTTTAATATCCCGCGATTGACATCCTTCAGTGAGCATTTCGCCACATTGCCGCTCTCTCTCTCTCTCTCTCCATCCCTCTCCTTGGCCCTGACCTGTCACGCTTCTCTTCCTTCTCTCACAATAACAGACATATCTGCACGCCTTGGAGCCTCCCACCAATATCCCAGTGCTATGCTCCTCATGTGCGTATGTATACAAACAGGCAGACACGCACGGAGCAATTAGCGCTGCTTTACTAGCAAACATATTGGTCATTTACAATTTCATACAGTCATTGGCAGTTATACATCTGCGAGATGGCCTTATCGCACCTCTTACCGGGTCAGCTCTACTGGGACCAGTGGTTTTCCATAAACGGCCACATTTAATCACGTTTTGTGATGAGTTGGCGAGAGTCGGTCCCTTATGGTCCTCTTATAAAATTCCCCTGTATCCGTTCATGTTTTTTTTTTTCCCCTTCCTCAAAGTGGATGTGAAAACATGCTTTCCAGAAGGCCTGGGATAATTAAGCCATTACAGACAGCAAACTCGAAGCAGCGATGTGTGCTTGAGTGAGTGTGGCGCTCGCTCTGTGGAACGCCAAGATAAGTACATTATCATCAGAGCTTACATTGCAGTCCTCCCTCATGATACCTGCAAAAGCATCTCTATAACATGTTTGACATTTACGCTCAGAAAGAAGGTTCTGTGTCCACTTATGATGCGGCAATTCTGCTTATATTTAATTATTAGTCATAGGTATGCATTAAAAATATGACAGTAATGAAGGTGAATTATGAAGGTCATTCATAATTAAGGATACTCACAATTAATTTTTTATCATTTATTCACAACATATTAAAGACTCATGTGGACCCAAATGTGTGTTGAATGTTGTGCTATCAGACATTATCCCTTCCCATTTTCCCCACCAAACCCCCTTTCATTTTACTGTGTTTTACATTACCGATCTATTTTTCTTGGTAACCACCAAATTTCCATATTGCTGAAGGGTGAAGCTCACCATTGTTAAATACCACAGCATATTCCTCAGATGGGCGTTCACAAGGAACGTAACATATTCTGCTAACTACCTCATTTTCCGTCGGCATGTATGTCATTTGGACAGCAGGGTGACCAAATAATTTATCCAGTATAACCACGTAATGAAATGTTGTAGCAGCCCTCCCTGGTGCCGGCCGTCTATTAGTTCTGCTCCGCTACACCTCACAGAGCACCCTGACCTCCCGCCGCTGCAGAATCCTTAAAAACACGGATCCTCCCCCCCGGCACAGGCTACCAGACCCGCCGCACCTCTGATGTGAAGCAGTTAGCTGCCTTCCAGGCGAAGAGTAAAAAAAAAATTCAGCGTTTTCAGTGTGCAGGGCTACTTATTCCGGAAGTTTGTTTGCCTCTCAGTCACTAACCCCCCCGCCCCTCCAGTCCATCACTTCAGTCATTGAACAAGTTGCCCGTCCATCACTTTACTAAATATACAAATCCAAAGCTCATCCTTTTGTTCATGCATTAAATAAGGGTTAGGCATGAAAAGACATTTTAAGCATATGCCCGCAGAGGCAAAGACTGGGTTTAAAAACATTATAACTTTCGTGCATTAACATGCTTATGCCATGCTTTCTACATATGTACTTTACACTTTTCAACCTAAAGACATCATATTCATGTTATCAAGCCAAGAACGTAAATGTTTCATTCACTTTCTGTTAATTTTAAATTCTGTCCTACGTCTGGAATTTTAAGTAACATAGAATTAAATATTTTAATAGCTCATTGATTTACTACTGCGATTCACCTGGCTGGCACTGTGTGTTGTAGAACATTAATCAACACCCTTCAGATCAATCAGATTTGAGAATCCAACTGTGTCCCAGCATAATAGTCTTTTGAACAGTGTGCAGCTAGATAGCCGATCGCACATTTAATTTTTTCCTCTGGCACTTGGTAATAGATGAAAAGGGGAAATTCTGGTTCCTGCCAACAGCGTCCATGTTCCCACTGAGCCAGAAGGAACGATGACGTTTTCCATACTGCAGCCTGTAACCTTGTCAGCGGAGATGGCCTCCAACATGGCCATTTCACTACTGGATTACGTTACTGGTTAGACCCACTGAGACAGAATGTCTCTTCCTTGTCCCCTTTGCTGTGAGAGACAAGGCTTCAGGTTCTCGGTGACCTTGTGTGGGTAAATGGGTCACGGGGAATGGAATACGGCCAGATTATTTATGAAAATCTAGTGTCACTGAAATCTAGTGTCTTGTAAAATACTCTGTGCTGTTTTTTCTGGCATATTCTACCCTACACCACAACTACTGTTTCCTCTAATCTGTAAAAATGAGAGTCATCACTGCAAAAAGTGTGTCACCAATATCAACATACATAGTGCTTTGTTAATTACATACTTAGTAAAATTCCAATAATTATTCAGAGAACACACTCCCAGGGAAGAACATGTAATTGGCATCTCTTTGCATGCATATTTATTGTTGATATTGCTATAATTGTATTCATCTGTCTCTTTTTACACATGTATATATTAATATTTATAAGTTTATAAATACGATTTTGTTATACTTGCATTGTATTTGCATTCCACATATTATTCTGTGGTTGCATTAAGGTCAGGGGTTTTTTTTTGTTTGTTGTTGTTTGGGTTTGTTTTTAAAGGCTGACCCAGATAATTATGCTGTGCTTATTTGAGAAATTATTCTTTGATCTCCTTGGTGGTTTAAATATTCATAAAAGTTGTGTATTGAAGATAAGAATTGATCAGAAAATTGTGGGAAAATATCTGGAATATTGATTTTGTGGTCGTGCCAGCATGTTATATGTAAACAAATTATGTTCAAGTAAATACTTCATGATGTATTGCTTGCACTTGTGACCAACATCATGCCTTTAGTTTGTCATCAATATCACATCAAAATGTTATTGGCCCAAGTGACTGAAGTGCCCTCACTGTGAACCAATCACAGGCTGTAGCACAGAGCGCCACGAAGGTGTCAGCTGGTATTTTTCCTGCCTAAAGGGGAATACCTGGCCAGCCTGTCGCAATCTCAGAAGCTCTTTTTCAGCCTGAAATTGTCCTACAGAAAGTCACAAATAAATACACCGGTTTCTAGAAGTTTCCCTGCAGCAAAATCACATTACAGATTCTTTATGGAATCTCTCAGTATGGTTGGGGTATTTTTTAAAAGATTTAATAAGCAATCCTTTTGCCGAGTTGTACTCATCGTAAATTATGGTGACGGAAAACATATTGTGACATATTTCTATTCCTTATAAACCTTACAATGCACCCTTGCCCAGATCCAGATTCAATGGGATCAAGCATGTTAGTTTGGTTTTAGTTGTTACATCTCATTTGTAAAATACTTTAAACTGTTTCTTCCTGACAAAGGAATTACTACCTAAATAGAATAGGTAAAATTGTAAGTAAAATGTTTTTTGAAGAAAAAAAAATGGCCGTCTAACAGCAAGAACTGATGTCGCTGAGGGCGATTTTGACTGAAAACCCAGCACTATCCTGAAGTTCATAACTGCCTGGGAATCCATGGCTGTCACCCAGATCGGGGTCCTGTCTGCACATACTTCAGAGAATGGCTGCAATGCTCCGTCCAGGAGGAGTGTGGAGATATTATTTTTATTTTGCTGTCAGTTACAGTGGCGAGAGCGTGATGGAGAGAGACGTGACGGAGAGGAGCTCCACGATTCCCAAGATGCCATCATGTTCTTCTCAAACACATGCTGAAAGCTGGTCCTCTTCCTCCGTGCCGTTGTTGCCTCCATACTGTTCACTCTTGCTCTTCCAGTCCGACTCTCAACATTTGTTACTCTGGTACCCAGTGGTTCTAGTTTCCTTTGGATAAATGGTGCAGCAACTTCCACCATCCTTTGAGCTTTTAAATTAAGAATTAATATTTACAAATTATTCATGAATTTAATTTTTCTGGTCAAAAAATATAACACCGACAACAACAACAACAATAATAATAATAATAATAATAATAATGTCTATGCATGTGGGGGTGGGCGTGGTAGAAATGCACATACACAGCGGATAACAATTCATACCGAAGCCAATGATATGTTTTGAAATGGTGAGTGACAGGGGAAGGGCACTCCGGGGGCCAGTCCGATTTCAGCTGGACCTGTGGACCCACCCCCCTGTACACCCCTGGCTGGTATTTAATAGCAAATGGCCTTTTACAGTCAAACAAAGGAGGTGGTGGGATCTCTGAGTTGGTTTTCAGAAAGATACCACCTGCTAGGTTCGGCTGTGGGAAAGTCCAGGAGTAGATACTGGTTGGCACAGACTCAGTGGTGGCATTGGGAAGTTCTGGGAGGACTAGGGCAGTCTGATGTCGCCGTTTTCCCAGCATCCTGGTCAGACATGCTTCTCCGATGAGTCTGCTCAAGCACCCTCTGAATCCGACGACTCTGATTCTTATGCTCTGCCTCCTTTCACAGTGCTGAAGCATCCTCTCTAATTAGGGGCTTCCAACCAAGGCTGATGAGAGGCGGAACCCAGATCCGGCTGTCCACCACCTTGTTGCTGAATTCTGACAGCTGGCCGCTATATTTGGTGTTGCGACTTGTGTGGGCCACCTGTCAGGCGGCCGAAGCCGTGGACAAGCATCATGACAACAACTATTTAAAGTGTCCTTATTCTTAGATGACCTACAGGGGAGTCACCATAATCAAACAGACAAGCTACAAAAGCTACTACTTGAAGTGGTTATATATGATGTCAGAATGGTGCCCCAGGACAGCATCCTGGCCTCTGAAAGGCAGAACCACGGACAGCGGCAACATGTCGGAATTCAGCACCGGGCTGTGGACAGCTGAGTCCTGGGCTCTGCCTTTAACTCTCCACGGCTGGCAGACACTAACAAAGCCAGGGCCGGCCGCATGGGAGGGGAGGGGAGGAACAAAGAGGCGGGGGCCAAGCGAGGAGGATCCCATCACCGCCAGCTGGAAGCAAGACACAGGACCAGTGCAAATGGTCACGAATCTTCCAACATGTATAAGATCAAAAAAATCTTCATATATATATATATATATATATATATATATATATATATATATATATATATATGATACAG
>JAODJU010000046.1:14655986-14672359 GCA_026776725.1 Gnathonemus echidnorhynchus
ATAAAAAAAATCTTTATATATATATATATATATATATATATATATATATATATATATATATATATATGGTACAGGCAGAAGATATTAAACCCACCCTCCGATATTAGATGTACATACTTCAGTATCAGTCAAAATCTCCATATTGGTGCTCCACAAACAACATGATCGTCTTTGCAGAACAGAAAGGGCACACTCCTAGTTTTTGTCAAATAACCCATTTACAAATGCAAGAAACGTTTAACATAAACTTAAAACCTTGTTGATGCAGCTGGTTTGGTGCAGCAGATCTTCCCACTAATGCAAACACGACAGAATCAGTGTTACGTAAGAATGGGATCGCTTAGGGATCCAGGAACCAAGATATTGAGTCAGCTAAGATTGAGATCACACACGGATATGAATCAAGACTGTGATTTAAAACCTATTAATCATGCAGTCCTAGTGAGTAGTGCGTGCTTTGAAAGTCAGTGTTGTATTTGAGGTTTTGGGCTGTAAATCGTGATCAGGGGGAAAGGCATAGAAAAAAATTAGTATCTCATCTATTTTCTGGTTTGTGGAAAAATACACCAAATGCTCTCAATGAAGTACAACATACAAATGGTACATAATTCATTGGCTTTCTGTGCAAACAATCTGTTGGTCTTGTACCCAGTTTACTAAAGAGTGTTCTTGTACCTTGGCTGCATCGTGTTTACTGTGCTTAAAGAGTAATCTGCATCTTATCAGTAGGGGGTTTTGCTGGTATCGGAGTGCATAAAAACATTTTAGTGAGTGTTTGGTACTAGAGACTTTCATAATGGCCCCTGCAGAAAGCCTTTGTATTTGCTATTTATAAAAAATGCTCTAAAAGAAAAATCTTCCTGTTCCTTAAAAAAAAAAAACATGTTTGAGTGCTGATTTCCCATGTATACCAAACTATGTCTCAGGAATAATTTCCAATGACTAAACCACAAATTTCTCAAAAGCCATGTTTCATGTAATGGTAGAACACACAAAGCAACAGCAAAACACACCAGGTTTAGGCTCCTGTGTGTTCTTGACAGTATAGTTCAAATGAAAAGGTCTGTATTATAAGGCTTGGCTTGGCAGCAAGACATATGTCCAATCAGGAATGATCTCAGACATAAATCAGACCTCATTATGTAGAGCGAGAGTGCCGTTATGGGCTGGAAGCTAACTAAAGTCAAGACAAGCAAAGCCCATGAAAGGGAGGAAAAGCTGATTCACTCGGTGAATGGTGAAAGCAACCTGCTGTTCTGTCTTTTCCAAGGTTGACTTTCCCGCAAAAAAGATGCTAGTAGTGGATTTGTTGGGCGAGGTTTTCAGAGTAGGTTTAGAAAAAGAAAAAGAAAAAAATGTCACAAGTAATTTCTGTGAGTCAACTCTGGGGTAGATAATGAAGGTTCTCTGTCATGGCCCTCTCCGACGTTTCCTCCGCTGGCCACCTCCAGAATCAGTTAGCTAAGAAGGAATAAAAAATGAAGCAAAAATCAACTGCTATTTTCATAATGTTTGCACCTGTAACCCCAGTCCCCCTAGGTGACCTCATAATACACCCCACGCAGCTTTACTTGCTATTCCGAGTGGCGTTATAATTGTAACAATTGCGAAAGAAATTACTTTTTTTTTATTTTTAATCACAGCTATTGCATCAGTTTTCCATAGGTGTTACAGTAACCGTCTGCCACCTCTGCCCCCTTTCACCAGTCGGAAATTCTAACTCAACTGCCATGTGAAAATTACACGTAATTATATCTTTTGTTTGATACATAGAGCTGCACAATTAACTATGTGAATACCGGACATAATTTATGGCTGAGAGTCTCTCTGAAAATGCCTCTTCCCTTTCGCCCTCATTCTGACTCATCGAGCTGTGGCTCCCACAGTTCAATCTGCAGTCAGTGGGGAGGATGGAAATGCAATCGCACCGAATTATCAAATATCACACAATCGATCATATCCTTCCACAGATCTCCCCCTGAATCAAACAGAATGACAGTTTGAAAGCGAGAATTTTATTAATGTTGATAATTGGCAGCTTCTCAAGTCACATAGCCAAAGGATAAAGCTGTATTTATATACACACATATCGCACGCAGCTACCACAATCACCAGTTGAAAAATATGGCGGAATTGCAAGACGATAAAATCTAACATAAAACCTTTAACATAAAAAGCTTAAAGAGATTGTGCATTAGCTCACGCTTTTAACAATCTTGCAAAGCAGACAGGAGTATACTATAAGAGACAGGCCTTGGTTAAACAAAAAAAATTGTATGGCAGGGATGCTTATGTGCTATTATGTGAAGTTAGACACTAACAGTGATGTGTGTAAATCTGCACTGTCACAGGTGGAAAGTTCAGCAAAGCCTCTTTTAAATGCAAACACACAGAAATAGTCACAGATACATAAAGGATCCATTCACCTGAAACCTTGGCATTCTTCATAGTACAAATAGATTTCTTTAGCATTGATTTATTTTCAAGTAATTTATCAGCAGTTTTAAACTTCACATATTTTATGAGCAATAGTTGTTCCTCCAACAGGGACAGTCTTACAGCTGTGATTTATTTTAGGGCTAACGAATGCTGCAGTGTGCATACTGCTTCTTTTTAGGATGTGTAGTACTTACACCCTCATGATGTCCTAAATCACCACAATTTACATAAGAATGGTATCGCTCTCTCTAGTCTTTCGTCTCATTACTTTTCAAGTTGATTTTTTTTTCAATTTTGAAACAATGTCATTGTTTGCTTTTGTAGATTGCAGCATAGAAAATATACAGAAATATTTTCTGCAGTAAGATTCCGTAAGATTTTTTTTAATAAGTTGTGTATATTGTCTTGTTTGTACCGTATCAATGATTCTCTCACCAACAATAATCCAGGCAAATCAATGCTGTTTTTCAGGGAAACAGTCAATATTCTATCATGTTTTATGTTTTCCAGGTTTAAGGATATTTTATATGTCTTGGATTAATCAAAATCACAAAATATGGATGGGGAAACACTTGTGGATTCATTTTAATCACCGTTGTTTAATTCACAATTTTAATAATATACTGGACACAAAAAGATGCAGTTTTGAAAACACATTGAAAAGTCTCTTGGATAATAATGTGCCAGTAGAATTGCTCTTAGGTGCTGTTCTGGAATTTTCAAGTTGCTAAGCTTTTCTCCAAGATTGTAGGCATGAAGCCCGATGATGATAACAGGCTAATGAGCACAAACACAGCTAAGGGACATGCGACATGGTTTGCTGGGCCCACAAGAGCTGCACAGACCCTTGCTGTGTTAAGTAATAAATTGAAAAAAAGTACAAAATAAAACTATGGTGTGGAACAAAATGTATCCTGTCCAAGCAGCCCGCCAATTTGCCAACAACCGCCACATTGCTTATAATGCTAAGCCTATGCAGTCAACTTGTACATTTTTTCTACTTTTCTAGAGGTGAAAAGTTCAGGTGCAGAAAGTACAAATCCAGACCAAAGTTTTGTTTCAACCAACCAGTTGAATTCTCCGTGACTGTGACTCTTTATACTCAGCTGATTGGTTGGCCTGGATTTTTACCTTCTTCACCTGAACTTTCCACCGCTGCTTTCCTATATAACCCAGTGGCTAAGGGTGCTCCAAGAGAGTGCCCTCTGGAGGTGGTGGGCAGAATTGTTTGTAATGTCCTCTGATCTCCACCATATCTACCACTGTCTTTGAAAGGTCCACGGTCAGCCCTGTGATGGAGCTGCCCTTCCTGATGAGTTTGTTCCGGAGGTTGGCATCAGCTGATCTGATGACGCTTCCCCAGCAGACCACAGCATAGAGAAAAACACTGCCCACTATGGGCTGGCTTGCTGCACACATTAACAGACCAGAGCCTCCTCAGGATGTAGAGTCTCCTGTGGCCCTTCTTGTACAGCGCCACTCTGTTTTCCATCTAGTCCCTGTAGGATTGCACTGCCTCCACTTCCTCCCCCCTGATGAGGGATGGTCTCAGAGGCTTCTTGCTGCCAATCACTTTGTCTCGCTGATGATTAGCTGCAGGTGTGGCTCTCCCTGCACCACAAGACTCACTAATACTCCACTCATCTCCTATACGCTGACTCATCTCCATTGTTAACACACCGTAATGGAGGAGTCATCAGAGAATCTTTGTGGGTGGCCTGAGCTGGTGTTGTACTGGAAATCCATTGCTTAAAAGATGAACATGAAGAAAGACAGGATGATTCCCTGAGGTGTCCCAGCATTGCTCACCGCCATCTCCAACACACAATCCTGGAGCCTCAGAAACTGAAGTCAGGTAGTCTGTGATTCAGGAGACCATGGGGGCATCAAGCTGCATTTCCCTAAGCTTCTTCCCCAGTTGGAGAATCTGGATGGTTTTGGATGCCTAACATGATGTGTGGGGACTGGGTGCTCTTTGTTCTTTCAGGACCAGAATAGGTGCCCTCCAGAGAACCTGAACCTGGAGCTTCCACAGCTCGTTCTTCACCTAGTCACCAGAAATGGACAGTCACAGGGAGCTTTGAACATTGTCTTATCTTCGTCCTTGACCACAGTTTACACCAAGCAAGCTGACTCCTTCTTTCCCTATACTGTTAGTATGCCTGGCGGGGGGGATGGCAGGCAGCCAGTTGACCTTTGACCCCCGGAGGTTCTTTCCTCCCTACCTGGGAATTTTCAGTTCCTCTATTCTACTGTCATCTGTCTTTCTTTCTTTCTCTCTCCGTCTCTCTCTCTCTTTCTTTCTTTCTCTCTCTCTCTCTTTCTTTCTTTCTTTTCCTCCTCAGTGAGGTGTCAGGTGTCCAAACCAGCTTGGCTGCACACTGAGGCTGGTGGTGTTGGGAAGGGCCGGACCGGCAAATAAGGGTCACTTTTTCTGAAGAACAGACTTGGCTCATTATTTCTGTCCATGTCCCCCTGCGGCACACTATTACCAGTTGGCTTATAGCCAGTGATTGTCCTCATCCCAGTCCTCTGTGTTCCATATAGCTGGTGCTCCAGTTTGTGCCTGTGACGGAACTGCTTCCTCACTCCTCTCCGTACCCAGCCCATCTCTTCCTGAAGGCACTTCTCTCCTTGTTCAGTATGCCCTTTGTAATCAATGGTTTGTTACTGGAACAACTCAGTGCCTTTATTATGGGTCCAAGGTCCTGTTTCTCCTCATGGTCTAATTCACAGACTGATAAAAACTGGTGAGGATGCAGGAGAGTGAATCAGGAATAATGTCCCCAGAAACTGTAATAAAAGTACTGGGATGATTTACTATGCAAAGCATCCCTTAGCCTTATGAGTTCCTGCCACCATCCCTGAGGCGAAGCTGTTCTCAGCAGAGGCCAGTGAGCAGTGAGTGATGGTTTGGGGAATTTTATTAGGGCTGAAAGTAAAGGAAAGTTTTCCCCTGCCCTATGTGAATTTACCGAGGGGCTCTCTTTAAAGGCATACAGCTTGCTTTTAGATGTTCTCTTTGAGGAATTTACATACACAGTAAAGTTCTCCTGGTTTCTGCTGATTCTGTGGTTAATACTAGTCCGTTGGTCTATCTTCTTCTGGTCTCTCACCATCAAATGCAGAGAGTGTTAGTACATAACACTACATCATGCGCTGTTACATGGTGCGTGACAATGCATTATGTAATAACGCTGCATCATGTGATGAAAATTTGTTACATTTTGTCAAGTTATTACATAATGTGTTGTTACATGGCTCCTGTCGCCTTTCTCCATTAGCGCATCCATAAACTCCACATACCTTAAATATTTTTGTGCAAATCTGTAAGTTGCTAATCCATTTTGACGCACGTCGGGAGCTACCTGTATATATTTTGTGCCTTTTTATGATTAGCGAGATAAGGGCGTCGAAGAGATGCTCATGGTGGGACAGGAAACAGAACCTCGAACCGTGGCTGTGGGAATAAGGAAGTGTATCTCCATGGGGGGGGTTTACTGGGTCTCAGACAAAATGCCAGGGATGCACAAAAACAACAGCCAGCCTTTTCGGCGTCACTGAAAAAAAACTGCACAAATAAAACGGTCATTATGTTGTAATCAGGGTCATTGTGGGGTTCAGGGTGGTGCAGGTATTTGTTCTGGAGTTGATGTACTGTATGCCAACCCCCCCCAACCTGTCATATTACTTAGCTGATCTGCCTGGTGACATGACTGCTTATTATGTGGAAGGGAGTTTGGTCTGTTATAAAACTTTCATTCTCTCTTAGTAACAGGTATGCAGCTTAAACTGCAACGACAGAGATCATGGGGAAAAAATGTGCACTTTTTTTGCTGCTACAAACATGGAGATATGTTTGACAGAGGAGACTCAAAGAAGAAATCTAATGCGCATTTTCTTGAAAGCATTCAAAGTATTTGCGTTTCAGATAATTCCAATGTCAAATTCCACACTGTTGCTTAACTTATTGTGCAAATGTTTAGCTGTCCTTCAGCTTAGCTCAGTATATTTTCTCTTTAATGTGATTACCCACAGACAGCTGACAAAAGTGATGCTGCAGGGTTTGCTCTGATCCAGATTCAAACGTGTCTTTTTAAAAAACACACAAAAATTTCACTTCTGCTTTAGTTATCTGCCATGTTGGGTTATTTGCCCTGTTACTCTGCACAAAGCATAAGAAAATATATTCCTATCAAGCCACCATTTACTGAATTTTCATGAATGACTAACAAAAATGTAAATGTAAATTCTATATGTGTGCAAGTCAGCAACAGATGACCTCAAAGACATTTGTAATGGGTGCTGCTATTAGACCACATTAAAACTTCACATTAGCTATTGCCACTTTTCAAACATTGTTACACCAAGAAGCGTAGCTAGATTAGTATATTAATCCAGGCATAGGTTCAAATTTGCTAACATCCTTAAGCAGTTACAACAGCAGATCACCCACTGGGAAAGAGAGCCTTCAGCAGTTTGGTCAGTTCAGGGGTGGCCTTGCAGTAGATACTGACGCCAGATTACGAAGATAGACACTGCAGATTACTTTTTGTGTTTCTTGTACTTTGGCCTCATTCACGGTCAGGATTCATTAAACCCTGACGGAAAGTCATCCTTTGCTGGCTTATTGCCAAGTTTACCCGCGTCTCACCTGCTATCGTCTCAGGCGCTCAGGCAGAATCCTGCGAATTTTAGGTCTCTCCAGTCACACCTGCTAATTAGCTACAGGCCACCATGTTTCCTGGAATCGTTAGCCATGCCGGTAAGCCCCCTGTCTCCCAATTAGGATGGAAGGCTTCTCAGCAGAAGTGCTCTGAGCTCACATTGATGTGGCCCCTGTTTTTGTTAATCGCCTCTTCTTTCATCTTCGCCCGCTTCTTGTTTGCTGCCAGATCTGTCATTGGGTGCTTTTAATCCATGGCGTTTCCTGGCTGAGTCCAGGTCAGCCAGACAGTCACAGGGAAGACAGGGCAACCTCCTGCCCAGTTTTAAATTTTCTGATATCCATTAGGGTGTTGGTTCCCTTCCCCATCTTGTTACTAAGGGTTAAATGTCACTTTTGCCAGACATGGCCCCAACTTGCACACAAACTGCACGTTGCCACACAAGCTGAATATATTTCCAAGAGATGCTTTTTTCTCTGTTGGATATGATTTTAGGATGGATCTAGCAGAGTTTCGAAATGAGGTAATTAATATGTATCAGCCGGCCAGGAGTTGCCTCTCAGTGTCAGTAGTGGTGGCCTGGCCTGGTCTCTCCCTGAACATTAGTGCCGTGCTGCTATGAAATCATCCACATCCATTCACACGGTCACGCAAATTTGCCTCCCGGGGGGGGGATTTCGATCCGCATGCATATACAAATTCCCAATTTCTGTTGGAAATTTCAGTCCCATCTTTCCTATTACTGAAGCTGTTCTCCACAGAACCAGAAGCTAAGATTGGGGCAAGTTTTTGTTAGGTGGTCACTGTGCCAGATGGATGCTGCTTAGGCTTCCAATGTTGCCTTTTGCGGTTGATTAAGGTTTCAAAGCAAAATTTCTTCCAAACATTACCAGCTGTATTAACCAAAACCAAAAACTGTAAGTTGCATGTGATGCCACTTGGGAACATCTTTTTAATACAAGGTTTGAAATTTTGAAAAATGTATCTCAATTAGTCAGGCAGAACAAAACAGCTTCCATCCATCTATCCATCCATCCATCTATCTGTTCATTCATCCATTATCTATCTATTCTTCCCTCTGTCCCTCATCCATCCACCCATCCATCCATCTTTCTATCTGAACATTCGGAATTGCTCCTCACTCTGATTTACAGGAGATGCTTCCATCCTTTTACCCCAAACTCAGCCAATTCCAAGCAGCATGGGCCAAAGTGTTTAATTACATCTCACATGATTGTAGTTTTTTTTTCAAACTTTCATGGATTATGTTAATTAATGGTTATTATATTCTGTCCATTCTGAATCCTCACGATACCAAGCTTACGCTCTACTACTGCAGTGCATGTGAACAGTCAGCCTACTTTGCAGCTTCCTGTAAAGCTACCTGGTGAGCAGGAACATGGTGAGCAGGAACATGGTGAGCAGGAACATTACACAGTTCACATGCAGCACTACAACCCTGAGCCACAGTTAACAAGACTGATTAAAGACTTTGCCTCAAGACTCAAAAGTTTTTTTTTTTCTTTTTTAGCCAGGGGAAGGTGAAAGTTTCCTCTTTGTGTCTGTTCTACCCAAATTCACTTACAGTTTTATGAGAAAACTATTAAGAAGTACAAGTAAAAAGCCTTGCAACGCTAATAGCTTGAAAATATCTGCAGGGAACACGCTGTAAATACATGGGGGTAAAAGCATATCTCCTGGTTAGAGCCAGAAAAAAAAACCCAGACAGGTACCTCTGTTGTGGAAGTTAAATGTTCTGACAGCATGTGTCTGATGTGCCGTTGGTAGGGTGGCATGTGCTGAGGCAGCTTCATGGCGTCCGGTGGCTATAGCCCTGATTTCAGGCCAGCTGGTGAGCGAGACACACCGTCCTTTCATTTCCTTCTGATTTTCCTTTGTTTTTAAGTCGGAAGGAGCCAGATTTTCCTCAGGCCGTGACGACCTCCACCTCCCCCGATTCGGAGTGCTGCCTGCCAGCCTGGTTTGCCTTTCACTAGGCATTGATGTATTGCAAATCGGCAAGCTTGTAATGAGAATATAACTCACAAAAGCCATTGCTTATAGGTACAGTAAATCTGCACTTTAAGGGGGACTCACGTAGCCACAGAGAGCACTTTGGCTGTGACGCGGAGGATGCACAGAACATCCCAGGTAACGGGGAACATTCCCAGCTATAGCTAGCATTACTTCAAAGTCTTCGCGAAGTTGGCAGAGAACGCTCTTACTGTAACGTTAATGGAATGTTATTTATACTTTTTTAAGTAGTAACAAAAGTTCTGTCAATGTTAACACGGTAACATTAATATCTGAACATCCTTTTAACGTAATTAATGTTGAACAATATTGTTGTATAGTACAAATGTTCTTTTACAGTAGTGTTATATGTGTATATGGCTAGCTTTAAACTCATGGCCTTAGGCGTTTGAATCCAGCCCCCTGTCTGTGTACGTGGTGTGTGCATTTTCTCTTCATATTTCTGGGTGTTTCCTTCAGGTCCTCCGATTTCCACCTGCAATCCAAAGGCATGCAGTGTGGCTAATTGGGGTTTCTCAATTGCCCATAAAATATGATTGTTTGAAAGTGAGTCTGTTCTACAATCAAGCATCCCATCCAGGGCGTGTACAACCTTGTGCTATATTACTGTAATAATAAATTCACAATGATGTTACAGATTAATGACTGGAGCATGATGGCAGGAGTGTATACAGGCACAAGGCCACAGAGACACTAGCCCCAGCTGAAAGCTAATGCCCCATCCCCTGTCACTCAGTGATTCAAAACATTTCATTGGCTAATGACAAGGTCAGCCCCTCTGTATGAATTATGCCCTCTTTTTCCCCCCATCTGCCTGGTGGCTCAGTGGAGGTTAGGCTTAAGGTTACTGTAGCCTCTCCTCCAGGGTTGGGTTGTTTGAATATGGCCGCTGTCCTGGACAAATGCAATTCAATTCAATTAATTCAATTTAATTCAATTAATTTTGTTTGTATAGCGCCTTTCACAACAGAGTCTCCCCAAGGAGCTTTACATGAATGTGTTATGAAACATTATAGCATCATTAAGCCAGAATAATACTGAAACAGGGCATATGGAGTGTGAAAGCTGTCCTCATATACAGTATGTGGGAGTTTTCTCCCACAGTCTCTAAGCAACTTGTTGTCTCTAAATTGTACTTTGTTTAGCAGTGATGTGTCCTGGTATGGGCTGCGGTCTCAAACAAGCCGCATCCTATGCATCCTGAGCTATTTCAACCTTATGAGTGGTACAGAAGAATGCACCGATGAATAATAGTTGATGTTTTTCCGAAAACCAGGCTCATTCAAGGACATCTAATACTGTTCTTCTTGCAGTCTACAAGGTATTATGTATGTATGAAAGTATTTGTAATTTATGTTGTTCCAGACATGAATTATAGATCACAGATGAATGTAGTCGAAGTCCTTCCTGGGGCTATGGTTTATGATGTAGGTTGTTTGCATGTTTGTCCATATTTATGTATGGTATTGAGTGTTAGCTTTAGTGATGGACCATTCAACAAATTCATTCATTTTCATTTATTAATTTATTGTTCTTTTAATGAGAAGGATGACGGTATGGGGCAACTGAAGGACTCCAGAAGTTGAGAAAAATATAAGAAACTTGTCTCCTCTGAAATATCTGTAGTTCATATTTTAACGAAGGATAAGATGAAAAAACAAAGTAATATGTTAGAGGTAATATTTCTTTATTTTAAGAATATCCATCCATCCAAAGTGATGGACTGATAATCCATTGGGTTTGAATCCCACCTTCCCTCTTTCCGGAATCCCCCTTTGGCATCTATGAGGCCTAAAAGCTTATATTGTCCTTGATTGTTTTACACAACACCCAAAAGTATATTCCTTAAATGTAAAAGTACTTAGTGATGAATAAATGACTCCGACATGAGGACCACGGCACACACTGCATTTCCTTTTGTCACAGATGAAGCATAGCACCTTACTCTACAGCAATCACCCATTCAAATAAAGCCAGAGATGGTTTTATAGGAGAGATATAGCTGTAAAGCCCTCGGCCAAATTTCCATTTCTGGTCAGCACACAAAGGCCTAAATAAATGAAGCGTAAAATTTGACAAGGCTTTGTTTGGCTTAGAGGATATGTCTGGACTGGGATCACGGATTCTTTCTGCATTTAGTTATACCTCCGAAGCCCTAAGGCAGCTGAGTGTTATAAGCCAATGGTTCCGATGTCGCGGCTCAGAAGGATTCTGGCCTGAGGAATGAGACTGAACCACCCTCAGTGACCCGTGACTGTCTCTGGACCTGAAATAATTGCGCCTCATTAAGCATACAGGTCACTGGGAAATATAGCTTGTTTTTTATTGTTTGCATTTTAAGCTTACGTATTACCTAATTTATACATATTTTCTTTCCTTATTTTTCCCTATAGACATAAGAACAGAAGTGAAGTATATCAATACACGTTTCAGAAAGTAAGCAAATAACCAAAATTTATAAGTCAATTGAAGTAGATGTGTGTTATAGAGCATCAGTACTTTTAGCAAAGTCTCAGTTAATTAAGTTGCAGAAAATACAGCTTAAATTTATTTAATTCGCTTATTTCAGTTTATTGTCCCTGGGAAATGCTATCTCACTGTGATATACTGTATTATATATTGTTGGATTACTTATGAAGGCACATTTTGACAATGTTATTATATGTATCAGTAATAGCCTTTCAGTCAAGCTTTTTAAAGTACATTTCTCTGTATTTGGTGACAAGGTATACCCACAAGCCTAGCATGAAAAAGTTAGCTGCTATCGCGTATGAATTATTTAATAACTGAAAAGAATACCAATAGCAAACACATTAAAAATGGATGAACAAGTATATTAACAGTTAATGTTTTGACTTAGTAATGCCTGTGCTCTTCAGCTAGTCATGAATATTTTTAGTGATATACAGTTATCTGTTTTACATTTGTTTTTCTTTCAGACAGCTATTTCAAGTAGCTTACAAATATAACAATACCAGAGGTACCCAATTGGAGAATGGGCCACACCACAGTCTAATGTGGGCCTTGCGATCGATTCTCTTCTCCATGAACCATCACTTGGTCGGTGGGGCAGTGGACCTTGGCTTAGTGTCACTGATGGACTTTGGAAATGGTAACCCTGCTTTAATACAAAATACAAATTAGCATCATGCATGTGCTTTGTGACTTATCTGACATACAGATCGTCACATGTGACTTGTTGCTTTCTGCTCGCCTCGTCTCAAAGTGAAGCACCCGGATTAGTGCGAATGCTCCTGAACATCCTGTGATGAAGAAGGGTTTAGGATCACTAAGAACACCTGTGGATTCCTGCGGGAGAAGACGCTCCCCATATTCTCATTGAATTAATGCAGCATGGATGGATTAAAACAAAGCTACTGAGAGTCACTCTCTGATATCCGTGGAGGGCGCCGTTCTCTCCAGGTCTCCTCGCACCCTGGCACCTTTGTTCTCCTGCCTCACGTTTTCTCTCCTTAAGTGCTGTTGAGTACCCCCCCCCACCCCGCAGTCTGACGCCCTCAGACAAGTCATTATCGAGCTGTCGCCTGAAATCTAATTTGCTATTGCGTGCCTGGATTTGCTGCGTGCGGACTGGCCTCTGCTCCGCCCACTCGCTCTTCCAGCAGGGAATCAGAGAGCAAAAGAAGAAAAAAACAAAACAAAAAAAAAAACGAAAAGCACTCTCTTTTACCACCTTTTGATTCTACAAAGATCAAGATGGTAGCCTTGCTCTGTGAGACAGAGCAGCTGCATGAAGTTCATGTCGGTTCGTCTAAGAAAACCAGGCATCACAATGGTTTGTGATTTTTGGTTTTTAAGACACATTAAACATCACACAGCAGCGCCTCTTCTGGTCACAGCAGAGAATGCAGCTATACCTGCATACATATAGAGTATATACTGTATAAGTGCGTATTATTTATCTAGCAAATTAAGTACTTAAGTATTACTGCTTCAATGGGAATTAAGAGGTTAAGTAGCAGCCAAGTGCTACTAACCAAATGCAGTTGAGTAACTGATCATCAGTAAGTGTGACTCCTCTATAAAAGCAGAGGTTTTGGCAGTTTGCTGGTCTGGAGCATTCAGGTGTGTGTTAACAAAATGCCGAGGAGGACAGACATCAGCAATGATCTTAGAGAAGCAATTGTTGCTGTCCATCAGTCTGGGAAGGGTTATAAGGGCATTTCCAAACAATTTGAAGTCCATCATTCTACTGTGAGAAACATTATTCACAAGTGGAAAACATTGAAGAGAGTTGCCAATCTTCCCAGGAGTGGACGTCCCAGCAAATTCACCCCAAGGTCAGACCGTGCAATGCTCAGAGAAACTGCAAAGAACCCAAGAGTCACATTTCAGACTCAGGACTCAGTTAGCATGTTAAATGTTTAAGTTCATGAAGTACAATTAGAAAAAGACTAAACAAGTATGGCTTGTTTGGAAGGGCTGCCAGGAGAGAGGCTCTTCTCTCTAAAAAGAAGATGGCAACACTGCTTAGGTTTGCAAAGTTGCATCTGAAGAAACCAGATGACTTCTGGAACAATGTCCTTCGGATAGACGAGCTCGAACGCAATGTTTAGCAAAAACACAGCATATCAGCACAAATACCTCATACCAAATGCTGGTGGAGGGGTGATGATTTGGGCTTGTTTTGCAGCCACAGGACCTGGGCACCATGAGTGGACCATGAACTCTGTAAAGCCAAAGTATTATAGAGTCAAAGGTGAGGCCATCTATCCGACAGCTAAAGCTTTAGCCAAAACTGGATCATGCTACAGGACAATGATCCCAAGCACACCAGCAAGTCTACAACAGAATGGCGGCAAAAGGAAAGACTCAAGGTGCCGCAACGACTCAGTCAAAGTCCAGACCTCAACCCGACTGAGACGCTGTGGCGCGACCTTAAGAAAGCTGTGCATAAACGAATGCCTGCAAAACTCAATGAACTGAAGCAACAATGTAAAGAGGAGTGGCCAAAATTCCTCCACAATGATGTGAGAGACAATATAAAATTATACAGAAATCAATATGTTCAAGTTATTGCAGCTAAAGGTGGTTCTACAATCTAGTGGATCGAATCGCACAGTTATTCACACATGGCTTCTCCGTTTTGGCTTTGTTTTTGTTAAATAAATAATGACACGGTGGATTCCGTTGTGTGTTTGTTTTACACCTGAGGTTATATTTAAATTATTATAGAACCTGGAAAGGACCAGATGATTTTTATTATGTCCTGATACGTAAAACCATGCAGCTGAAAGAGGGTATACTTTCTTTTTCACGTCTGTAATTTCTCTAATAGCAACAATATTTCTCTAAACCAGACGTTTAGGAAACTACTCACTGTTTTATAAAAAGAAATAAATAAACCATCAACAAACTATAGTAATGTAAGGGAAAAAAACACGAGGCTTTATTTGTTTCAGAGGAATCTGAGTGAAGTGACAAAAACTGAAATAAATTGCCAAGGACAGGGATTATCTGAAAGGAAAGGAGAGGCGTAAAGAGAGTATCACAGGAGCTGAGACACTGAAATGTTTATCTGTGTGCTGCACTAAAGGTCAAGCTGTAATTACAGGTATAAACATCACGCTGGAAAGGGAAGAAAGGTGGTGAATCGACCTCAAGAAAATGTCATAAAGATCTGGACAGCTGCCAGTCGATAATAAATCATCCTCATTTTTAAATTGAATTGTTCAAGCCCACTAAACTCTGAGGGGAGCGACTATGAAGCAAAGTAGGGTGGGAAATACCTTCCTTGAATAGGTAAGATTCTTTTGACCAGCATAGCAGATTACCCCCCACCCAGAAAAAAAAAACAATGATCTGGTAGAATAAATTTATGTGTTCAAATCCTGTAATAATGATTAGGAGACCTTTAAATCCTGTTACGCAACGATGAGACATTTTTAATGATCTGATCTGCAATCATAAGATCCCTGGGTCAGAACCAGGCCAACAGAGACTGAAATCCAACCCCAGGATCAAACCGTGCTTTGCAGATAGATAGATGGATGGATGGATGACTGTGGCTGGTAGATTGGTTGGTTAGACAGATACAAGTTCAGAAAACGACTACAGAAAACTACTTTTAAGAATCAGCAAATAATCCCATTAATGCTGAACTTTAATAATATAGCCTGAAGACAGAGGAAATGGCAGCAAAATGGCAAAATTCAACAAATAGGTTGTGGAAGTTTAGCAGAGATAAACAAAGAATAGAGGGAGGGAGGGGAGAGGAGAGGAGAGGAGGGTGTAGAGTCATGAAGATATTTTCTTTCTCTCTCTTTCTCCCTTGCAAACACAAAGCGGGAACACACGGTCAAGGCCTGCAGGCTGTGATTTATACCTGGGAGAAGAGTGGGCTGAGAGCTGCAATGGGGTGTAATGTAAATTGTTGCTGGGCATCTGCTGCTGTCCATAAAAGCCAGGGTGAGACAAAGGTCTCAGGGAACTTAACAAATGGAGTGTGGGATAGGAGAAGGGCAGCCTCCCTGTCAGTCATCCCTCTCTTTCTCTGAGGATCTCTCTCTCTTTCACTCTCTCTCGCTCTCTCTCTTTTTCTCACTTTCCTTCTCAGCTGCTGCCTGTTGATAATGTTGTATTGCCAGGACATTGCGCTGCCTGTAATTTATAATCGCCTTCTCCCACTCTATGGATCTACGGCGTGTCCGGACAAGCAGGAACGAGACACGCCCTCCCCACATCATTGCTCAGACTTCCTTCCTCCCTGTGCATGTGTGCATGAATGTAGAGCTTGATGAAGGCACAGTTTAATCTTTGCCGAGACACCTTTGGCAAAAGCATCCATCCCCCAATATTTAAAGTGCCAGGACACAGGCCCAGTGAGCTCAAAGTCTCCAAAAACTGATTGATTGTTCACTGCCTCAAGCGGAGGAGTTTATGCATCTCGAGGTCTTGTTAATGAGTGGGGGAAGAAAGGAGTGGGAGATGGACAGGGGGATCGGTGCAGCTTGGGCAGTAATGGGGATGCTGTCCCGTTCTGTCGTGGTGAAGAGGAAGCTGAGCCAAAAGGCGAAGCTCTCGATTTACCGGTCGATCTACGCTCCAACCTTCACCTATGATCATGAGCTCTGGGTAGTGACCGGAAGAATGAGATCGCGGATACAAGCGGCCGAAATGAGTTTCCTCCGCAGGGTGGCTGGACTCAGCCTTAGAGAGAGGGTGAGGAGCTCGGACATTCGGGGGGGGGGGGGGGGGGGCTAAAAGAGGTGG
>JAODJU010000046.1:14681446-14695930 GCA_026776725.1 Gnathonemus echidnorhynchus
CTTGTTGCTTTTGTGCAGTAGATAAATAATAGAGTATTTGTTTTTAATAAATTAATTTTAAGATAATTCCATTTTGCAGGAGTCCCGCGATTAATTCTATTCTCCCGCAACCTGCACATACATGAGGACCTTACCGCCCACACCCGCATTCACCCATCAAATCTTGTCCCGCGCCGCACTCAGTGAGTTGGGTGCAGGTCCTTGATTCTTGTTCTTGAAATGCTTAGGGTGTTTTATTTTAAAGAACACATTGGCCGAAAATAGTTTCATTACTTAAAAACGTTATGGTTAAAGGGTCTTATTTGAAATAACAGGCCACATGTAGCCCCCGTTGGTGGCGCTATTCTGAAATGTGAGTGTGCATGTTCTCAGTGCGCATGCGCCAGTGTGCCCGCCTCAAGCGCGTCGTTGGAAAGGACACACGCACGGTGCTGGCTCTGTTGCGGAATAATGGCCGCCTTGACCCCGTCAAGGTATCGATGGACTCGGTGAATACTTTTCTACTTTGCATTGAAATAAACTATTAAACTCATAATGGCTTTTTCATCGTTTTTTTAAAACCTGTGTTAAAATATTTAAGTGTTTTGTTTCTCGTGAAACGACGTGCTGTATGTTAATTGGTTTTGTTCAGGACTTGTGCTTGTTTAAACTCAGCATTTGCTCTTCTGACAGTGTGTTGTTCGGGGCATGTTTGTACTTGTTTAAATTCTGCCTGCTCTGGCTTTTCTTTCTTTAAAAAGTTAAGCAAAGTTTGGGACTTGTGCCTACTCCTAACAGACCGTGGCACATGTATGGGCTAGCTTACATTCGTCCTGCTATACGCTTTATTATTCCTTAAAACATGATTAAAAATAACACCTTAATAAATACATGTAATGTATTTTTGTTCTATTAAAGTTTAACGACCCCCTGCAGCCTCTAAACCATATGACCCCTTATCAGCAACACGTGGCATAAGCATGTATGATACCATATATGGACATAACCCCTCGACCAATCAGAATAAGGGATGTGCCCCCTCCCGCTTATGACATCATAAACAGAGCCCTATTAGGCCCCGCCCAAGGTACTGCATACTATTTTTTTTATTGTGTTTCATTGTTGAAGTCATAATTTATATCATAAAAACAAACAAATAATAAAAATTATAAACTTGGTGAAAGTACCCTTAGTGGAGGACACAGAATGAAGATGGTACCCATAATTCTGTCAGTGTTTGTTACTGAAGATTTCGGGAAAAGCTCCATCATTTACAAAGGATTTTATTATTCATCTGTGAAGCCACAGCTATTGGTTAAATTCCCTATAAAAGCACATACAACTAAATTGGGCTAATGGAGTGGGCACTTCATAGCCTGTTTGCTTTTCCTACTCATGGTTCTTTGCCAAACTCGCTCAGTGAAGCTGCTTTTGCATCCAGGTCCTTCTACGGCTGATTTACGATTCATTTCCTGTCACCCTGTCTTTTCTGTCTGCAAGGACCGGAAAAGATGTGGAAATATGAGCTGGCATGATGTTCTCCTCGGGGTTGGCCATGATTGGTCCAGAGCAGAGATAATGAGCATTCATCTCCACCGCATTCAATCACGAGGGCGTCCACTGTGCCCTATCGACAGCAGCTCCATGTTCAGGCTTATCTGAATGTGGGCTCGGAATGAACAGCAGGAGGATCCCGTAATATAATTACTATGCTGAGGCAAGCTCTTCTGAATCCATCACAGGCCCAGTTACCCCCCAGCATGCCGAAAACCCAGCATAAGTATGATAAGAATTTTTATTTTTTTATACAGTGCAAGGATTGCGAATTACAGAAGGAAAAATGTCAGCAGTGATGCAGCCGTCCAGGGACGGGGGACCCAGGTGGGAGAGACTGGGGACGCTTTGTTCCAGCTGGCATCTTCCTGTGGTCACTTTGCGCCAATTAGCCCTACCTTCAAGGAAAAAATATCCACCAAGTCGAACATAGAGTTAGCTGTCAACAAGACTTTTTTTTTTCTCATGGAGTGCTATTATTTTGCAGTGAAATTCCAGAGTTAAACTTAAGGCCAAGTTAGTCCTACAGTATTATATCTGCAAGATGAATTATCTTGAGTAAAGCTTGATGGTAGTGAAATGTTCAAAAGAACTGCATCAATGAGGTGTATTAAAAATGTCCAGACATAACAGCCAGTTAAGTTGATAGATGCAGTTTCTCCCTGAGGTGCACAATGCAAACTTTCCACACCACCTTCCACATCACTGACCATTGCTCATGGAAGAGTAATGAGGTGTAGGTGATGTGGCAGGAATGTCTGAGCTCTTAACTTTGGGGGGTCAAGAGGGACGATTATGGGTGGATCTATTCTGCAAGTAAACGGCTGTTAACAGGCTGATGTAGCCCACAGACTGCAGATCTGCTGTTTGCTGACACTTGATTCTACCCACACTTACTGTTGAGCCTCTTTATCTCAAGCACACAGGTTCATGACCCAGCACTCTGGTACTCTTGGAAAGAACAGTGATCGTTTTGCCATTTCACCCCCATTCCTGCCCTTATTCACTGAACAGGGGAGGGGAAAAAAACACAAAGACCAAGCAAACTCACAGCAGGTTTCCATTCTGAAAACGTTTTAAAATGTTTAAAAAATTCTACAGAAGGAGTGTTTAGAATTTTTAGAATATCTCACAGTTCTTAAACTTTGACTTTGGAAGGTTAAATAACAACTGCTGAAAAGCCACAGTTCTTCTAGAATGACTTTAAGTGAAGTAAACATGATCATTTTCAAGCTGTCTCACTCTAAATGTGACCAGCTCATGCCCAATGCGTGTGTTCACTCCCAATTGTATAAGAGGGATTTGGTTGTAGTTCCCTCACCGCAATCAGTAATGGTTTGTGATCACATAAACACAACTAGACATTGATTTGGGCTTGTTTAATTTTCTCTCCCTTGGAAGAATAAAACTTTTTTGCTTTCTATGGAGTCAGCAACAAAGCAAATTCAATTAAAACGTAAACTGGTGACAATCAGCTGAACTTGCAGATGCGAAGGAGCTCTGGACGGATTACAAAACCGAAATCCTTATCTGCAGTACAGACAAAGGCAAGGAGGCGCAAAGATCTGGTGTGAAGGTTAATAAAGTATAAACTACACGGTTATGGACTGCCACACACTCGTGTCAAGTGCCTCACAGCAACCCTGTGGTGAAAGGCGCTATATAAAAATATACTGAATTGCATCGATACCGTAAGTGCCACGTGAACTTCGCGGAAGTTATAGTGCAAGGGAGGTTTATATAATGGGAGTGCGCTGTACTATGGCAGAAGAAGAAAAAGAGGGTAGAGAAAGGAGAAAAGCTTCACTCTTGGCAGCTAAACCAAACAGATTGCAATAGTGTATGATCTATAAATAGAGATACAGTATTTAGAAGGAAGACATATAACCAAAAACAACATGTTAATCCATAATAGTTCTTCAATGCTGTGCATAGAGTTAAGACATGATAAGCCAGAACTTTCAAATTGGACTCCAGGCAAGGATAGAGGGACCAATCATAAACCAAACACACTCGTCTCTTAAAGGGATTGTTTTTTTTTTTTTTTTTTGGTCAAAAGTCTAAACTCAAGCATGGCCTCATGTCTACAAGAAGAAGTGGAATTTGCAAGGCTAATAATTGTCAGTGTTATCGCTACTAAGACTCTCCCGATTCTTGGCAACATCTGCTGGTAAAGCGTAGAGGATGAATATTCTGCCCCCTGGATCGCCCCTCTCTCTGTTTCGCAGCTCAATTTCAATTCAATTTCAAGGTGCTTTATTGGCACGCCACAAGGTAGGGTTATCAAAGGCGTCCAGGAAGACAACAAGCCCAAACGACATATAATAACACAAATAAAGACTGACAAGCTTGTGAAAAAAGTTACAAATAAAAAAGTTGCAAAAAACACTATGAATAAAAAATTAAAGTGACACATGAGTAAGAATATCCTTGTATTACCAATCTGTCTCATTGTATCCTGAAGTAGCTGTTAACCGTAGCTCGTTTTAATTACGATTAACATGGTTCACACACTGAGCTTCCAGACCTGCTCACCTTACCCACTACCTGCTGTACCAAGGCTGCGGTGCAGATAGGTGCAGCCAAATCCAAAGTCCCTAACGAGGGTGGGTGTTGGGTCCAGGTAATTGGTTGAAAAGGTCTCAGGCAGCAGGCTCTCACCAGATGACTGTACCTAACACCCACTTTGCGGCCAGCAAGGGTCTCTGGTGGGACTGATCAAGGCGAAAAACAACTGTACAAACCCTGCCTACTGCTGGAACCTTCTGTACCGCTTCCATGACATCACCCTTCTCCTGCTTGGCTTCCTCCTGCATGCATGAGATCCATGTAATGGAAACAGATACCATAGTTTCTACACTAAGTAGAAAAAGGAATCTTTGCTTTATGTGCCATTTGCACAAGTACAGGTACATTGAATGCTTGTTTTCACATATCCCATCATGCTGGCCTTTGAGACACACACGCACACACACAAACACACACACACACACGCACATAATAAGGACCAGCCAAAAGTCTGGACACAGCCGGCAGATTCATGCATCCTTGTAGATGTATGGTCGGTGTTTGTGAAGGTGGAGCTTTAGGGTTATTTTAGAATAATTATGAAAAAATCAAACCTCTAAAATAACATATATGGAATTATGCATTGACCTAAAAAGTAATAATTTAAAAAAAATATATTTTTTGGGGGGGGGGGCAGCTCTGTGGGTTGGGTCGCAGAAGGTTCAAACCCCTCGGTCAGCAGAGTGAGCCCCCCACTGGACCCTTGAACAAGCCCCCTAACCCCAATTGCTCGGGGACTGGCTGACCCTACTGTCTCCTCTATGCCAGTTCCATGAGGTGGCCTCCTGGGATGCTTTTCCAGCCGTCCTGAAGGAGGTCCCACATGTAAGCTGAACACCCTTTGGCTGCTTTTCCTGCACTGTCTAGTCAAACTCCCTCAAAAAGCTGTTCTACTGTGTTCTGCCAGATCACATGCGACACTGTCACTCTCCTTTGCAGGCAGCTTTACCCAAACGTTTGACTGGTACTGCATATATAGCTGAGAGTGAAGTTTGAGGTCCTAGTGCAGAGTCAGCCCATTTATCTGCCCCCCCCCCCCCCATTTTGGGGGTTATGGGCTCTACCCAGGGGCCCAGTGGACACAAGACTATTCAGCCAAGCATGGGATGCAAACTGGCAACTACCCAATCACAGGCACTAAGGCCAAACCCAGTGAGCCACACACTTCCCCCATAATAGGACCCAGTAGCCTATGGTTACCCTCCGACCTCATGCAAAATTGTCAGGTAACAGATTGCATCTTGCAGAATTCTGATCTGCCATTAAACAAAAACTTTTTTCCAATATGACAAGACCAAACTATGGGTATCCAGCTAATGTTTTTACACACATTGCTGATTAAGCTAACCAAGTAGTAAATTACAAACATGCACACTCAAAGGGCAACCACAACTAGGAATGAAAAAAGGCTATAAACTAAAGACACTTGATGTATGTTGAGGATGTACAGTACGCTGAAAATGAATCATTTGTGGGAAGCAACTTATTGTCCAAAAGAAGTTACTGCATTTTTCCTAACACTTCAATTGATATTTCGAATTAATGCCCTTTGAATTTGCACAACAGATCTGACAGCAGTTTTCTGGTGGAACCGCAAATAATGTCCATTCAGGTCCTGGTATTTACAAAATACCCAGCAGGCACATGCCTGGGCACAGTCTAACAAACCCCAAGAGAGTCTCCAATTTCCAACTACAAGGCCCAGTGAGTAAATTACCCTTTAATTTTCCTGCGTTTCTGGGCAGTGCCTGTTTTGTATAATAACTGGATCATGGTTGATCCCCCTGCCAGTCTAATTAAATTAGAAAAGGAACAGCAGACTCACACCCAAATAGGATGGAGCGTTTGACAGAGGCCCTCTTTTAATAACGGAGTCTCCCTTGCTGTTTGTTGGCCTTCTTCCTCTTCAGGTTGCCTCATCATTAGCAGAAATGGCAGTTTCCATGAAACTAGCCAAGCATCTCAGCTTTAAGGTTTCAGCCTCACGCCGAGAAGCCGAAAGCGAAAGTGACAGCTTCTCTGTACTTGTGTGTGTTTTCCTCTCGAATAATAACAATAATAAAAAACTGGATAAGACAACAGAACGCTGTGGTGCAATAAAACACCCTGGTTTGTGGTGGTGGGGTAGCCGCCACAGATTGATGTGTTTGTTTTGCCTTTGTTTGTTTCCATGCTTTGTCTGGTGCCGTTACGTCGTGGCAAAGACACGGAGCATTGATGGGGATGAATGGCCCAGTCTGCAGGCATCTGTCATGTTGTGACACACCAGTCATTGCAAAACAACGGGGATGGGGATTTTGCAGGGGGAGCCGGCAGATTCATACAACCTTGTAGATGTATGGTCGGTGTTTGTGAAGGTGGACCTTTTGGGTGGGGGCCAGAGCTGCAGGATCGGAGCCTTTTTATTCTGGGTAAATGTGCAGAATGTCGAGGCTGACACACTGTCAGCCCGGCTGTAATGTTAATAAGCAGGCACATGTATGACGTGACGTCAGGGACCACAGCACACGTCTGACCAAGAGCATATATTTCATGGTTTTATTAATAAAGTATTATTTATATTTGTTGGCATTAAATTACCCATCCACCCATCCATCTAACCTTTTCTACACACACTTGTCTTATACACAGTCCAGAGTCTATTCTCGAGGGCAGGGAATAACCCAGGATGGGGCACCAACCCATCGCAGATCTAGACAGAAAATTATTTCTGGATAATTTCTTGTTTTTCTTTCATCATTGCATTCTTAAAGATGGACTGAAAGTTATCTGGGCATGGGCCTGGGTGCTCCCTCCCCCCCCACCCTGGTTCCATGGTACCTGGATCACGCTAAAACCGTGCATCTCTCCTGAAAGAGATTCCTCCATCTCAGAAGCCTGGTTGTTTTCGGGAGTCGTCAAATGTGGTGCAATTTCTGCCCTTTTCCCTCCTGTTCCCCTGTGGCTGCATTATGTTGCTGCATATTCAAGCTTTCTCAGTCACACGGGCTTCGAAGATCCCCAGAGAGCTTTAAGCACGTTAAGGCCCACTAGTGGGAAAGAGACTGGACAACAGGTGGCAACGGTACATTTTCAGGGCAAAGTGACTTCTCAATGGGTAGAAATTGCAGAAAGCCTTAGTAACGTTAGGCTTAGGTCCTGCAGGAGTCCTCTTAAAAGTGAGGACTTGATTTCTAATTGCACAGTCTGGAGGAGCATCCAGCATACAATGGAAAATCCAGCTGCAGGGGTACAGATTATGGAAATGCTCTCTTGCTCGGAAGTGTCAATGCGGGCAGCCGGGAACCAGGGCAAGACCATGGAAGGTCAGATATCAGGAGCTACAAACCGCAAAAAAAACCCTCTAAAACTCTGAATTTAAAGTGCACAGCAAAGCAGAGGATAGAGAGACACTCCCAGTGCTGAATTTTTAGTGGCTAAAGTCATTGATAGTACCTACAGCATAAACAGACAACCAGAAGAAATCCAAAATAAAAATGTGGGCCCCCTTTAACTTGGGGTCCTGTGCTACAGTCCAGGTTAGCCCATGCATAAGGCGGCATGGAAGTAGGCAGCAAATTAACTGAATATGATTCTGCTGATTGTCTTACTTCCGAAAGTGTGGGGATTGCCACTGTGAGGTGATGAATGAGAATGATTAACGGTCCTCGCTGCATAATGACATTTGATACAGTGTACTGCCCCCCAATCCCTGTGTGTTGAGTTTGTGTTTTCTCCCCGTCTTCTCCTCTGGCTTCTCCTTTTTTCTCTCATGGTCGGAGAACATGCAGCTTTGCAACCTGGAGACTCGAAATTGAAGAGCAAGTTTCCAAAACTCACTCAGTTAATCTTTTTGTTGATTTTGTCAGGCTTCCTCATCATATTGGGAACAAAGAACTTTTGTTAAAATGTCCAAAACTCATTAAACTTGCAGATTTTTTCTCAAAAACACATCCCGTGAATTGAATGAGTTCTAAAGAATTAGCTATTTTTTGATTCCCTGTTGCGTGTGTGGGTGCCAACACTGTGATGGTCTTGGATCCCACTTGGTGTCCAGTACTTTGAGCCCGATGCTTCCTCTGATAGGTTCCAGACTCACCTCCACGCTGTACTGGATGGGCAATTATGGAGGAGAGATGAATGCTTGATTGGATAGATGATACGGTGTAAAACTTTTCTATCACAAATAGACGAATTGCAGAGATACTGAAAGTGTGCGCTCAGGATTAACTTTATCAACATGATCTGTCCCAGTGAGAAGGTCAGCAAATCATCCAGACCTGTTAGTCCCAAAGGAGCTGGTGAGATTGAGGGTAGGAGACCATTAGCAGACACAGGGTTCCTTGTCAGGGTCCAACTGCTCTACTAGGCCACAGGCTTAGCCTGCTCTATCCTGTCTCTATCTCTATATACTTTTCTATACCATTATATTCTTTTTTTTTCCGCGAGAAAAGGAGCCGGTGTTGTGAGGGGTTTGTAAGGTTCCGGGCTCAGAAGAACGTGTCACCACCACTTTGCTGTGCAGTTAATAATGCAACAAATGAACACACTTGTCTTTCAGTTCAACTAATTATTGTGGGAGAGAATAAGCGTACATGAGTCTGTCTGTGTGTTTGTGAGAGAAGGCGCCCAGGAAACCTAAGCAAAACGGTGCCAAATTTGCATAATGGCAGAAAATGTGCATGTTTGCATGCATTCTGTTTGTTTTACATTATTAATGTACCCTTGGGAGGTGGAGCTGGGATTTATTTCACATCTCAGTGTCTTTGATAAGAATGATCCCTCCCCAGCAGTGTGTATTTCCAATCTGGTCAGGTGTCTGTATCATTTACTGTGCTGTCCGGAATTTTTTCATTACTTGTGGGGCCTTTTTGGAAGCACGGAGTGTGGATTGTCTCTTCTTATGTTTCTCATTTTTCCAGCTCACAAAAACAAAAACTTTTGACACTTTGTACTTTGAAGCTTATATTTCCTGCAGATTTTGTAAAATGCCACATGTACTTGTATCTCTATCTCTATCTGTAGCTCTGTAACGGCCCAGAGCACACAGAGCACATCTCTTACAATATTTTATATTACAATCCTTGACTGGACGCACCCCTAATAATAAGCAAATGCTGCTAAAATTGCTTGCGATCCATTTAATTTCATTTTCTTGAGAAGAGCGGCATGACATCATAGTCTCTGCCCCCTCTGGAGACCAGGGTTCGATTCCATGTTCTGGTTCTACATGTGTGCCGTTTGCGTGTTCTCCCCGTGTCGTTGTGGCATGTTCTCCGGGTTCTTCACAGTCCAAAAACATGCTGAGGTGAATTGGGGGTAGGCAAAGTGCTCGTTGGTGTGAATGGTGAGTGTGCCCCACGATAGGCTGGTGCCCCACCCTAGGTTATTCCCTGCCTTACACCCATTGTTTCCAGTACAGGCTCTAGACCCCCCTGACCCAAAAAAAGGACAAGCAGAAGTACAGAAAATGAATTTTCTTAAGTCACTATCGGCATTAGTTTCTGCCATAATACTCTGTGTATTTTAAGCCACAATCTGGCCACTGGTAACCTTCACCCTGGGATTTTGATCCTATCTTGTGCTACCATGATCGTGTTGGCTGCACGTGTCTCCCATCCGCCGGCCTTGCTATCTGCAAACAGATCTTGGCCCCCATCAAAGCTCATTAGAAGAAGCCAGCTAGGCTCTTAGGCACTGACAGTGACCTCTGCCTGACACCAGTCTGTTTGTCCCAACAGAACTTACTTCCAAAGCGCTGCAGCATTTCTCAAAATGCATGACACGGCACAAGAAAGAGAGCCGCACTAAGGGACTGTCTTTAATCCAGGGGTTTGGCTCCTGTTTTCTTTGGGCAGGCAGTAGGAACCCGCAGGAGTGTCCGGCGAGAGTGAGCCACTTTCCTTTCCTCCACAGAAGAGCTCATTTAATTAAATTGCATCCTTATTTATTTATCCATTTTGGTATTACTTCTGCTCGCTAAATGGAGGCTGGACATGAAAGTGCAATTTGAGCTGCAAGAACATATGAATCCCTTCCAGAGATGAGCTGCCTCCGCACTGAGCTGGAGGCGTCGCCAAAATATTTTTGCACGGTGCAAGTAGACTAAAGCTCCGTGTGGTTGGTGTGAGTGGTTCGTGTCCTGTGCCATTTTGATGCATTAGTGAGATCTGACAAAAATAAACGTACACAACGCCCTCAACGACCTGCAGTCGCATATGGTTGATTACACAACATACAGAAAAGTCATGAAATTACTCAGTAATGGTTCATTTTTCAAAGGTTACTTACAACCACAGCTTGACAGTGTAGCTGCTGCTAAAAACAGCAATTTATAAAGGAGTATTTTAATTATAATTTTTTTTTTTTTTTAAAATGTCACATGTTTATGTCAGAAGTGACAGAGGAGAGCAGTGAGTGAACAAAGCATTCTGTAGATGTCTGAGAAGGCAGGGGTGCTGGGAGATGGATAACCAGAGGAAATATCGATGATGGAAATGGACATGCTTTCCTGTACCCGGGGAGAAGATTCTGGAAGATGGACAATCCGTGGAGGCCCAGTTCCTGCAGACTCGGAGATCCCTCCTTATTTTTGACTGGGATGGATAGCTGGTCTCGCATCCCAGAAGCTGTCCTACTGGCTTTCCATCTGGGGTGAACTGGGGAACCTCTACTGAAAATGGGAGAAGTCACCTGAAATCAGCTTTCATGTGGGGACACACACACACACATGTCGGGTAAACATATCTTTATGGGGACCACTCATTCATTTCTATTGGAAAAATGCTAACACTAACTATGGCAACCTTAACCCCTACCCAGCCCCAACCGTAACCATAAGTACCCAAGCAAAAAAACAGAGTTTTTTGCATTGTTAGTTTTTTTATTGCGATCACAGATTTTTAAAACTGGTCCCCATAACGGAAAAAAATGGGTATTCATCATGTTGTGGGGACATTATGTCCCCATAAGGTAAGGTATTCCCGCTCACACACACACACACACACTTGCGCACACGCTGCTTCTGCAGCCATATGCTCCCACCTCCAGCAAGTCCCTCTGGCCAATGTTTTCCTTTCACATAATGACAAAGCTGCTCAAATTTAGAGAAATCACTTCACCCAAGTAATCAAATAAGGGGAAAAATTTTAAAAAAAAATGCCTACAAATACTATTTAAAATAAACCCCCAGATCAAAAGGGTGTCAGTCATAGCACCTTTTGACCGCACATGCAGTTTGGGTGGGATGCACAAATATCACTAGACAGAAATTGTTTTATTTCAATGGATGGATGGATGGATGAAGTGTCCCAGCGGTTCTCACACCTGTTTACTTATTTGTTAATCACTGGTTATACAACAAAGCATGGCATTACAATAAAAGGCATTACAATAAAAAAAATGCAATAAAAATTTGCAATAAAATGGATCATGAGCCAGGGTTCGAGTCCTGATGGACATCCTGGCTGTAGCACCCTGAAGCGCCGTTCTGCAGTGAAGCGGATTAGCTTTGTTAAAATGACAAAATTTTATAAATATAATAAAACATTTTCACTAAGCTTCCCTAATACCTTTATGTAAAGTTAGAGTTCCGTCCAATCAAATCTAAACTCTAGGAAGGCACATGCACAGACACTGGAATAGGCGTGAGACAGTCGTTGCAGTCCTTGCTGCTGTATTCTGCATCTGTGGTAAGGAAGACAGTGTGGAATTTGTGCTCGCTGAGAGCAGAGCATTGCGATATTCTAATCCAGATTAAGGCATCTGTTGATGTTTCTACAGTATTAGAAAACAGTCTGTATAAACTGAGAGAAGCATATCCTATACAAGGAGTTAATATGACAAGTAAATGGCAGGTCTGCATTAAGCATTACACCAAGGTTATCCGTCTTTTCAGTGAAACCATAACAAATTGCTGATGACAGGGCATTATAAGTGCTGGTGTCACCTTATAGTAAAGGGACCTCTGTTTTATCGCTGTTTAGACATACGGCACTTTTCTACTAGGATAAGGAACCAAGCAGAACCTTAGCTGTGCCGCGAGGAGAAACCGGTTACAGGGCGGTTCAAGCTAGCTTTGGTTTTCCGAAGGCGTTGCCGGGTTTGGAGAGTGACAGAGACGCTTATTACTGTTCACTCAGCATACATCATCATTTTCTGGGTGCTAATTTTCCCCAGGATGTCTGTGAGCATAGCTGTGTTATGTTAGCATCAAATGCTAGTGGAATTAGCATTAGTTTGCATAGAATTGCATTATATATCCATTCCGTTCGGCGGTTCTATAGTACTACTAGTAGTAGGTTGGGAATTTTCAAGTTCTGAGTTATTGGGAACGCATCAATATATCGCGATGCGCGATACAATTCATAGTGAATAACATATACAATATGCCCATTCTTCCTTCAGATAATCTAGGTATATTGATGCAGATCACCAGTTTTTTCGTGCATTTTGACCAGTAGGATGGTGGTGAAGTAAGCAACTCGGTTTAGCCACGTGTTCAACCCTGCTTACTATATCTTTGGAAATATCCAAGCATATGGCTAGCAAGGGCATGTCAGTGTGGGTTTGGCTTGCATAATTTACTATGGAAAACTGTCTTTTTGTGATACGCCTGGGTTCTTGGTGGCAGTGGAAAGCACCAATTGGGAATTATCTCTCATCTTTCCACTTCTTTAATGCAGTTTACTAGAGTGAAGTCATTTGGTGCAGTCAAAAAAACTATATATTTATGTGGCATTTGCAAATGGTTAATTTTAACTTACATAAAAGTTAATTTTATGTTTTCATATCATTCCTAATATAGGAAGCATGCAGAAACAGAACAATAAAGGGCCCAACACCAATCTCTGCAGGAATCCATATATCACCACAGAGACCACTGATTCAGGGGGTTATGAAATATCCAAACATATGGGTGACAATTGTTTATGTAGGAGAAGAACCATTTATGGAAAATTCTGTACGGACGCCACATGCTAGCCTGCTTTTAAATTATTCAGCAGTTGATAGTGTTGATATTATCAAAACCAATGCCAAAGAAGATACTGTTGCATGCTTGGAAGAGATGATAGTAGTTCATCATTTATAACTGCAGTTGAAGCTGTTTCAATGCTGTGAATCGGCTGGAAGCCAAACTGATACTTTTCAAATACTGTATTGTTAATATCCAAGTATGGTTGCAGTTGGGTGGAAGTAATTTTCTTTGGAGAATGGGGGCATTTGGGACAGGTGTATAATTATTAAGAACATACAGATCTAACTGTAGCTGTGGTGTCATTACATACACTTTGAATGTCACAATAACAGAAATTAGGGATGTGTTAATTATTTTAAATATAGGTTCTCTGAGTACTTCAAGCAACTTTTAAAGAAATTTAGTGCAGATAGGATCTAGTAAACATATAGTGAGTTTTCAATCCTGATTCTTTTTTAGTTCATTAACCAATAAAAGTATGTTCACTTAGTCAGCAGTGCAGTACAGTCAGGTACATGGGTGACCCTCTAATGTGACAGATATAGGAGAATCGCCCTTTGAATCGGCTCTTTATTAGGCTGGGAAGTGCCCCAATTCCAAAGACCAATAAGCATGTACTGTGCATTCTTTCATAGCCAATTAGCATAAAGATTGCCTTATTAGTACCTGTAATTCCAAGTCAATATGTAGTCAAGCCCAACAATGACTTACTGTTACATTGTAAGTCTAGTTGTGCTAAGTGAGAATAAAACAGAAGGACCAGCACAACAGGTTCAGCACAAACTAGTTTCACAGTTACATAGTCCCTACTGTTGCACACAAAGTAACAATACTTTGTGCTCATGTACAACATGAGTCACAAAATAACAGGACAACCCTTATTAGTTTGTTTCCTTTAGCAGCTTATTCTTATAGAACCCATATATGCTGTCTGGTGATGCGGTAGGAAGCTTATACTTGATGCAGGCATATTTCTTGGTCACATACTCTTAATTAATCAATGTAATCTTTGTCAACTCAACCATGACCGTTGTTGTCATGGAGGCTTTCTGCATGATTAGTTTGAGCCTGCTTGGGAGAACCAACAGTTTCCAAAGACTTGGTTCTGTCTACAGGGTTTTGTCTTCCAACACCAATTTGTTCCATTGATGAATATGCCTTTTTGTTTCCTGTTCCATGTCTCCTTTTGGAGATCTATCTATTTTCCTTAAGCATGATGACATCATTACTTATCTGTTATATTTTGATGTCGTGCTTTGATAAGGTACACACAACATGACCAGTCTCACCCAGCTTATCCAAAGAAGTGAGCTTTAATGCAGCGACCCATAGCACATCAGCTGACCCCACCAGGCCCGGATTGGCTAATCGGGAGGACCGGGAGAATTCCCGGTGGGCCGGTCCGTTTTTTGGCCGCAAGGGCCGGT
>JAODJU010000046.1:14696030-14756883 GCA_026776725.1 Gnathonemus echidnorhynchus
AGTCAGTCGTGAACTAAAGTGGGCCGGTCTAAGGCTTGAAACTCCAGGGCTGAAAAGGAGTCCCACTCCGGCCCTGGACCCCACTGCAGAGCAGAAATAACACCAGCTGATAGTACTCAATCATGTGATCAGAAAAGTCCACATGATATTATAAGAGGGTATCAACATTGATCTCGACAAGTCAGTACTCAAGGTGGAACTCTGTTACTTCACCAAGGCAGAAGGGTCCAACCACAATGAGTCTGTCAGCTTTACACACACGTCTGTGGATTGTGCAACATACATAATAATATACATAATAATGCATAATAACAGTCCTATCTTGATCTATATCCTATCACACAGAGGTTACCACTCTGGAGTTGGTGTAGTACTGAATCAAGCCCTTCATTGGACGCATCAGAATGTAGTACAAATGGTAAGTTAAAATTCCAGAGAATGAGACAGAGAGGTAAGGAGTGTGCACTGATTTACAGCGCATTGCCACACCCACCACAGGGATGAGAACCTGAGTGCAGCCATGCAGCTGGTGATACCTCAGTTTTTCCCTGTAAGTTGGAAGACCGCCCTGCAGGGCTGGATGTAGATTAACGTCATACCCAGGACAACGCAATTGCTGGTTAAGAGCCTTGCTCAAGGGTTCAATGGAGTAGGATCAGTCCTGGCATTCATGGGATTCGAACCAGCAACCTCCTGACTGCTAGCCACAGAGCCACCACTCCACCCATCAGAGAATGGATCAGTCGATAAATCTGGACACAATAAAAGTCCACTTGATAGGTGGTTGTGAAGACAACTGATGTCTGTCCACTGATTTTAACAAATCCATCCATCTATTTTCTGAAACCACTTTTCCTATTTAGGATCTTGGTGGGTCCAGAGCCTATTCCAGAGACTAAATACGCAAGGCAGGGAACAACCAAGGATGGGGTACCCATTGCAGGTCATTCCCATACACCATTCATGCCCAGGGGCAACTTGGTAACTCCAATTAAACTTAGTATGTTTTCAGACTGAGGGTACCCATGGAACCCCACAATGACATGAGGAGAACATGCAATCTCCACACACATGGAACCCTGGTTCCAGAGATGTGAGACAATAGTGCTAATCACTGCACCACTGTGCCACCCTTCTTTTTAATAAGTTAAAATTTATTTTTCTGCCACTTCACCAGCAGACTTAAGTAATTCAAACATTGGTTTAGTCGATCTGGAGAAATACTAAATAATGGATCTATAGTAACTTAAAAACCCTCACTTCTCAGATGGATTTTGGCTCTTTTTCTTTTAAGTCTGTGGATCTGTTTGGATCTATCTCTAGGGAAAAGAACATTCATCAGTGATGCCCCCTAGAATACCCTCCATGCATTATCGAAATTCAGCTGGGGCATTTGTTAGCCCAAATGGGATGCAGACACACTCATACTGTATAACCCCCTTGCATTCCTGAAAACTCTGATGCATCTTTAATTGAAAAGTATGAATCTTACTAGGCTGTCCAGTACATCTTGTATCTTTGGCAGTTTTGTCTATCTGAAACTGGTTTATAGTCCTGTTCCCAAAAAAATGACCCACAGAAATAGACTGCTACAGTACTTACAGACACACACAAGAGGCGATCAATATGATGATGTGGATTTTTTATTCCAACTCCTTTCCAGGATGTTTTGAACATCTTTCACCTCATTGTTCATTGCACAAAATTGAGTTGTAACTTTTGCACAGCAGTGTCATCACTGAGGTTATTCCTCAGTCTGAACATTGGAATGAATATAGCCTTGAAGAAAGACGTCAGACTCCTCAAAGATTATCTGGCTGGCAATCTGCCACTCTTGGTCTTGAAGGGCGACAGGCGGATGCCACTTGTCTCTGGAAGTACTGCGGGGTACGGCTGTCTTGGCATCCCTGGGCTGTAGTAAAGTCTACACTCAGTCTGGGTGTTTAACCTCTTTGAACTCCTTGAAGATCAATGGGTTTGATGTCAGATATCTACATCACCGTACAAAGCATAAATCTCTGTGGCAGATAAATATCATATTTTATATAATTCTGGAATTCACTACTAGGAAGAGATCCAAACCATTCACACAGAAGGTCTCTTGTATTACTGTACTTCACACTTACCCTGTAATACATGACGGAAAATACCCTGCAAATCTTTTGCCATATACAAATTCTGGCCAACTCTGCTACAATAAAACTACTCATACCCATAATTCTGTGTCTACTTTAAGACCTACTACTAAGGAGATTCTCTATCCTGCTGCCTTGCAGTACCTAATGCCTTAGTAACACTGTGCTAATTTGATCTTTCATGTATGACCTTAAGGAATGCTTCAGTTCTCCTGCAGACTATCTTTCTTTGTCAATATATCTTTGAAAATTCCAGGTTTGACTAATTTTAACACAGCTTAAATAATTTCTGACAGATTTTTTTCTCTCAAAATGTCATCCATCTGGTTGCATGCCCTCTTTACCCTCTTATAATTTATGTTGAATCCCACATTGGAACTGCAACCACCACGCATTTTGAACTCTCTGTGTGACAGTGATGCTCCAACCTCATTGAGTCACTAAACATTGGGTTCAGTACTTGGCATGCTGTCCTTACCCAGTGTCCATAACTGATGTGGTGATTCCAGTAATTCTAAGTTCACCAAGGCTGTCAGTTTGAATCCTATGGCCAACAGAGTAATCGCATCAGGTCAGATGCTTGAGCAAAATCACAAACTCTAACCCTAATGCCAGAATAAGTCCAGCTTTCTTTTGCAATTCAAAAACATAGGTTAGGCAGGCTAATGTCTCCAAAATGGCCAATTACCCTGTCCAGTGTGGTCTTGAGCTGTGTACTTCCTGTGATTGACTCCATGACAGATTCTCCATGATCCAGTACTGGATATGCAGTTGCATGAAATTAGATCAAGATCAAACAAGATCAAGATAATGGTGTAAAAAGCTAACATCAACTTCATATTGAACCTGTATGTATTTATCTAATGGAATGTAGTCATTTATTTCATGGGTTAATCATTTACTTGGCTTGCCAGCTGAATTTGTTTCACGGCTGTTACATACGTGTAACTACACCTGCTGATGTTATATGAAAATATACTTCTGCTGACCCCTTACTTCAGCATTTATTAAGAAAACCAAAATAATGCTAATTATATTTAATTATTTTTAAAATTCTGAAAATGATTGCACATTGCCAGGTGGCAGTCTGCACAAAACAACATCCCGCTCCGTGGAGACTTCTGCATTCCGCAATTCGTAATTGTGAAAATTATGCATTTATACACATGCAGAAAGTTAAGAAACACAAAGAGTTCAGATGGGGTGCACCTGGAGCACTGGATTACGCCAAACTCACCCGGCGCTCTGGGCGGTGTTCCACAAAGCAGGATTTCTCAAGTGGCTGGGTTACGTTAAGCTAGAAGTAATGATCGCTCAATACCAGTTTACAGTAAGTAAGGCGCATTCCTATTGGACAATCATGACTTGAAATGAAATGAAAAATGAAATTTAATTAAATTAATCTTTATTGTCATCATACAAAATATGATGAAATTGGATGCAGTCCCTTCTGTACAAATTTGCCATAATTAAGTTAACCCAGTTAAATGAGAAATCCTGGGTGGTGTTCCATAAAGCAGGATTTCTTGGTTAGCTGGGTTTAACTTAAGCCAGAACTCATGATTGTCCAATAAGTTTAGGTAAGGAGCATTTCTATTGGACAATCATGACTTCTATCTAAGTTATACCAAGCCAACCAAGAAATCCTGCTTCGGGGAACACCCCTCTGCTTTGTGGGACACGCAGAATAGGAACCATGAACCAGAGTGTCCCGAATGCAAACTGAAACATGAATGTTAGGTTTGAGAAAGGGGAACCTGATCCAAAACCATGCACTAAGCACATCAGAAACACTTTATGGATCTGTTTTCTATAGTGCTAAATGCAAATGAGGGGGAGAGGGGGGGCAGGCCATATTTAACACCTGTTTGCAACTACTACGAATCAATCGTCAGCTCTGCAAAAGACCAATGCCAAGAGAGCATTAGAGTGAAAAATATCTGCCATTATTTACTTCATGACTCTTCGATCCACTTCTTATTTGTTTTAACTCATTAAATACTCAGCAAAGCCAACTAAGGACTGAGGTCTGGTTAATTTGCTGGCTAGGTGATTAATATCTGAAGAAATTAATATTTATTAATGAATGGGCTCATTTTTGGTTTCACCGTGCTTGCTGGGGTTTGGCCCCAGGGCCCCAGTCACGCTGTCCAGGATACAGGATGGATGGCTGGATGTCTGGATTCGCTCCTTCAGTGTTTGTCTTGCGCAAATTGATAGTCTGATTTGTGCCCATGAAATGAAATGCACGATGAATAATTTTGTCTTGGGGGCCAAAAGCTGAATATTTGTAATTCTGGCTTTCAGCTCTTCTTCCCCATTGTGCGCAGTCTGTGACTTTCTATTTTATACGACTATCTAGTTCAGGGATCTGCATTTTTTAGATGTTAGAGGCAATTCTGAAGTGGAAAGAAACTACTGACACACATTTCTTAAGAGTCTCAGCATCAGCTTCCATCTAATCACAAATCTGCATTCAGAAATGTTAAAAAAACCTCTTACCTAAATGTTGTGTTGCTTTACAGATGATGAAGCATGTCAGAGGAAATCCAATTAGCAATTTTTAGCAGAACGAAAGAAATGTCTTTCTGCCATGCTACTCAAGGCCCTTCGCTTTCATTTATAGTCGTCTCACATTTTTAATAGATAACTCGGTTTCATATTTCTTTTCCGTACTTTCATATTGGAGCGCCGAGGTATTGTGTGATTCTGTTTATTAGTTAAGCTGTTTAATTGTTATTTGTCTCCAGGCACTTTTTTTGATATGAAGGGCAGGGAGGGGATTGGGGATTTAGATTAACAAGTTTTATATTTTTTCATCATATGAAAATAAAAACTAAATATAAATTTTGGTTGTTGATACAAAAAGATGTGTGATCTGAAAACAAGACGTGAATCATTAACATTTCTTTATTTAATATACTTATTGAATGTTTCGTATTATGAATAAATATGAGTAGAAGTCGTGTGTGTGTGTGTGTGTATGCAGACGCTGACTTATGTGTGTCCATCTGTCTATTTTTCGCTCATGGTCACCGGAAGCTTGGTTCCAGTAACACACACACACACACACTTCCATGCTTTTCATTTCACAGGTGGTTGGACACATTACTTCTGATTTCAGGCAGACAGCTGTAATATCCCCCTGGTCTTGGATTTGGTGATTAGCTGAAACACCCAGCACACCTTATTCCAGCCTGCATTGCCCTGCTACTGGTGTGTGGAATGGCACTCGGGTTGGGGGATGTCAAAGGTTGGGAAGGAAGGTGGATGTTAACCATGACTGAGAGCTGTAGCATGTGGATGTCAATCTGGATACAGAGCAAAGAACGCAGAGCCTTCAGAACAGAGCAGAGCCTTCTGATGAACAGGGAGGCAGTTAGAACAGTCAGTCGAGAATGATGTTGCTGATACACCCTCTGATGAGACGTTCTGTGCCGATAATATACCAGGGCTTTAAACAAAGTGATTGGAATTGATCAATGGAACCCTCTATATATACAAGGTTTATGAAGTCTACCATTTGTCCACCTGCACTGGCAGAGAAAACCAACCAGTGCTTGATTCTGCCTATTTAATACCTTTGCAACAAAGTTTCAATCGATTCTCTTGCCTTTCAGACGTATGAGATTAACAGAACGTGAGCAATCATTTCTAGTCCATCTCTCTGCGTGTTCTAAACAGATCACTCTCGTGTCACTTTGTACCACAGTTAGCTGGTGATGGATTTGTAATACACAGAGGCTTTTAATATTTCTGAAATTATCTCATTTCAACGTGCGGTTTGTGGTATTCGTAGTTATAAGATTGCTAGGCTAGACAGATCTCCACATGTAATTGGACAAACATATTTCTTGCAAGGGAATTTTAAATGAGCTTCCCATACTTAACAAGAAGGTAGAAGATGGACAGATAGATATTTCAGCTATTGGATTATCACAGGTAATGTTATTATGAGTAGTGTTATCACGGGTAGTGTTATCACAGAAAGTGCTGTAGGTAGCCAACAATCTTAGTGATTTTGTGAATGCTAGTGAAGATTTTGGTGTAATGTGATTGTGGCATCGTTTTACATTTTGTGAATGCTGGTACTTTCATTACTTGCCTGCTTCAGCTTGTTGGTCATATGTGTCAATCATGTGTCAATTATATGTATCAAGTTCTACAGACAAGCCCTCCTTAGGCAAATTGTTGTCAGGGATTCGGAGGAAGGACATTCATGAAAAGGGATGCTGGCTGGGCTTGGGTAGTATTACAGCAATACCAACCCCCTCCCCCCCCCAACACCTGCTCAAGAAATTTTATTGGGAGATACCAGAATAGCATTTCTTTATGAAATACAGTCAAAGTACTGTAGATCGCGGAATAATGTCTGGACGGTATTAAAAATTAGATAGCACCCAAGTCCTGTGCTGCCTGGGGGTGGGGCTTGAGTTTGTCTGTAAAATTTGCCGGCCAGGTTGGTCTGGGGATGCAGTGGTAAAACTTCTTGCCAACTAATTTTTACCGTGGCGGAATAGCAGAGCAACAGATTTCCAGGATATTGCTCATCGCTGGTGGATATTATGAAGCTGCTGTTAATTTGCAGGAGACTCCCGGAACTTCCGGGGGAGGGGGGGCTCTGGGTTATGTGTGTCATGTCGAGTTTGTTAACAGCAGTACAGTTTGTAGCTGCGTCTTTGCTGCTGCTCTTGAGTGGCTCATTGATTTTATTAGCTGATAAATAACCTTTACAGCTTTGGCTCAAGGCTTGACATTTGGAATAAAAAAAGAAAGATACAATGAGTCACTTTGTTCAAAGCCATGTCTGCTCAGTACCTTTATGGAGTACACATCAATTTGTTTACTGCTTCTCTTAATAATCATAAAACTTATGCAGTACTTTATTACCCATTGTACATAGTTGAAATATTTTATTTTGCTTCAGGGCAATACACAATGGCATTGGTACTGTAAAGCTGAAATGAGTTTCTTTGAATTTAGTCTCAAAACTATAAATTATATGAAAAAAAAATGGAATTTGCCTTGATATTGATTTGAAATTCATTGACACGCAATAACATTGTGTAATGTTGTTTAAAAGGGAAGTCTATTCCGATATTCTGAACATGCTTCCGCATTGCGGCCAGGAATTATGTGATAGGACATACATTGTTGGATAAATTGTTGCTAACCTGCCTCTGAATCAACCATCTGCCTATACAGCACAATGCATGATGGGAAGCATCGAAAATTGTCGTCAGTCACACCATGAATACTAAACGTAGAAATCTGAATATTCTGGAGCATTGAATTGCAGCACATGTTAGATCATTATTATTATTTTGTTTGGCTTTTATAGATGCTTTTATCCAAAGCAGCATACATTTCTTTTGAGAAAGCATAGTTAGCCATTAGAGAGTGGAATCACTCAACCACCAACCACCGAATCACAGATAGTGTCATAACTCAATGAGCCATGTTTCATCAGCTTTGTTGTTCCCGCTACTGTTCTTGATATTATATGTTCAAATGCGTTTCACATATATGTTTATTCTGTTTTAAGTGAATATACTGTTCACTTCCTGCCAGTCAGCTGATCAAATTGTTACAGTATCATGTCCTGTCTCGCAGCCTCTGCCTCCATTTCACTGTGACCCTCAGGGGAGGAGATGGTTCCGGAAAGACTGGACGTCAGTTTCGGGTGCCGTGTTATGACCATGTTTGACAACATTTTGGCTGAGTGTGCAGAAAACTGTTTTCTTTGAATGTACAGAATGCCCAGCAAATCCTGGAGTGCCCTTAGGGGTGTGTGAGAACACCCCCAGGCCCATCTACGCTGCTCCTCGAAGAATGTAATGGGTAGCCCGTGGGGCAACGAGGCAAAAAGCAGCCCTTGATGTGGGTTTCAGGACGCCGTCAGGCATAGGTAAAGGCCGCAGATAACCAGGCCACAAAAAGCCCCACGTAATGGCGTTTCTCCTGGCCGGCGGTATGATTGTGTCGGAAAGCCTTTAACGGGATTTCACAACAGAGGAACAAAAGTGTGCACCGCGACCGGAGTGCAGCGCGGTTCAGCGGAGGCAGAGACTTTAAGAAGAGCAGAGGGAAAGCAACACATTTATAGTGCAGATCGTGGACACAAAGGACCTTGGATACGCTTCCCAATGCTTTTAACAATGGAATACAGAGTTTGAACCCATGCTTTTATTCTCATGATGTGCTGTCAGACTTTATACAGGTGTGGCCATTACCTCGTTTTGCTAGATGGCTGTTTTCTTTATTCCTGGGAAAGCCTTATCAAACACAGAACATACGAAGTCTGAGAGGAGAATTCACAAAGAAACAACATCTGCAGAACTAATACACCCACCACAATGCCGCAGAAGATCAGATCTCAGGTTGATCTCTTCTTTAGCTTCCCATGCTTTGCTCCCCAGCTGGACGCCTTCCTGCCAATCAGCAGGCCTTCGGTTAGGCCTTCAAAGTGATCGCGGTGGCCCACTGTGACATCGACAGATGCACGGCAATATATGGGCTCTCCTCCTCATATTCAGGCAGCGCATTGCTGCACAGCTCCCAAGCTCACGACCCACTCCCACTCCGAGACTCGGCTTAATTGGAGCGGATTCCCCACAGACCCACAGGACATTGCACACACAGGGCAGGTTATTTCTCTCCTCATCCAGTGAACAGCCTCCCCGGTGGCCCGTTACAGATGGCGCTCCCTCTCCCAGGCTCTTACAATAATTCAGCTCCCTTTGCTTTATGAATTCGATGGCTGCTGAGTTGGGAAGTTCATGCATGTAGAGGGCAGCCCACTCAGTGTGACGTGTCCTTTAAAAACCAGATTAATAAGTCAAAATACCAAAAATGTCCAGTTTTGGATGTGCTCTTAAAAGCAATATAGTGTAAAACATCCATCCATCTATTCATCCTCTAACCACTTTTCCTGACTAGGGTCACAGGGTAAAGATGAAATGGTAACTTTACTTGACATGAATACTTAGTAATAACTCAGTTACTACTGAAGTACAAATCATGAACAAATCATGGACAAATATAGGCACTACTCACAAAGGTTTACAGAATTAATAGACATAGTAACAAATATAGTAACTGCTTGAGATAAAACGTGCATATCAGTTCATTAATGATGAATTAACATGAGATCAGTATGTAGCTATTTAGCATTTCAATTTTAAAGTTAGTGTCACAAGGGACTCAGTTAAAATTCCGTTGCCAAAGGAATTTAAGTATTTTCAGTCAGACTCGAAAATTGATTTCAACTACAGTGCAATGTTTTCCTCTATCAATTTTTCAATAACAGGTAGTGTTAATATTTAAATAAAAAAAAATCAAATCAAAATCAAAGAGACTTCAAGGTTTCCATCTATTGAAAAGAATGAGAGCAGGTGCGTCATGTTGATTAAAGCTGTGCTGTGGGGTGTGTTATTGAAGCGCGTGGGGGTTGCTGAGGAGGGTGTCGCAGGGAGGTGCAGCTATTACGGGACACGTGTCGATGCCAGGGATGCGTTAGCCGCCCACAAGTGCAAACCCCACCGTAACCATCCGCTCTTTGACAAATGTACTCAGCTTAACCACAACTCCGATTATATTGTAACAATCAGAAAATAAAATTCAGTTTTTCTTTTTTATGTGGGTCATGGTTCTGTGTAACAACCATGAAATGAATTTCTCACAGATTAACTGTGTAAATTAACTGTGGTTACCCGTTCTCCAGTTGTGCGGCTATCACAATGTTTGGCCGGCATTTGGAACAAGAATATATCAATGTGTTTTTCACTAGAACTATACAAGTGAGATACCTTAATAGTAAAGGGACCCTTCTAGGATGCACAAACCAAATTCCAAGCTGTCCTGCTACTAATTCTTTTACTCAGCATTAAGAAATCATGGTCCTGTTGGTATGACAAGAAATTATCATGCATTTTAACCTTTATATGCTAATTCGTACTTCATTTGCAGTATAGAGGTTAAAATGTATGGAAATTTCTTGTCATATCGGCGCAAATGCACATAAAATATGTACAGATTCATGCTGTTACAACAATCGAGTGCCTCACGTATCACTTTCAAAGGTGAATGCGTACTTGCGTACCAGTTATGTCAATCCCTGTGTATAGTCAATGGGAAACAAAATAATAGTTAATGCAGAACACAGAATAAAGGAGATTGATTGGGATTTCTCACCATCAGGCAGCAGTTAACCCAAAATTGAATGAAGCATAAAAATGACCTGTATTTACTGTATAGTAATTTAATTTTTAGCACTTCACAGCAACCAATGTCCACCAATAATTAATGTCTCAAGAGCGTGGAAGAGATCTTTGTTGCTGTATTTTCATAATCACATAAGCCAGCACAGAGCTTATATATGCAGATCAATTAATTAAAGCACAAAAAATATTCAAACTCCTGCTGTTATTTTTACCAGGTGATTATGTCTCTTTTTAATTTTTTTGTCTCTTAAAATGCTTTCTTAGTCTGTTAGATTTAGGAGAAACCTTATGCATTGTAATTATTGCATTCATTAAAGTTATATGTGTAACTGACTCTCACACATCCAGTCGGCATGTTGTTCGCTTTTAACACCTCCAACCCATAATTGCACAGCTGTCTTTCATGCAGTATTTTACATGCTTATTTATAATGGTAGCTGATTTGAATGTGCTACTGAGACGGAGAGTGAGTGCAGGCATAGAGCCATTGCATGGGACAGCGCTACAAAACATGGAGCAAGAACCATTCTGTCATGCGGCAAAATATCTTTGTTCCATTACCCTGTTAAATAAACATTCCGAAACACATTTGTATTTGTGTTTTAGACATTGCTGGCAATTTCTGCTTGTCTTAGAAATATTGCCTGTTTTGCAGTTTCCTCCTGGAGTCACCAAACACGGAATAGTTGAATTTATTCATCCTGTTTTGGAAATTGGGTAGTCTTTGCATGTTCCATCTTTTTCTCCGTGAGACTCACAAACACATATACAGGTGAGAGCAAGTCTTGGGGTCACAGCACAGGGTCAGCCATCGTGCAGCGCCCCTGGACCAATTGGGGTTAAGGGTCTTGCTCACTAGTGACATCAGTTTTTGAATCGGCGACCTTCCAATCACAGTCCTAACCTGCAGGTCCACACCCCAGAGTTGAACCTGGGACCTGTCACACCCTAAGTGAGAACCCACATTTAAATTAAATCAATTTTTCAGTAGTTCAATCATTACTTGCCGTTTTTCCTTCACTTTGTTTAAATAGGATATTTTTTTCAGAGTTGGCATTGGCTGTAGCCCCGACCTTATTAAAGTAAGTTTGCTAATAAAAGTGGGTATGTTTGTTACACTCCATCTGTGGAGCTCTTGAAATGGTCTTTTTCATTCTGGATGCAGAAATTGGGCACCTTCTGCATTGTTATTCACATTGCCTTACTCATTTCATTAATTTTCATTAAGGGGTAATGGGGTTTCCTTAAGGATTGATTATTTTCTCACCAAGGGTAGTGAGATAATGTTGTTGAGAAACACATGCTCTTTTATTACTTGCTTTTACCCCCTTAGCCTCATTGCTGTCCTATGGACACCCCCAATGCACAAACACACAGAGGTGGAAGGTTCAGGTTCAGAAAGTACAAATCCAAACCATGATTTTGTTTCAACCGACCAGAAACAAAATCTTGGTCTGGATTTGTACCTTCTAAATTTGAACTTTCCACCTCTGCAAATACACACAGACAAACACACACAGGTTTGTAATTATATCTTTGCGGGGACTCTGCATTCATTTCACTGGTTAAATTCTAATCCCAACATGACGACCTTAACCCCTACCCAGCCTAGTGATACAGTGCATACCCAGAGAGCCGGCCTAGTGATACAGTGCATACGCGTAGAGCCAGCCTAGTGATACAGTGCATACCCGTAGAGCCGGCCTAGTGATACAGTGCATACCTGTAGAGCCGGCCTAGTGATACAGTGCATACGTGTAGAGCCGGCCTAGTGATACAGTGGACGAGCCTAGTGAGCGTACAAGGCAACATCGCAAATAGATATATTCTAAGGCACTGAAACAAAAAGACATTGTAGTACCAATAACTACTGACACAAGACTTACTTGGCACTACTCTTTCAATAATGATAGGATGACCAGATAATCCATGACAGGGAGGACACTTCGAACTAAGACAGGATCTGTAAAGTACCATTTCAATTAAAAGGACCGGGATTTCACTTAAGCACTGAGCTCTTGCTGTGTGCTGATTGGTTAGTCTCCTGTAATCATGCATGTGTCACTAATGTTAATGCGAAACAGCTGGATGAGTTTTTCAATCAAGGAAACAAACCAGTCAAAGCACAAGAAGAAATGAACTATTTAGCCGAGCAGAGGAGCCTTTCGATTTTAAAGTAGTCTGTAAAACCCGAAGTAGCTCAAAGTGTCCCTGACATGGATTTTCTGGTCACCCTATATAATGTCCACCCAGAAAGGTACATTTGTAACAAAGGATTAGTCATTTCTGTTCTTAATCAAGGGCGAGATTTAGCACTATGCAACTGCCTGAACATTTGTAGAATATGATGTGTCTTACAGAGTCATCCCTCTCAGGCCGGTAGTGGTCCCACATTGGTCAATAGCACGACTGACAGCTCCAACAACTAACCAGTGAGAACTTGATTGCATGGGGCACCTGTAGTGATCCTACATGGTCAATGGCATTACTGACAGCTTGACTGACCAATAAGCAAAAACCTGATTGCATGGGGTACAAGAATAGATACGTACATTAATTAGTAAGCAGCCATTTTTCTGGGTGAAGAAATATGACACTGGATCCTTCAGTTACAGAATCCAATTCCTTGTTGTCATAGCACAAAAAAACTGGTATAAGCAGTACATACTCTACATAAGCAGAGACTTACATATGCAGAAACAGATGACATACAAACGTTAAGTTTTACAGGTACACGTCATAAGTCTGTGTTTTTCTTATGCAGTTACCCGTAACCTAGGTTACACATATGTATTTCACAGCCATCACACATCAGTCTATTCAAGTGTCTTCATCAAGAGCCACTAAAGCCCCACCCCCTCTTTTTAAGTCAGTATAAAGTGCTGAAAATCGTCCGCACCCCCCGAGCCACCCTAGGTTTAATGACAAGCTTACAAATGGCACCTATAAGCAGATGCAGACTAATACACATTCTCTCCGCTCCTTGTTAGAGTAAAAGCCTTCGTTGGAGCAGGAGGTTAAGTGCATCCGGAACAAAAAAATTGCAACTTCTGTGTTAGAAAAATATTGCTTTTAAATGTCTGAAAATGGCATTGGGGGAGGGGGTGGACTGAGGGAACTGCTTTACAGGTGCAAAAAGACGACAAAAGAACAACAGGAAATCGGCATGCGCACTCACCAGTTCACTGCTTATTTGGCAAATGCTGCCTTGCGGCTCCTGATTCGCTGCTTCACATTGTGAATTACTGCAATTAAGTGAAGCTGAAATAATCTCGTGCCAGGCAGGAAACGAGACCGGAGCAGGGGAGATGTTCGTGGCTGTGCAGTGCTGATAGGTACAGTGCCTTCCGGAAACTTCAAAAGGCCTTTGATGGTGCACAAAAGTCCACATCAGTTTATCTTTTGCCTGTTTAAGAAATGGGAATATGTTAAAATTTCAGAGACTTTTCTTTTCGTTGTCTTGATTTGTGTGTACACTTCTCTTCTTTTTCTGGTACCTGTAATTTTTAAAAAACCACGTGGAGCAGGTGTGTTGCATTTCTATGAAGGACCACTTAGTAAGTATTCAGATTTTTATTTTTTTTTCCTCATTCTGGCTTGCAAACCAAATACGGCGAGTTGTCAATCTCAGATAAAGACATCATTAACTGAGAGCAAGGGCAGAGATGAAACACAACATGTAAGGCAGAAATGTCTGAAAGGTTTTTATGCTTTCAGATAAAATGGTTTTGCAAGTTTCGTTTGGTAGCTTTGGGAAGGGCTAATCACTTATGTCCCAAATCCTTGTTAAGGGCTCAGTTAATGCACAAAAGTGTAATCTGCATAAACTGCATAAATATTGAACTCAGCTGATGTTAATCTGCATTGCACAGTCCTGTGAAGTGTACAGTATGATCTAGCACACAATGTTCAACAACCAGTTGTTGAAATTTAGCAATTAGCAACTAAGCCACCTGCAGCCTGTGAACCTGCTTTTTGAAACTTTTTTTTACACCAATAGAGTGTGAGAATGAAACTTTTCTTTTTACACTAATAGAGTGTGAGAATATTGAGATCTTCAGGACACAAGACACTCCTGGAAACATCCACTCTTTTTCTTGTTGCTTTAGCTTGGTTTAATTTGGGAATCGATGAGATTACTTGATGTGTTTTTTGTGTCTTAAAGCATGTACATATTTACATACATACTGTATGTGGTTACATCATCAAACAAACATGTTTTATCTATCACTCTGGAAGCCTGTGTGAGTTAAACAACTGTATAAGGCTCCAAGCTCCGTTTTCTATCGTCACGGTCTTTAGGGATGGTGTTACGGCAGGGTATGCAGGTGTCCTGTGCATTTTTTCTCTGTATGGGAAGTAAATTGCTGATTGGATTGTTCATCTTCATAATTCTTTCTGTTATGAGGAGAAAATGGATTTCTGGGAATTTTATTCATCTGCTATGTCCAAGCCGTCTGTTCCATTCATTTGATATAATGAATCAGAGAAATTGAAAACAAACAAAACTCAAATGAAGGCACCTGATTATTCTGCAGTGATAACAAGCCGTAGCCAAACCCTTGTTTTATGCAGACAATCGATTCCTTCCCAGGTTGTCAATCACATGCTCGTCCGCCCTGTTTGCACGGCCTTGGAACAACAGTAGAATTCATAACGAATGGCCGAATCTCCCTGTGACCAGGAAGGAGCCTGAACCTCTCCAAGAATGTGGGATTTGTAGCCACAGTCAACACTACTTGGCAACAACTGTATGGCCTAAAGTATGTGGACGACTCGATTAATTAGGAATCGCCTAATTTAGCCACACCCATTGCTGACACGAGTACTGTATATAATTAAGCACAGCTTCCTGCAACAAACATTAGCAGCGGAATGGGTGGCCGTACAGGAGACATGTGGTCGGTTCCCACGAGCTCACAAACAGGGACCTGATCTCCCAACATTGATACCCAACCTGAAGGGCAGCAAGTCCCACCAGCAATGTTCCAACATCTGATAGAAAGCCGTCTAAGAGGAGTAGAGGCTACTATAGCTACAATAGGCCAGCCAACTTCATATTAATACCCTTAGTTTCAGAATGAGATGTTGTTGTCCACATATTTTTCGTCATATAATATGTATTTTGATCCTTATTGAACTGCTTTGTTAATACAATCAGCGAAAGCAGAGTTACATTTTGTTAAGGCTTTACGCAACAGTAGTTTTTTGCTGTAAACGTTCAGATGAATTTTTGGCACCTGTCAGATTCCTGTGAGTTCAGCCAGTCAGGGCAGGATGGAGATCTCTGGGGAGCCTTGGCTGTTTAGCCAGCCGGGCCCCTGAATTTGGCCCTAGGGTACAGCCTACACATTTATCCCGTCGGCCAGCCATGTCCCACTTGCTGATCCAGACCTTGATTCCATGCATTTCCTGCTCTGAGGGATCTCATTAGCCTTTACCCTAAAAGCTGGTTCATATTTCACACAAGCACAACACTCGCGTATCCACTCTGCGAATGCGTACACGGAAACCTTCGTAGTTCTGCGGTCAAGCCACATACTTTGCACATGCGCACAACGCATTGTATTTATATATTTTTTTAATAATAATAATAACAGGAATTATTATTCTGAGATTCCCTGCACATGTACCATAGCAGTGAGGTTTGTGTCAATTTGTCTGTTTTACAAATTCAGAGACTCAGCTCACAGGGTCGCAAAATTCGGTCAGCTGGCTGGCGTGAGATTTTCAATTCAAGACAAGTCTGCACACACATTTTCATGTATGTACCAGTTTCATTACCTTGTGAACAGTCTGTAGGGTTTGCAAACTACCCCAACGCTCGTCAATGGCATCCTTGTTTGCATTTAACGTGGGCGCTAGCTAATGGATTGTGCACAGTGTGTCCAGAGCTACGCATACTGAGCTGCGCAGACACAAATTCGGAGTGCAGACAATGATGTCAAATGCACCATAAGCATTCGAGCAGACACGTCTGCTAGCACGCATGCAGAGATATATGAATCAGCCTTAAGGGGTGTCCCACCCTTGACTTGCCAAGGACAGAGAGGCATTTTGCAGAGATAAAAGGCAGCCCCTGCTTCTACACACAAACCTCCGCTTGAAACCAGCATACAGGGTAGTGATAAAGAGTGTTACTCACTGTTGGAGGCAAACTGTTAGGCACTGTATTGTTGGATAGAACCACACCACTCAGAAGGTGATGATGTTGAAAGAGTTTATTCTCTGTGCAAGAAATTGAGATGTGCTTAACCTGTTGCCCTCTTGTGTCACTCTTGTAAATCATCACGATATTTTAGTAATTTTCTCCTGGAATGCAAACCCTTTTCACATGACCTGCAATTAAGTAAGAAATGACTTTCTGAAAGTGCATTTGTCTTGAATTATGAGGTGCAGTTTTACTAAATTGACAAATGCCCCTAATGTTTTAATGCAATGTCTGTTTTCTTTTCCTTTTTATACATATTAATAAGATTATTTTTTAACACCGGCACTTACGCAAGTGTTTGCTTTTAGGAACCTGATACTTCTCATTTCTGTGTAAAAGCTTTATGGTTGGCTGAAATAAAGCTGAATTTATCTGAAAGACAGACTGTAAAATGAACCTTGGTGATTTGTGAGGTCCTGGCCTCTGTTTACCATAGTTTAATGGAAGGGGTTTGTCCAGGAAAGTTAGAATAGTGATTCTCACAACCAAGCCTGCAATTTTAAATATTTACTTATCTGTGTGTTTTACTGGAGCTATTCAAGAAAATGGCCTCACTCAAGGAAACATCAGTAGGAGCCAAGGTGGCATCTGTAGTCCTTAAGATACCGAATGCCCTGATCAATGGGCTCCAGACAGCTTGCATGGGTCTTGATCAGGGGCGCGACATCGCTCTGCTGTCCCAGGAATTTGAACCAGCAACCTTCTGATCATGGGCATGGAATCCTAACCTGGGCCGCAAACCACCCTATTCGTTTACGAAAGGTGACAAGAGGAGCTCTAACAAACCAAGAATGTGAATACAATCCCAGCAGGAAGCTCAGCGCTTCATGAATATTTTACATTAATTGCATAAAATCTGTGTGCCTTATTGTACCACAGAAGCATTCTAGGTAATTACCCAGGAAATATACAGGCCTCTCCTAACATAAGGAAAGGACTGTTACTGATAGAAGAGAATAAATACCTCTTTAGCGCCAGTCAGACCTGCAGAAGCACAGTAAGCACAAATATAAAAGGCAGGGAGAGAGGACAGGGAAATGTGTGCTCCTGCCCCCACACTGTATCCGTGTATTTCAGCTGCATTTCTCTTTTTTGTTCGCACTTAGACTGAAGAGTGCTGTGAGGTTTGGGTCAGCCCTAAGCTGGCGTGCAGCTTAGCAGGAGGTGGAGTGGAAACACAGAGCCAAATCTGGCAGTGAGGACCCAAGATGGCCTGGTCTCTTGCCCTGCGTATACACAGACAGCCAGGCAGAGATGGACAGGGAGAGAGACAGAGAGAGACAGACAGGCAGACTGACAGAGAGACAGACAGACAGGCAGGCAGAGAGACAGAGGCAGACAGGCAGAGAGAGGCAGACAGACGGAGATAGACAGACAAGCATGAGACAGATAAACGGACATGCAGAGACAGACAGACAGGCAGATGGAGAGACAGAGACAGGCAACGAGAGAGATAGACAGACAGGCAGAGAAACAGAGATAGACAGTTAAACATGAGATAAATGAACAGACAGCCAGAGAGAAGCAGAACACACAGGCAGGAAGAGAGACAGACAGGTGGATGGCTATTACTTTGCAGACTTTCTCAAATGCCTGTGACACAACCTGACTTTCTCAGATGCCAGTGACACAAGGATTAAGGGACTGTTTAGGGTTCAGTGGACTAAGATGGGAAGGGGTGGGGGGAGACTTTAGCTGTCCATACCTCTACTCTTTCATCTTTCAACCCGAGGCGATTTGAGGATTTAAGATGGGGAACATACGAAGGGCAATCATCATACAGAGGGGCCAACCTTATCATTAGCTAATCAGTGAGTGACAGGGGAGGGGGACACTCTGGGGGCCAGCTGGGGTCAGTGCCCCTGTGGCATACATGTATAGGTATGCCCTCGGTCCTAATGTAGTGTGACTGACATCTTCTCACTCATTTGTCTGTCTGAAGCTCACACTTACAGGTGATCGCAATTCAGCTATTTCACATTGCTGTGCAAGCAAGCAGATATACGTATACATGCATGGCACTCACTCCACACATGTGGCAGCACACGCACACATGCACGCACACACACGCAATCACTGAAAAACCCTGCTCCCCTCCCCTCTCTGTGACCTGACATATACAGCATAAACAGCCACGTCCTTCGACATCAAACCCCTTCAAGATGCTGAAGAACCGTCGACCGCAGCTGTACTTTGCTGCCCGATCGTGTATATCGGCGAGGCACAGATAAGTCACAGAGTGCAAAAGAATGGATCGGCACAGGCTGAAAGCAGAAGCACCTACCAGCCACCGTCAAAAAGGTATATCACCAGCAACTTCTGCTGCCAGAGATACGCTGTGTCTCGAGGAGGGTAACTTATTCCATGACATACAGACATGTGCAGGAATAGAATATTTGCTACTAGCCAACTGGGTAGTAAAGAGCTGAAAAATCAACAAGAAAAGAGGTGGTGCTTGGAATTAAGTGATGCATTAAATGTAGTTTTCTTTTGTTTTTTATTTCTGTTTGATCTAGCTTGCCACGGTCAACACTAATTGCTAGCTCTGGAAAATGCAGAATCTAACACTGGATACTGATTCATCAGGCCCTTAAATTTGATTGGCTAACTGGAATGAGACTGAAACTGGCCAAGAAGACCATGCACTGGTTTTCACCCCAGGTCTGTGTTCCTGTGCCGAGAGATGAACACACAATGTAATGTGTGTTTTTGCTGTAGTCCGACATGCAATTTGGTTGTTTAGCTACTGGGCTAGTGTTCAGTTTTTCGTGCTCGCCCTGTGTCTGAATTACTCGCCTCAGGTGAGTCGGTACGCTTCATTTCCGGCCCTGGATATGTAGCTCCAAAACCAAATCCTTGCTACTGGCTGTAATTTTTTGTGTTTCTTTGTATTTTCGCTAAAAGCCTGGGGCCTGTTGAGGTTTCTGACCAAAGCAGGAAGCAAAGGGGGCGTGGCTTTAACAGTCCAACCACTGTGATAATTGGATCAGTCCGTAGGGACTCAATGAAACTCATATTGATTTAACTCAGGCCCCATTGGATTGTGTAGTACTTAGTGTGTAAATAGAGCCGTTTCAACTGTAAATGAAGCCTAAAGTCACTGGTGAGAATGCCACAGTGTTTCTCTAGTTACTGAATGGCTGGATTAAGGTTCTTTCTGCATCTGCAATCAATGACAGGGCTGCTGAGACCATTATCGCACGTTTGCTAAAAACTGGCTGAAGAAGCTGTATTTATCTCATATCAGTCATGCTGCTTTATTGATTTTTTATATAATTTTGGAGTACTTTAGCAGTCATTTTGGTGATGGGCAAAATCTACACAGAATTCAAATAAATTGAATTGTCACTTTATTTGCCTGGTTTTAACAAATAGGCTGTTAAGTAGCTTCATGTAAGGTTATGGTGAGAGGAATGCATTTATGAATTAAAGTTTTTAAAAAGTAGCATATATCTTTAACTGTATACTGGATATGGAGTAATGGAAAATAGATGGATGGATGGATGGATGGAAGGACAGACGGATGGAAGGATAGATCATTTTAGTATTTTGACTGAATGTGAGGCTGGAGATTGGGTGTTGCTTACAGAAAGTGAGTACCGGTGAATATTCGGCACAAATAATGTAGTAGTACAATCTTACTTAATGTATTAATTAACCGTAAACTAAGTGTTAGTTACGTACTGATCCCCTGTTCATTCACCATTAATCAATCATAACGGTTCATGCATTTCATGCAGTTACTATGTTTGTTTATGATTTGTACATGAGTAGTAATTGAGTTACTAAGTTGTTTGTGCCCCTCAAGTAAAGTGTTACTGAATGTTCTGATGAATTAAGTATGAAAGTAGCATGGTCAAATTAAAATGGAAAATGCACGTCCCAGTAACTCCTGAGTGAGGAACCATAGCGCGACTTATGGAAATGTACCAGTCCGTCGGGATCGGAGAAGAAAGAGGAATCAGACGATGGCATGGCAGAAGTGGGAACTGTCTGACACCTCGTGTTGGGAAAGAGGGAGGTGTCACCCCTCACCTGTGACAGGTGTCACCGTGGTACCCACGGAACCACGAGAGAGACTGTCATCTTCCACATAATCGTCTGTCACCTCAACACACCAGCAGCACCAGAACTAGATCCAGGAAACTCATAACGGTGTTGCATCACCTAGCATCAAGTAATTGGTTTAATTAGCCATTCTTGCTATCCAGCACAGTGGAGAAATTATTTTGCATGGTGCCAATTTATATATCTAAAATCAGATTATTATCGTTAATTCTGTTACCCAAGTTTATTCCTGGGGATACATATGGGTTCAAACATATACATAATTAAAGAGCAAAGACTCAAATTTGAGTAAAGGTTGCTGTTTTATTTGTCATGCATGATTCTTTAGTATATATATATATATATATGTGTGTGTGTGTGTGTGTGTGTGTGTGTGTGTGCAGGGTCTCCTGGCTGTGCAGCCCCCCCAGGTATGATAACGTCACACAGGTCATGGAGAGCTGTCATCTGCTGGCCAGAATGCTGTCTGGGTCATGTCTCTGTCCTGCCTATCGCTGCAGACCAGACCTCGACCTCCTGCTCGCTAGCAGCTCCACATGTGGTCTGCTAAATCCCAGGGCGTCTGGGCATGTGGAGCGGAGAGGGACACGCAGATCAATACCAGTTCTCAGATGCATCACGAGCCTGAAGCCCTGGATGAATCTGAGTCCCAGATGATTAGTTCAGCTCAAGTGTTTTAACAGCCAGGCTCTCAGTTTCAGAATCCCGTACATCACAGCAGTCCTGCTGCAGGACAGCGCTTCCCAAAGCCTTCATAATGCTGCGATCATCGCATCATCAAAGAGGGACAATTTAATATGATGGTCCTCAGACAGATCGGGTCTCTGGGCTACGCCCTGATGCCTTACAGTCTGAACAATGGCCCTGCAGATGCTGACACATGACCAACAAAGACAAAAGAGCAGCCTGTGCAGTGAGCTCTTGGGAGTTTATCTTACAGAAAAATGCTCTGAGGGAAGAATGAAAAAAATATCGTTTCAGTGGGTTAACCAATCAGATTGTAGAGGAGGCTGGTCCAAGCAACTAGAGGAGGTGGGACCAAGACATCTGATTAGTTGGTCAGACATCTGACCAAGATCTGATTGGTTGTCTCTCAGAACCAATCATTTTTCCTTTTGCCCTCAGAACATCTTTCCGTAAGTAAACTCCCCTGAAGTTGCAGTTACACCAGCAGCCTTAGGCTAGGCTAAAGTAATAGGTCTTCTGGCTGGATTTAAGTTCTGAGACTGCAGGGTATCCCTCAGCTTTACTGGCAGACGTCCATAGGCCAGGGGCCCTGTGGCTGACGCCTTTACTGCCAACACTCATGCATGCGAGGCATTGCAAAAAGGCCTGTATTCCATGTATATATTTAAAGTGTACATTTTTGTTCATAAACAAGCAGAGGGCTGACCTTTTAGTGTTCAGGAACATTTAATACAAACCTGCTCATGAATTCTCTTGAACAATCACATAAGTCTGAAAAGATTACCCAAGAGTCACTCCATTGGTAATTATCCATATTCTTTTATAAATAGTTCAGATGGATTCATACAAAGGTTAAAAAATCCTTCTGAAGGCTCAACAAAAGTATTGCTATGAATTTTTATCTTTATTTATTATTATTTTTTTAAAGCTCTGACTAGCTCATTATTAGTTGTTATATTTATTGCAATTTATTATTCCTTTTTTTATGGTCATAAGCACTTTTGCATAATCCAGTAAATGCTGTGTTTTATTATTTGAAAGTGAGTTTTTCTGAACCTGTCACAGTAAATCTGGCCTTGAGATGTTAACATATTCAGTTACTCGCTGCAGAGGTCGTCCATCAACTAACTAACAACTAATGGTGCTGGTCACTGAAGCACTGACCTAAAATGAACACCTTGGACAGAACGGCTGATACGTGGCTCAGCATTGCAGTCAGCAGGGTGGGGGAATAGTGACATCAAGCTGAAGTAGGGGTTTGGGCCCACAAGGTTTCGAGAGCTGTGGAGAACTGAGCTAAAGAAGGCAGGTCTGATCCTGTGTTCCAGGGGTCCGAATCTAGTCACCCTTAACAGGGGAACTGACCAAAAATGAAATTTATGATCAGCATACAACGATCAGAGTATGATCAGCGTTCCTTCCTGGAACTCCAAGATAAGATAAGAAAAGAAAAGAAATGAAAGATAGTACTCTATTCATCCCAAGGGAATTCACTATGCAAGGACACACCTCTCACCATGCAAAAGTGAACAGCAAACAGAGCGTAAAAATACCAAACAGAAATAACGCAGAATAATATAGTACAATTTGAAATAAAGAACAATGTATAAAAGGCAAGCGTAAAAAGGAGATGTATGTATGAAGGCAACAAAATACAGGAGACTGTATATACAAAGTCTGTGAGGGCTGAGAAGTTGTGACAACCAGAAAGTTTTAAAGTGGCAGTCGCCAAGGCGTTGACCGCGAGATACTCACAGCCCACAGGGGGCAGCGAGCAGCCCTCATAACACTTATGGGAAATCCGAGGTATTTTCTTCGTTTCCTTTCTGTGTCACGTAAATGGGTGTGTAAGTGCCAGGCTGTCATGCCGCACCACACAGTGCACGTGAAGGGAAAATTAAGTTTACCATGCGTCTTACTTGTGCCCGAGGACAAGATCATGTCCGACGCCCTTCCCCCCCAACAAAACACCACTAAAGGAGCGGATTCAACCACTTTCTGCATTATAGGGAGGGACTGTAAAATTGGATTCAACCAATAGGTCAAGGAAATTCAGGTTTTTTTAAAGAAATAACAAGCTGGTTCATGATTCACTAATACTATATAAAGTTTTCACAAAGGTGGATTTTTGACGAATCATTCGAACGGATTATTTAAAGGTGACAGGGCCCTTTTGATCTGGACAATGATCCCCCTCCCCCGGTCAGTGGGCGTGCCCCTCACTGGAATGAGGCTTTGCTTTAAAGACTTTCATATTGCTCAGTTGTTGAGCTCCCTTTGTGAGTCATTGAAAACTAAAGTACAAAGTGGTGAACCACCCAGATATATATCTCATTTGGAAAGGTGTGACTCGGAATGAAGGGAAAACAATGAAGGCATATAGGTGAAAGCTCTTCCCATCTCTGCACAGGATATAACCATGAAGAGGGTGCAGGGATGCTGTTTATCAGTTGGTGCAGCCCTGCTAGCAGGAAGATTCATTGCCTCACTTCCTGCCAGTGGCGAGCAATCAATAACAACCGTAGGTTATACATTGGCGATCACATGACTAGCCCCAAGAGCCATTACACGGCAGCAGAGAGGCCTAATTAATTAATTTCTTGGAGATATCACTCAGAGGAAAGGTGTTAAATTCCCCTTGGAAGAATTCTGTTCCACAGACATGTGGGTGACACTCAAAAGGACGCAAAGTCTGGTTTTATTTATTTGACATTCTTTTTCCCCTTTTAAAAGGCATGACTGGGAATGTACTGTACTGCCTAAATGCAGGGCCTTGGCTGACGTTACATCGGCTTGCAGAAGCACTATGCATGCATCTGAAAAGCTTCTACCACTGTATTTGGCACAGGTGTGTGCAACTCCATTCTTTTTAAGATGAAAGGGAAGGTATCAGTGTCTCTGCCTAGTGACGTATTGATCGATTCTGACTCAAATAGGAGTTGGGGGGAAGGCGGGAGGGGGGACTCCCATATTGCATTGCAGCGAGAGGGAGCAGAACCACGAGAGAGAAACACAAGGTCTTTTGTTTAAAGGTTACATCGAAATGAATCCATGACACTCCATCGACACCACAGTGACACAAAGTTCTCCAAAGAGCAGCTCATTACTTGGGTCACTGGTCTGAAAATGGGAACACTTCTTCCACAATGGCAGTACATCACTATGAAGAGGTGCATCGCAGACTACGGCCTAAGCACCGCACATAATGCCCTCTGACGAGGGACCCCCTTTTCATCCCTATAATATCTAAGAATACACCAGAGCGTTTGCTGTTTACATGTCTGTTTGTTTCCTTTTGTTTCTTGAAACCATGATGTATAACAGCGATGAGCTACCAGGACAAATGCTTTGTTTGAACCCATAAATGGCCTATGGTGATAATTATGACTTTAGCTTCCAGAGACTGACCTCTGGCTTGCTCACTGGGAGCTTTGGGCAGGGATATTTGTAAAGTGCTTTGAGACAATGTAATGTTGCGAGAATGCACTATACAAATAAAATTGAATTCAATGTAATTGAATATTACACTATACAAAATTGAGACACAATAAATCACAAAAGTAAGAAAAAAGAGTCATGTGCAAAAATCTCACCAACATACAACGTACAGGCATTACAATCAGAATCTATCCCAGAATTTTATCCCATCAGATTTTGTTGATCAGATAATCACACAAATTCATTGATGGCTGGACCTGCAGTAAATATTTTGAAACTACTGAGAACAGCTGTAGTTTCGCACCCATACTGTAGGCCCTGATTCTGAGCTACCTACCACAGGAAATAATTTTATTAGCTCTCTTCATAATCTTGCATAAATATATGGTCTGATAATTTGTCTTTGAAAAATGTGATTTTTTTTCATCTCAGCCCCATTCTTTGGTCAAAGAGGAGATTTATTTGATATTATATCAGAGAATTATTTGATATTATATCATTTAAATTTGGTTTCAAGAGAACTCCTTGTGCGTTAGGTGACAGAACTGAACACAATACACAGATTCCCCACAGTTCTCATGAACAAATTAGTCTCAACAGGAAAGTAGAGACAACGTTTAGAGTTTTTAAATACTGAGACATAAAAGAGCAGAAGTAGAGAGGAAGACCCTTCCAGCCAAAATGTCATCAATGGAAAAGGTTTTTTTCTTGACATCTGCAGAGTACATTAATCCCATTAATTACCTCACCTCTTAATTGTTTTATTGAAGTTATAATCTGGCTGGGAGGTCCTTTAATCAGGTGTTTGAGTTTCAGTTAGGTGCAAATAAAAATGTACACTACAGAAGGCACTGGACTGCAGCCATTGAGTGCACAAGCGGATCTTACAGTAAGCCCTAAGATAGCACATAAAGTAAAGTGAGACTCGGCAGGGTACCTGAGCTCAGCGAATGCCCAGGGTTTCCAGAAGCTGCTTAATGGTTTCAATATACAGGGACTGCAAAATGGACCGGGGGGAGGGAGAGGGATTACTATGTCGGAACGTATTGAACCTGAATGCATTTGTGGCTTTCCGTGTTATTCCGTGATGTGTGCTTCTGGCTTGACAGAGGACCCTCGCCGAGCTGACTAGCTGACCCAATCCACCAAAACCTTAAAACTACCTGCCTAATATTGTGCAAGTCCCCCTTGTACTGCCAAAACAGTTCTGAGCCATCAAGACATGGACTCCACAAGACCTCCAGAAGACTCCACAAGGTGTCTAGTGGCGTCTGGCTCCAAGACATAAGCAGAAGATCATTTATGTCCGGTAAGTTGAGAGGTGTGGCCACCCTAGTTTGGACTTGCACGTCACAGATGCTCGATCGGTTGGAGATCTGGGGAAATTGTAGACCAAGTCAACACCTTGAACTCTTTACTATGTTTCCCAAACCATTCCTGAACATTTTTTGCAGTATGGCAGGGTGCATTATCCTGCTGAAAGAGGCCTTTGACATCAGGGAATACCAGTCCCATGAAGGGGGCTTAGATAGGTCATACATATCAGAGTACAGAGTAGCACCCACATGAATGCCAGGACCCAAGGTTCCCCCGGCTGAACATTGCCCAGACCATCACACTGCCTTCTTCCCATAGTGCATCCTGGTGTCATCTGCTCTCCAGCCATACCAACCATGCACACACACTTAATTAGGTGAATAACTTTCAGAGGTACTGACAGAGGCAGACATTTTCAGATGTCCAGAAATTAAAATTCCAGACCAAGATTTTGTTTCAACCAAGCAGTTACGTACTCTGTGACTGTGACTTTTTTTTTACTCAGCTGGTTGGTTGAAACAAAATCTTGGTCTGGATTTATACTCTCTGAACCTGAAATGTCAGCCTCTGGCTATTAATCAACCAATGAAGCTGTGCTAGAGGTAGAGTTAACAAGTACATGGATATATTGGATGGTAGCTGAAAATGGCTAAGCTAGCACATTTCTACAGACTTTAGGTTTTAAGATTTTAGTGCAGTACTGTATTTGACAGACTCTGTCTAGACTGTCTAGTCAGACCATGACATAGCAGCGTATTAAACAAAGAAGGTCATAAAAGGTGCCATGTGTAATGTGGATTTATAAGTACAGTCTGAGATTTTAGTGATGTACATAAAAACAATGGATGCGTTTTAATATAAAGAAAATCATATGGAATTTGTAGAAGTTACAGCAAAAATGTGGAGCAAAATCAATCCAGCTTTTTCAATGAAAAGCGTTCCGTCCAACACTGAGATGCTAAACATCAAAATGAGTACAATGGACTGAATGAACTGCACTCATTTATTATTTTTCTAGGTACCATTTTACGATAAGGCTCCCTTTTGCCACTAGTAAATGGTAGTAACTCATTCATAGAAAATAAACTGTGTTATAACTTGTTTGTAAATTATTAATAGACAATTTTTACGTGTTACAATCTAATTAATAACCAGATTATAAAGCATTCGTAAACTCTTTATATGGGTAGCCTTATTGTAAAGTGGCACCTTTATCTGATATTCTTCTTAACATTCATTTCAGTACAAATATGCCATCTTATCTTCAGCACCCCAAGCATAAATTCAATTTTAGCTAAATAGTAAAAATGGATCATGCAAATATTTATATTGCCCTTTATTTGTAATTTAATTCAATTTAATTTGCAGTTTCACAGGGAGGCTACTACAGCAGACAGTCCTATATTTATAGACAAAAAAAGTGTCTCGGTGTTTAATCTATTGTCTACAGTAATGTTTCCCAACCCAGTCCATAGGGACCTGCAGACAGCCCACATTTTTACTCCCTATTGGGAGCTGGGAGGGAGCAAAAATATGAACTGTCTGCGGGTCCCTGAGGACCGGAGTGGGAAACACTGGACTCCAGTATCTGCTGTTAGTAGATTACCAGATGTGTTTTGCCTAAACCAGCTTTGGTAACCTGCAACTTAAAAATGAATCTTTAATCTGGAAATGTCTAACGTCTTCTTTGTGGGAAAGATGATACAGATCAAATCTGTCTTTTTGACCCACAGATCTTTAGATGATTGACATTTCATGAGTTTCTGTTGTCGTGAGTGTTTCCACCAAATTAAATGTTTTCCCCCTTTTAAAATATGGTTCATTCACCCAAGGACTTGCAAAGTCATCGCTGAAGCCCAGTCAGGGATTAAGCCATCTACACAGAATACATTGTGCATGTGTTCCTCGAATAAAGCAGCCCTTTCAAGCGCAGATAACCTTCGTATATTAATATCAAAATGCCTTCCTTCCTGTCCTCCTTCCATTCTGACCTTTCAGATATAAGAGCCACAAATGGACCAAAAGACATCTGAAGGCCAGCAGCCTCTTATGGGCTCTGTAACGTGCAAAGTAGATTCTTGGGGAAGCAGCCTCATTTGCCTCAGCTGGAATCTGCTATGCGACGCTGAGAGAGGCGTAGGAGGGCGGGCGGGCGATTCGCAAGCATGAGTCAGGGGTATGTCGCAGTGTGGGCCCTTAGCTGGCCACTGCCAGAATCACGATATGCTACAATGGGGTGTGTATGCTCTGAAGCTCAGTCAAAGGAAGAGGCAGGAATTTGCAGAGACTTTCTGACTGGCAGGGGCTCAAAGCCTTTGACGCATACATGGCAACCAAACTAGGGGGTGGGCTAGTGCTCAGGTCCTCCTAGTAACCTCCTCCCCCGTAAACAATCAAGTAATCTAGTTACTAGTTACTACATTTTGAATGGACTATTTTACATTAATGTTTATATCTTTATGTTAATATATTTTTCATTTATGAAATTTATATTCATCTGATCTGTGCTAGATCATTGTACACATCTTGCAAACCCATAATGTTGCTTTTCTGAAGGGCGAGATGGACACGGAATTTATACTGGCATGAGGTAACCACGGCCAGTCAGTCATTGTTACAGCCGCCGAGAGTTCGCTGTGTTTGCTGCCCCCTACAGGTGAGCCCGTTCAGCCTGCTTTGCACTACAGGATTTGAAGTGGACATTTGATAGCTGGGATATAATGCAGTTTGCAGTGTAAATACATGGAATGGGGAGCTCAACATGAGGATGAGGCAGATTAATCTGCCATCTGCAGGAGAGAAGCACAAATCATTAATACCCAGGTTAGTACTCTGGCTGATTGTGAGGTCACCCACACAAAATGAGGATTCCGTGTGCTGGCAGTGGAAATGTGGCCCTGCTTGGGGTTGCGCCTCTCATTTCCTTGCATTTTTGCTTTGCTGCAGTCTCTTTGCCATCAGATGAGGACAGCATTTGTGAGTTAGCATAGTGAACAGAAGGTTGTAGGTTCTTATATGTGTCTCAGCACTACTGGTGCAATTATAACTTGTCCTTTCAGTTGCTACTGATCCATGCAGTTTGTTTCTAAATTTGACAGTAAGGTTTCAGAGGAGACTCTCTGTAACAATACTCAGTTAATGACGCTACATTTCAAGTATTTGTAATGTAAAGTTTTTTGATTGTCATGGTTATAGCATTTAATTTTAATGCAAGACTGATGTTACACTGGGGGAAATTGGTCTTTGGTTTACTGGTAAAACACAGCAAATATAAATTAGACATGGTGATGCGCATATATCCCAGTACAAATCCACAATACAAATATACCTTCATTTTGTTAAAAATGTCCCTCTTTATGCAAGGTAAAGCCTTGCATTGAGGTCAGTTTTTTGTCTCTTCCCAGAGTCAGCTCCGTAGTAAACATGGAATTTGCACGTACAGTGAAGTGTTTGGGCCCCGGGCAGTGGACTGCCTCGGCTGCCCTGTCCCTACGCCTCTGGCCGGCATCAGCTGCTGAGTTCAACCCTGACTGGAAGGTGACTCGGTACCTGCGACTGAGTGCGAAGATGGATGGAGCAGATGCAGAAAGGGCATTTGTATTAGTCCTTGTTTTGTCGTTGTTACTCTGAGATCTGGCATGAAGGGATGGGCTGGGCTTTGGTGCCACTGTGGGACCATGAAGCCCACCCGGGACCACCTGACACCTGCCTACTGCCAGTGCTAATCACTCATGGTAGAACGGCACCCAGGAAGGAACCAGCCCTCAGTGTATCGGCGAGCGGTTAGCTTAGGGGGGGCAGTCTCAGCCGCAAAGGGACGGTGTGTGTGCCGGTTTTTGGGGTAACCTTTGGGTCAGCTGTTCAAACCCAGGTGTGAGGACTCTTCAGCCAATCAATCCTCTAATTAGTAATTAATCTAATTAGGGCGCTGCAGCGAAAACCCACATAGGCACTTGCATATCCTTTTTGGATAAGATTTCCCCCCCCCAGGGTTAGCTGGTCCTCCAAACACATTTACCGTTATGTGAATATTTCGAATCATTTCATTTCAAAGCAGATATGTTTAAACCATTTATTATTTATGAGGTGCTGATTTTATGGATTTTTTTTAAAGATGCTATTTAGTTTTATTTACTAAGTTATTGATTATAAGGATGTTTTTGCTCGTTGTACTAATGTCTGCCCTTAAGCTCCTACAGAACACCGAACCCAGTGGGTGCTATAAACAAGTTTTGCTCCCCAGTGGAAGGTTACTGGGAATGATTTTACACATGACCTTTGGCAGCTCCATTCCCACAGGCTGCTACTCTTTCAGCAACACATGGCAATTTGTGTGCACCGTGACCCCAGGTGGGAGTGAATCGCATATATATATATATCAAAAAATTAAAGAAATAAAATAAATCAATGTTAGAGACTCACCAGCCTTGCCATCTGTGCCCTTTAGCAACCTTCACCATGTAGCAAAAACCAATCTTCCTTCCAGACTGGATGTTAAATATATTAGCATATTAGCAAATATTAGCATTTCAGCTAAGAAACTGACAAGCAGCACCACAAATCTGTGCATGTTTATTCTCCGTTGGTTCCCTGTGATAGCTGAGCTATTTTCTAGCTGGGTGAGACTAGATCTGCAGGTCTGCAGTGTGCATCAGTGTTTCAGAGAATGTCGCTTCCAGCAGACAATAACCTACACATGAAATTCCCTGGCGACTTCTTTGCATTTCAATCATGTTGAATTTAACATGTATTTGTATGAGGTCTTAAAAATATTGTAACTTCTATCTCCTCTGAAGATCCGTTTCGAATAGCAAAAAATCTGTCTTAAGGAATTCTTGTACTGTATTGTTTTTATATTGTTATTGTCACATGTTGCTCAGAACTGTCAGAACATATGTCTTTTAAAAATACACAGTGAAAATGCATGTATGTTCTAATCCAGGGGTGTGGCCATAGAGGAGCTGGCCCCAGCTGAAAGCTGATTGGCCCTCAGAATGCCTCTTACTCTGTCACTCACTCATTCAAGACTTATCATTGGTTAATATTAAGGTTGACCCCTTGGGTGCTTCAGATCCAGGAGTTCCTTGTATCTCACTACCCCATCTGTCTTCATCTCCATCTCCATCTTGGGGTATGTGGCTGCCTGTCCTGCTCTGACACTCTGCCCCCTTTGCCTTTTTTTTTTAAATTTATTTCCTCAACCTTAGTGGTTGCGAGTCATTTTGCAAGTTATAGCCCATCTCGCCTGTAACCTCTCTTCCCCGCTTGGATGGCTGTGTGACAAATTGCCGAAGGGGGGGGCACTGTTGGTTTCCATGTGAGCTCAGGTCAGATTAAATGGCTCCTCTGAATAATCACCCCCTCCCCTGCATCCCGGAAGCCCCCACAAAGGCTAACTGTGCTTCTTATTACCCAGCCTCGTTATATAACTTGGGACAGATCCGCGGGCCGAGGGCAAAGATGCCATTGGGGGCTGTCTCCCCCCACACCCCAAGATGTGGTCTGCGGAGCGGGTTTTCAGCTCTGTGTTGCCTGAGTTACGGGCAGCGGGTGACGTACCAAAAAAGAGGTCATGGTTTCACGTCAGCTGACAAGATGGTCTTTTCATGGGTGCTGTAATCCACAGAATCCTGAAATATTTCATGTGCTGAATAAACACATACGGTAGAAGAAGATTCTATTGTCTGGATGTGTTACTGGGGGGTTTGGTTCGAGGCTTGTGTAGAGCAAGTACCGCTGTACCCTTGGGTGAGGTTTGACCTAAATTTTGCTAGTAATATTCCAGACATGTGAATGAGCAATAATGTGTCTTTAGCAGATCTGGAAATGCGTTTGTCAGAGTGTAATATTTCCTGATATGTCTCAAAAATGTAATGCTGACACTGCTGTCAGAATGATTTCTTTTCTTGGGAGTGAGGTGATTGTGGATGTTAGACGATACTGGTTTGCTTTGTGTCAATTATCCTCCCAACCCTCACGCACACTCAGATTTGTTTACCTGTCATTCTCAAAGTGTCACATTTACGCAAAGTTTATTGATATATGACTCTTCCCTAAGACTCTAACATATAAATGTTCATTTTAAAAGCTGTTTTAATACTTAGCAGAAGCAACATTAATTTGACTGGGTTTGCTATCCAAGTTTCAGGTTTCAAGTTTTATGATTTAAACGCAATCATACACTGAACTTCTCTGTAGTTTCTACTCTCTTCCCGCATTGTGCTTGAAACGTTTAATACAAAGGGTAAAACAAAAGGGTACAAAAAGAAAAGAATAAAACAAAATAAAATGACTGCAGTTACCAAACTACCTGCAGGTGTGCGTGTGTGAGTGACCGGTGTGTGAGTGACCGGTGTGTGAGTGACTGCTGTGTGAGTGACTGGTGTGTGAGTGACCGGTGTGTGAGTGACCGGTGTGTTAGTGACTGGTGTGTGAGTGACCGGTGTGTGAGTGACCGGTGTGTGAGTGACCGGTGTGTTAGTGACTGGTGTGTGAGTGACCGGTGTGTGAGTGACTGGTGTGTGAGTGACCGGTGTGTGAGTGACTGGTGTGTGAGTGACCGGTGTGTGAGTGACCAGTGTGTGAGTGACCATTGTGTGAGTGACTGGTGTGTGAGTGACCGGTGTGTGAGTGACCAGTGTGTGAGTGACTGGTGTGTGAGTGACCGGTGTGTGAGTGACCAGTGTGTTAGTGACTGTGCCCTGCGGTGGGTTGGCGCCCCAGTCTGGTTTTTCCCTACTTTGTGCCTGTAGCCTCCGGGATAGGCTCCAGACCCACTTTCAACCCTCAACAAGATAGGTGGTTGCAGAAAATGGATGGATGGATGGATGGAATGACTGACAATATAAATATTTGTATATCAGTAGTTATGAAAAGATGCACAAGTGGCTTGTTGGCTACACCCAAAAACGTTCATCCCAAGCTTAGCAAAACACATAAAAATTAAAAAAAAAAAAGAAAATAGTGTCCCACCTGCTGCTTATTAACTCTTCAGGCAGTGTTACTTTTCCCTCAGAAAGCTGCCAGGACCGCAGACCTTCTAACATTCTGCCATTAAAGTTACATTGTATCACGTGTTCCAGAAAGGATTCCATCCACATCTTTTCTTTTCAGTACATATTTATTATTAATTTTGAAACTTCTGTGGCTTGTGAATTATTAGCTCAGTAGAAAGTATAAAGAGTATTCTGTTTGAGTGCAGGAGGGGCTGCTCAGATACCTGTATATATATGTACCTTTGACTATTAAACTCTTAACTAAAAATCTGACTGTAAGGAGAATAGAGGAGGAGAAGTCATTATTAATGTGTAAATAGGCAGCCGACAGGACCGGTATCATTCAAGCCCTTCACAACAATTAATGGCTTTGCCGATGATTCAGCCCCAGTCACATACAAAAGGCTCCGTAATGCATTTTAATTCAGCCCTCAGATTGAATAGATGGTAATTTACTTTCACAGCGATTGGATTTGAGCGTGATACCGGGGATATTATTCCCGTGTAAATGAGGAGGAGATGTGAGATCCGGACGCGGGAACCCGCCCGCGGCCTCACCACCTCGCCACCTCGCCCGCCGCAGAGGCGCCGTGAAGGGGCAGCACCCACGCAGGCGGCCATCCGTTATCGACGCAGGCACATGCAGGACGCAGTTCATGCATGAGAGCATCTATTTACACCATTGTTGTATAAATATGCAGCAATTTCCCAGCAGTCATGACTGCCAGCGGTGAGGAATCGCTTTCCCGTCCGACACGTCGTAAAACATTCAAATCGGAATGTTGCTCGGAAGTTAGGGTCTGAGCCTGGTGCCTCTTTTGCATTCATCCTTCACGCCTGAGTTTGACCATTTAATGCACGCTAAGTATATTTACAGTATGTAGTTGTGAAGCACAGGTGTTCTCGCAAAGAAGCAGTCATTTAAATCCTGCTTAAAGTTAGGTCAGGCATGTTACAAATCTGAATATTGCACTATTGATCAATTTTGCCAATTTCTGCATCTAATTACTGTCACTATTTATGCACTTTTAATGACCAGCAGAGACTGATTTGATATACAGTGCCGTTTTAGGCAGCTAAAGGAAGTCATGTTAATGTTGGCGTATGATTTTAGGTTGGAATTCTGGAAGTAAGTCAGTGTAGTATTTATATTTAGGTACCTCAGCATTTGTATTTATGTATTTACTGTACTTATTTTTTAACATTATTTTAGAGTGCACTACTAAAAAACAAGGCTTCTGTAGCCTAGGAGTGCAGTAGGCTATATACCATGTAGGTCTCACACCCTACATCCCTTCCCCCTTGTTCTCCCCCTCATGTGGCTCTAATGAGCCAGACCTGTTGCCTGTTTAATCTTTAATCTCGTTATAGCCCTCGTGTGGATCACCCCAGGTGCCTCTTGTCTGCTGGCTCACCTGCCCCGTATAAAGCGTCCTTCAGTCCTGCGATCCCCAGCCCCGTCACTGATGTTGCTGCCTGCATGTGTGCTCCAGTTTGCCCTGTGTCCTTGCCTGATCCTCCCTACCCCGTTTTGACCCCTGTGGTCCGTTTCTTTTGCCCTGCCTGTCGTTTCTTTAATAAAGCCCCTTTTGCGTTTCCTCCATACCGGCCCTCGCCTCTGTCCTCGCCCTCGATGTGGCAGTAGGTTTGTGTAAGTACCCTCCCCAATGTCCGCACAACAACAAAATTGCCTAATTCTGCTTTTCTCAAAATGAATCCTCATTAAGCAATGCAACTATACATTAAATAAAAATATCCCAGCAACAAATTGATAGTAGATTTATTATCTTAGTCCTTGGTTGTATTGTACTGTAAGTATTTATGGGGGTGTTTTAGTTGTGTTTTGTTTGCTCATTTTGTACAGCACTTTGGAATACTTTGATTGTTTAAATGTGTTTCAGAAATGTAATGTAAATTTTTATTACATTACATTGAATAACCTAAAGAAAAGGATGTAGTTGTGTTGAGTGAGCTTCTTATCTGGAATAGGCCACTGTGTGTGGTGGTTTTTGCTACAACTCCCTAATTAGATTACTAATTAGAAGACTGATTGGATATAGAGTCCTCACACCTGGGTTTGAAAAGTTAACCTAAAGGTTATCCCAAAAACCAGCATACACACCAGCCCTTTGAAGACACGTAGTGAGACGTGGTACACCTGACCTCTCAATGACCTACACATTACACTGCAGGAACTGCCTTACATAACAAAATACTGTATGCCTTTCATGTAGAAGCTTTGCTTGGGTCTCCGATCACATTTAGTAAATTCATTCTCCCACTAAAAATATGTGGAATTAAATATGGCATTGCAGATAAGGATGACACAGCAGACTAGGGAAGCCTTTGGCTGCACCAGGGACTGCAACAGAGTGAGAACCGTTTTGTTTGTGTTTGTTGGTTACAGGGAATGTTCCAGATTGTTATGTCCGCTCCGTGTCACTACTACAGATTTACTCTGCGGGCAAACATGGGTCGTGTGCCAGCTATCACCCGGCTCCTTTTCCAGTGTTTATCATGATCTGTTAGAATAGCTGATTACTGAGGCAGGCCCCTTGCATTGCTAACCAGCTAGGTTTGATGTAAGGACCACTGGAGTAGCTGTTTGTAGTTGCCATGTTGTTGCACTGTGTCAGCAGAACCATTGAACATGTCTCCCCACCTGTCCATCTATGAAATAAATGCTATGTGTGGCTCAGTAGGTTAGCCTTCTGGCCTGTATTCAGAAGGTTGCTAGTTTGAGTCCCATCCTCCGAAGAATATCTCTGTTGGGCCCTTTAACAAGGCCCTTAACATTCCACCCCAAATTATCTTGTAAATGGTCCATGGGGTTTGCAAACTACCCCAATTCTTTTTTTTTTTTTCTTATCTCTTATATTTTGCACACCCACTACTGCTTGTGAAGCTAGCACACAAGAATTTCACTCATATGTACTGTACCAATGTACCAGTAACATGATGTGACAATAAAGATTTGAATTTGAATTTTGAATTTGATGTAGCTAATTTTAAATTTATAATGGAACAATGTAGATTTGTGGTAAGATTTCTCACATGAGTGTCTGAAAGCATGAGCGTCATGCCAAATGTGTGAGAGTAGGCAACCCTGTGAACGAATAAGGGAATAAATTCATTGAGCGACAGCACAACCTACCATCAGATTGGTGTATTTTTATTTTTTTTATTTTTTTTGAAGTATTGATTATTTTGATTTAGCTGTGCCACATGGCCAAATGAAGTCAGTACCGGTAATCCACCTGGTAGTGGATCTTGTCCTCTTATTGCCCTCCGTTACTGAATTACTAGTTCCCACAGGAGGTCTAGTGGGAGACATTGACCTCCCAGGTGACGTCCTGTGGCACAGAACCGGACTGGAATACATGGGTATTGTAGGCTGAAGGATGTACCGTATGATATGGACCAGTATATAAATTCTGGCTCATATGAAGGCCTACTCTCATTTTAATTAGTGCAAGAAATATTAGGGGGGTGTGTTTAACGGTCACCTGTCTTGTTCCTACCTGAATTCTTCATTTCTGAAGTCAATGTCAGGGGAAAACTGTTTTCATAAGAGCAGAAAGTCTAACGTGGCCTGATGTAGTAAAGCTGTCGTTGGTATTTTGTCTGCGGCAGGAATAATTTGACAACTCATGTTGGAACTGAAAATGTGCCTGTTTTGAGTGCCTGCATTTGCATGTTCTTTTTCCTTTGCTTATAATTATGTAACATAATGCATTACGATGTTTCACTTTAAAAGCCTAGTCTGTTTATGTTTGCTTTACCAAAACAGGAACCATGCACCTGACAATATATTTGTTTGAATTATGAAAAACCTTGTTGCACAAGCTATTAAACGATCTTAGATATTTAAAAAGGAGTATTCTGTATCTTATGTTTTTTTGTGTGTGTATCCTGCCCTGTGCACCTTTTCCTGTCTTCCGAGTGGTTTTAACAAAAACAATTTCCTCCAGGATTAATAGTTTTCTGATTCTTATAGTAAAATCATACTGTAATATCACTGTACTTTGTGATGGTTTACTAACATTTTGAATATGTAAATTAATGCTAAAAAGTGTGTTTTTAATCCCCAAAATCCATGACTGTGAAGAGAGCAGAATTGTGCGAGACGGGGAACCAATCCCGCGTCCGCCAGGGCTTCCAGAAGCCCTGTGCAGAATGATGCAGGCCAAACCACTGTAGTGAATGTTATTGAACAGAACTGTCAGATCCTGCCAGGCCCCGCACATCTGCTTACATCACTCCCCTCTAATTAGTATCCCATTTTTGAGCTTAAAAATGTAAACAGACTGTGACTACTGTATCATAAACTGCACAGTTTGTCAGTAGTCAAGGAACAGTTGCAAGGACAACCAAAATTTCATGTTTTTTCTTTTTCCTAAATCCCCATAACCTTTGTAAAATGACTGGTATTGCATTATTAATTAGGAGTATTAGCAGGTGCTCAGAGCCCAGGAGGTCAGTGCTCAGAGGCCCTAGAAAGGACATTCCCCTTCCTCTCTAAGGCAGCAGGGGGCGATGACTTATTGGCAGGATGAGAACGTTGCTTCAGCTCATTGTTTGGCATCTAACTGTGTTTCCCGTGGATTTTTATGGATTCCTCTGTTCATGCGGGACTGGAATTGTCTCAGGAGTGTTTGTCCACTTGATTCCTGTCGGCACTGACCTGAGGTCGTTTCCCCTCCTCCTAATGGTAAGACACACATTAACTTTAAAAAGAGACATATGAATTTGCTCATACACACATTGAGTGCCCGCTTTATTAGGTACACCAACTAGTACCCACTCTTTTCTACCAAAACCACTTAAAGGGTAGAAGCCATTCTCCATAGCCTTATACTCAGCTGCTATTTTTGTACTTGTTAGCGTTAACAATTCCGGCCAATCTCCTCTGGCCTCGCTCATTAACGAGGTGTCTTCAGCCACTGGAATTCCGTTGCCTGGATGTTTTTGTTCATAACATCATTCTCTACACTCTATATACATTCTATGTATTGTACTGTATGAAGAATCTCTGCAGGGAAGCTGTTTCTGAGACCAACACACACACCTACAGTATTAGGTTTAGATTTTAATATTTTTGTTATATCTTTATTACATTCTGTTGGATAAAACACTTAGGAAACTATTTCTTAGTCTTTATTGATCATGGCTTTTTACGTTACATAACATAGTTACCCGGATGTAAAATCTATGTTGCTTTAAAGATACTGAGTTAAGTGTTGATTAATGTGATCTACTTCCTATTCTGTCATAACGGTGAATCTTCATCATCTCCATGGTTCCTAGTTGCTTTTAGAATAATTAATCCGGCATTGAAAAGGATACTGTGTAGCTGTGTGTCGCAGGGGTGTCATGGGATGAGACTCCACACCCTGCCGATTTGGATCTTGAAGATGGCCAGATTCTGACAGGGATTTTGCGTTTGGGCAATTAAAGGGGGGGGGGGGGGTTTGGATTTATGCCGGCACGTCATGTTGGGGGACAAGCCAACAACATCCATGCAGTGCACCGTAGGGCAGACAGATAGTGTCTAAACCAATCCATGTGCCAATTAAAAGTTTATTTTAATGGACGGGGAAATTAAACCATAGATTCCATCCATCCATTTTCCAAACCACTTATCCTTCTGGGTTGCGGGGGGCCCGGAGCCTATGGGCACAAGGCAGGGAACAACCCAGGACAGTGGGCCATCCCATCGCAGGGCACACTCACCATTCACACCTATGGGCAATTTAGTAACTCCCATTAGCCTCAGCATGTCTTTGGACTGTGGGGGGAAACTGGAGCACCCAGAGGAAACCCCACAACAACATGGGGAGAACTGATATTTTTCTTTTCGTTCCGGACTTTTACGAACAGGTTTCCTTTTCTTTTCTCAAGTTACTGTATTGTACAGTGACTATTTGAAAACAGATGCAGTCTTTCTCCAGTGTTTCCAGCTAAATACTATCCCTAGCAGAGAGAGCTTGTCAGAACAGACACTAATACAAGGTCTGCTACTTCCTTGATTTTTTTTAGCTGACCCCGTCCTCCCGACCATCTGTCTATCTGATACTCTCCATCCTTCAACCACCTGCAGCATCATCAAATGGTTACATTTTCCGGGGCGGGCGAATGCCTTTTCTACACATGCATGAGCGTCGCTGTGCTTACCCACTGTCTCTGCTCTCTCCACTCCCTGTGAAATGGAGAACGTGCATTTTACTGGCAAGACTCTCTGTGTTGGTGCAGAATGGCAGTGGTCGCATGTGTGATCGAGTTCCAATGCATGGTTCCAGACGGTGTAAATAATGCATGACGCTGAAGGGGCACAACTTCAAATGACAACGTTGGACGCATGAGCCAATTTGGAGGCGATAAACAAATCGGACATTTCGTGTCCTGCAGTGGGCCATCCCTTAAATGGCAACCATGAGTTTGTGCTTCTTCAGTGCCATTTTAAACCATTTAAAATGATTGCTTCACCCTCTTCGGAATGGTAAAAGAAACACATGAAGGTTTTCTATAAGAAAGAAGCAATGTTTTTTTTTTTTTTTTGCACAAGCATGTTGGAACACATCTTTTCACACATCCCATCTTGCTCTCCTGTTTTAGAGGAGGGGGGGGGATTAAGGATCTTGCTCAAGGGTCCAACAAAGATGTGATTTATTCTGCCACAGATGCCACTGGAGCCAGCAATCTTCGGATCACAGGTACAAAGGCTTACCCCCCCCACCCCCAGTCACACACCTCACCCAAATCCCCACCCGTGGCTCATGTTCCAAGCTGCACCTAACTGAAAATTCAGCTAAGCTTGCCAGTAACACACTCCTCTGTCTGTCGTCACGCCTCCCTTTGCATATTGGAAATTAGCTAATTTATTATTCATGAGAAACCACCTTTTTCCTCATATATCTCTTGCCTAATTCTCTTCTGTCGACCTCAGTTTGATGGCTCTTACTGTAACTTCCCCTGTAATGCAGACTATTTTGTTCCTGTGTTCAATGTTTGGCATTAAATACACTGTTTGTATTTATCCTGTTTTTTTTTTTTGTCTCTTTCAGAACTGCAAATATGCGTATTAACATTGACTGCTGTGACATCCACTGTAATTTCTGTGGTTTTATGCTGATCTTTGTTCTCCTTCCCATTTACTGTTTGTAACATTACAAACCTCCCAAAATCCAATCCAGCTGCTCTGATTTTCCCAGCCTTTTGTAAACTATATTCAATCACCAGTTACTGTGATAGTTATTGATGGAAGGTTATTTAAGCACAAATGACCAAGTTTGAAGGCAACTTGATCAATTATATTCAACTTCTGCATTGCATTTTAAGATAAGTAAATCCAGTGGCTCTCCAGAGACACAACTTGAAGAATCCAGCTTTAGATGATTTCTTGCATTTTTTGTAAACTGTAAAAACTGGAGCCACATTGTCTCATCTCTCTGTTCACGTGTATATTAAAACTGAGACGTCAAAGTTTACTTTGACTTGCATCTTATACCTTTTTTGGCAGTGATGTTTGGCAGTTTTTTGGCCACAGATTTGAGGAACCGCCATCCTGTCTGACCAAAGAATGTCTGTGTTTTTCATACTTTCTCTTTGATAACAGTTTAAATTCCATCTGTATAAACATGTCTTCCATATTCCTGATCAAGCTCTGCAGTGATGCTTCTCCCACTACAAAATTTCTTTTGCCAGGAAACATGGGAAACATGTTCTACTTGAACATCAGCATTATACCTAATATTTCCTTCTACGAGATGACTCATTTCAAACAATCCATATCCTCAGCAGGATGTGTTTCATACCGGCGATAGTTGGTGCAGCTATAAGCTTCAATAAGAGTCCTTAAAGTGAGTAATAAAGCAAACATTATTATTTTGACTATATAGTAAAATCCCCTTGCATATAGAATATAAAATTAATGTACAGTTACAGTACCAGTCAAAAGGCTGGAGAGGCCAACTGAAAATCATTTGCTTCTCAACCAGATAACAACACAGAGCACCTCCAGGTTACGCAAGTGCTGTATAATCTTGTGAACAAGTAAAGTATATAAGACACACACACACACACACACACAGAGTTCTTCCCTGCCTTTCAGTGTAACTACATTGGGATCTTCATCCCAGGTTGTGCCCAGATCATTGAATTTGTCAATGAAGTAGAAAAATAAATTCATTAAAAACAAGCAGGACTGCAAGCAGCAGAATTCATATAAGGGGCCGTGCATCACAGTCACCTTGCTCCCCCCAGAACGCTCCGCAAAAACAGGAAGACTATATTTACTGAAGCCACAATGTGCGCAGCACCCCCGCAAAACGGTTTATTTGTTGACCTTAAATTCTGTCACGGATGCAGAATAATATTTACCTTTCACGAAGTATCGATTCATTAACTTCAAAATCAGTTTTTTTTTAATTATATGGATGTCATACTTTAAGCCAGCCCCCCCCCCCCCTTAATGAACCTTGTCTATAATAATGATTAAAAGCAGCAGAATAACAGACCCATGGGACACGTGAAAAGTCTTTAGGTGTAACATTTATTTTCATTAACAGCTATTCAGCAGACTGTTTAATCCAAGCACATTCTTTAATAATTCATTTTTGCTTGCTTTGCTCATGGGACCAAGCAAACTTTCTTTGCCAAATATCTGATTCCTTTAAATAAATTAACTTTGTTTAATGTTCTGGCTTCTCTGACTCCTTTTCTGGGTCTGTCACCGACGGAATATCAGTGTCCTTTGAATTTATTTATTTGTCTGTTTTAGTTAGTTATTTATTTGGTGGTTGGTAATTAATAGCCATGGCATTTTTAATAATATTACCCTCCATCGTTTGCCATCATCATCTGAGTTTTTTTTCTTCCTTTTCCCCCTGAAAGCCATGTTAATGATGTAATAATGAAGCAGAAGTTTCTACAGCAGAGGTCTATGAATAAATGTCTGGTAAAATTAAACAACCTTAGCTGCCCACTGATATTCAGAACGTGCAAATCCATTTTGCATTTCACAGAAAACATGTGACCTCACACATATAATTGATGCTGCATGAAGAAACACCAGCCCTCAGGTCACCATACACCCTCCTGGTGGAGAAACACCAGCCCTCAGGTCACCGTACACCCTCCCGGCGGAGAAACACCAGCCCTTAGGTCACCGTACACCCTCCTGGTGGAGAAACACCAGCCCTCAGGTCACCATACACCCTCCCGGTGGAGAAACACCAGCCCTCAGGTCACCATACACCCTCCTGACAGCCCGCCGATGCTCATACCTGGTTGTGTTGGATCGTTTTTTTTTTTTTTTTACAGCGTTTTTGTATATGTCGTCATTTGCATTTGCACACAGCGTATTAGCTTTGCACTGGATGTACCTTGCTTTTACATCTGCATTTATCAGACATTTTTGTGACACACATTTTTCAGAAAGCAGAGTCAGACAGGAGGGGCTGGATTGAGAGTATTAAGTACCCCTGTGCAAGAGCACACATGACCCCCCGACAGAAATAATCGCAGGTCATTGGTGGCTCATGGAACTTAGAAATGTATCTAACACAGGGAAAATGTTACATTGGCTTTTCAGTGAATATCATGTTAAAAAACAATATACAATCATGTTAAATACTAAATCACATTCACTTGATAAATGCTCTGCTAGTACTCACCCAAATCATTAAACCAGGCTAGAACAATTTAGGGCCTGGCATAAGGGCCAATCCACACGCAGGGCCTTAAATCAGCAACCTTCCAATCACAGGGAAGGAAAGTGTCCCAGTCTACTAATCTATTAATCTACTCAAACAACCTTGCTGAGTAGTAGCCATGTATGTATAGCCTCCTGAGACCCCACCCATTCATTTATGTCCATTGTAGTGTCCATCATCTTTTCACTGATGTACACTAAAGAGGACATGCTGTGAAATTAAAAATAAAAATAAATTTGAAAAAATCTAAATTGTAAGATGTCTTATTTCCTCCAAAGACAGATAACCTAAAATTGAAGGGCACTTTTTTCCTTGGGTCTCAGGAGGATATAAACATTCATAAAATCACAAAACTTGATGACATTATCAAGTTGTCTAAGACTTATAGAAAAAAAATGTAAGCTAGGCATCCAATACTGAGTTCCCTCCACTAAAGATGAGTAGAATTTGGTTCTACATCATTCCCACCACATGGCAGAGCCAATTGCCTGCCCATTGTCCTGCCCTGGTCCATTCGCTGTGACGTCCTGGCTGATTACGGTCCTGCCACTTGTTTGTTGTTTGTTCCACCTCAAAGTGTACAGATGGTCAATGTCCTCCTGAAACCCAGCAGTGCCAGATAATGTGACAGGCGAAAGCTGGGCACCAAAGGCAGCGACAGGTGGAATTTTGCATTGAAATATTGTACTCAATTTCGAGAGACCCGTTTCAACAAATAACAAAAACATTTACTTTTCCAGATGAATAACATTGTACAAGGTTTTGTTTTTGTTTTGTTTTTTTTTCTCCCTGGGTTTGTTTCATATCCACACACACAGCTCTGTACGCCTGCAACAAAAACATCACTTGCCGCTTCCAAAAAGACTCCAAATTCTGTTCTGTTATTTTTGCAGTGACAAAGATAAGATTTTGTTAACATACACAAGCCACAAAACCATGCAGGAGTACACCATGTCTGTGTGTGGGCTTTACAGAAATTTTACTCCAGAAGTCTGTGCCTATTGTAGATTGGAAATGATCCATGCCTAGCTTTCAAGAACTTCTGCTGGAGATATACAGTATACGCAGTTAAATCTGTGTGATACTTACCCCTTGCCTGTAGATTGTAAGTTAATGTGCTTGTTGATTAAATGGATTTCTTGGTTTTGGGGTAGATAGCCTCACTCCAGTCAAAACCTTCTTGAAGATGCTTCTGTGTGTTTGTCTGCCGCACTCTTTGACTACAGATCAAAGTATTTTGCAGATTTTCCCCCGCACGGAACATGTTCATTGATCTGAAGTTCATCTGGACTCTCGGAACAGCCTCTTTGAGAAGTGGTTTGGTTGGCTTTCCACCAAAGAGGAAGGAGTTAATGGCGGTTTCTTGTCTGTATTTTAATCTGTTCTTTCCCTCGCTGGTGGCAGCCCTTGGCTCCATTCCACCATCCTCCTGGAGAACTCCACCTCTGCTGAGATAATGACACTGCTCATCATAAATCCATTACATCTACTCATGTTAATACTGCGACATGGCCGGCCGCTCCCACTGTGCACGTGGAAGGGGAAGCAAGATGTGTCGCTGAGCACCATTAGGCAACGTTTGTTAATCATGTCAAAAAATGCACACAAAATCATACCCCATGCACACTAACATGGAGATTTTGTGGGTTTGAGCTATCATTTATTTTACTCTGACATTCTTTGGTTATTGTTTATATTTCTCTATTATTTATTTTTATGTCTATTAATGTCCAAATATATTTTGCTGTTTAGATGTGTGTATTCAGATACTGCAATATCCTTTGGGATTAATGAAGTGTCTGTCAGATTAGAGACAGACAGACAGACAGACAGACAGACACAATCTAATGCACTGGCACTTTGAAACCCAAGGTCTGTTCCTCATAAACAAAGGTCTGGACAAATTTGTGAGTAAAAATATATATATATATATATATATATATATATATATATACACACACACACACACACACACACACACACATAAACAGGCTTAATGCTTCTACAATCTTCACATTATTGTTGGTAATTTGACGCTAAGCATGTCTCTTTGCTTGGGGAATTTCTAACCCTTTGTAAACACTTTGTAATCACCTCTATTAACTGAGAGTAATAATTATTCTAATTAAGTAAAATTTGGAGTCTTCTCCAACTTTTCAGGACCGGGTGGCCTACATCTAATTCGGAAATGATGCATGCAGGTTAAATGGAAGGCCTGCTTAATGATAGTGTGGCTTTTTAGTGTGTGGCTCAGTTCTCAGTAAGACTGTACGCTTCTGCAAGGTCAATGATCTTATGTGTTCCTATGAGAAAACAGAAATATAACCCAGTCAAGTAAGGCTGTAAAGAGCTAAACGGAGGACTGAACTTATGCGTGTATGTGTGTGTGTGTGTGTGTGTGTGCACAGCCTAAATGATTTCATCATGTCCAATGCATGCCATTGGTACCTGCCAATGGAGGTGAATGGTGCATTTGTTGTAAAGAATGCATGATGAGTGCAGGAAGGGTAATAAGTACCGTATGACACTTTTACTTATTTGTAGATACTGATTTATTCAGGGGCAAATCTGTGCAGTAAGTCAACAAGGATATGTTGCGTATGTAACACTTGTATGTCAAAGGAATTAGTGTTTACCAAAGGTGGGCAGACTTACAGAACAATACATTGGAAACTAGAAAATATTCCATGTTAAATAAAAAATGAACTTTATTGCAAGAAAAGGAAGGGAATATGTAGTTGGTGTATGCAAATTACATAGATGGGTTTTCACTAATTATGACCATAACTTATGACCAGTTCATTTTATCTGAAGCCAAGATAATTAAAACAAAAACCAGGGTGAATTTATGACAAAGTGGTTACTTTTATAGATTTTATGGGTTATTTTATAGTATATTATATATTTTCCAACATAAGGATCAGCAGTTATGCTCAATTTGGAATGGTATATTCAGAATGACCTTTTCTGAAATGAAATATCTGAAGGTTGTATGAAAGTCAGAAGGTGTCTGTAAGAGACCGCAGTACGACCTTTTCAAAACTTCTTCTATCACTTTTTAAAATACATTGAATTATTTTTTATCTCAATAATTTGATATGCCACAATCCAATATAATGTAAAAAAAAAAAAAACTGTGTATGATGCAGCCTTCAGGTGCTATCAGTATGTAAAATGCAAGTTGCCAACTTGGAACTTGCACATGAATGCCCCCACAAGTCGTACTTTCGAGTGGGAAATTTGAAAATAATTTTGATACCCGAGTTGCGGAGTTCGCATGACCTTCAACCTTTCAACATGACAAAGAGGACACTTTCAGTTGTGGATGGGATGTAACTGTTTATTTTTAGCAGTACAATTATCATTTGTTGCTTGTGTGCATCTGTAATCTGTGAACACTTTACTTGATATAGAACAATGTTGTTTGTCAATCGATCCATAGCAAATGTCCTGCTACCACGGTGTAAAGTTATCAGCATTGCATTACCTCACGTTACCTAGTATTTTACATCCACCATATTTTTCAGTTTACTTCAAAAGCAAAGCACTTGAATATGACATACTTGTAATTGAGAAGTAAGACCTTCCAGCTAATGCCTACTGACAGCTTTAGTGTGCCTAGCAGTCTCATTGAAGTCACCTATTAAATTTTAAAATCTAAATATCCCAAAACTCCAAAACAGAGCACTGGGAAGGATTTCTTGGTAAAATGAAAAGTATAGCTTGAGATGTCATCCTGATTGATGGTCCAAAAAGACGACAGAGCAGGTTTTGAAGGCAAATCCATAAGCATTTGAACTTTTTGTGCAAGTTTTGTTTGAGATGGGATAACAGCATCATTGACAAGTGTTGAAATTTTATTTAAAGCTTGTATTTCACATTGTGTGGTCTTTAGCTTATGTCTTCAGATTCTACTGCTGAAAACTAGTGTTCTACTGCAATAAAACATTACAAAAACAGTAGATCATGATTAAATAAAGTGAAAAATAGAACTTGAATAGACAAAGGGTTCAAGAGGCACTCTAAATTAGCCATGCCATCCTATAAGTTACAGCAAGACAAATGTTCTCTTCATCCATTTTCAGTATTCGCTGCAGTGACTTATAATGGGTGCATTGAGTTGGCACAGAAAAGGACGACGACTATGGGAGGAATCCCACATAGATGTGGCCAGAACATGCAGACTCCACACAAACAAAGCTGACAGTGGGAATGGGATGGGGATCCAAACCCTCATTCCAGCATTTGCCCATTTTCATTGAACGTTAAGAAACTTTCCCATGCAGCATATCAACAGCACTGTTGATCAGGTTTTTTCCCCCTTCGTCTCCTGACGTTCCAGCCTAGTGCTTGCTTTGCATAGGTGGGGGCCAGTGGTGGTCTAAGCATGAAGCTGGAGTAAAAGAAACTCAACAGCTAGCAAGTGCTGCTCAACTGCTGGCTAGTAAAAATGTATGTTTTTTTTTTTCAGATTGAAAGTGCCATCCCGACTGGGGGGGCCCAAGGTGACATTTTGTTAGGGGATCCAGAATATCTAGCTATGCCCCTGGTTCCACACCTAGGTGGATATAAGAGATACGGAAGCTTGCACTGCAATAATCGCAAGATCAATAAATCATCACTACAAAAACATCTGCTGTTTCAATTGCCAGTAATGTGTTTGCAATGGCGTGCGTCTGAAAGGTCTGCTCTAAAGGAATCATTGGGTTTAGATTGCTGTTGATATACGTGGGACATGGAAGACACAGATGGTCTATGGGGAGTCCCCAAACACAGTCTGCGTTTGTACTCTGGCCACCTTAAAAGGCAGACCGGCCTGCTGTCAGAGTAGTGGAGCACCATTCTCCAGGTGGCATGTTCAGAGAGGCCTGCTGTCAGTGCAACAAAGCAGCATTCTGCAGGTAGCATGTTTAGAGAGGCCTGCTGTCAGTGCAACAAAGCAGCATTCTGCAGGTAGCCTGTTCAGAGAGGCCTGCTGTCAGTGCAACGGAGTAACATTCTTCAGATAGCCTGCTGTCAATGCAACGGAGTAACATTTTGCAGGTGGCCTGTTCAGAGAGGGCTGCTGTCAGAGCAGCGGAGCAGAATTCTGCAGGTGGTTCCCCCTTCAGATCTTTGCCCACTGTGACGTGACTATCGGAGAGCCCGTTCTCATATGTCTCTCTCACTTGGCCATAAACGGGCTCGATCCTGAGGGCCCCTCCACTTATCTGGCATCACTTTGAGGTCAGAATTTCTCGATTTGAGGCTGGAAAAGGTACCAATTTAAACCAAATGAAGAATACTGGATAATCGTTCCATTTTCAAGCAGGTGCGAAAGTGACCAGGTCACTATTTCATCTCTTTTGCACCTGGAGGGCTCTGAGTAGTTTATGGTGACACATATAAAATAAAGTACCAATCAGTCTGGACACACCTGCTTTTAATGCATCTGTCTCTATTTTAGGTGTTATTCACTTCATAGTAAAAGGCCTTGAAGTAATGAAGTAACATGTATCAAATATTGCCACAGCCAAGTGCTCAGTGTTTCAAAATTTTCTCCAATATTAGACTCTTCAAAATTGCTCCTTTTGCTTCCATGACAGCATTAGACTCTTGGCATTCTTTCAACCAGCTTCCAGATGCAGCCACCTAGAAAGCTTCTCCAACAGTCATGAAGGAGCTTCCACAAGTTCTGGGCACCAGTTGGTTACCTTGCTCTTACTCTTCGATCTTACTCTTCCTCATCCCAAACCAGCTCTGTAGCGTTTAGGTGGGGGGGGGGGGGATTGCCCTCACCTGCCCCCCACCCATAAATCTGAAGTGCAGTGTATCTACAGGAAGCCGAATTATAAGTATTTAGTTTTAGAAGCTGAATCTGCAGAAGGTGCATGAACTAGTGCCCTCTGTACTCATGGTGGGGGGAGGAGCTTGTTGGCCTGACACGCTACATTTCACAAGTACATCCGAGTGGCAGATACAAAGTATCCATCCCTATGGGTTGAGCAGTGAAAATAGGATTGGTACTACAGTATAATACCCTGATACATTCAGTGAGCTCTAGGCTGTGTATCAGAACCTCACACTCATGCCCTTCCGTTTAAATGTGCTGAACCAGACAAAACTTATGCCTGTCATCGCTTTGCAGGCTAATCCTCAGCAGAGTCCGATAAAATAATGCATGAAGCGGCTTCCATTGCCATGGAAATTCTGATGCCCTGCTACTGTTTTGTGTCGTCTCCTTGAAGCCAAACCCACGTGTGTGCATGGTCCCAGTGTCCCAAAAGCAACAGTGGCCTTCAGTGACTTGCCGAATCCATAAGAAATGAGGCTTTACTGTGTGTGCATTTCTGTGTGTTTAAGTATCACAGTATATAATAAGATATGTAGTATTTTGTTGCATTCTGCTCCAGAATGCATTGTCGGTGACTTGCTCCACCTTCTCCCTCGTCCCTGGTTGCTAAAGTTGCAGTCCTTGACAATGCATGGCATATTGCACACTCAAGACGACGACAGGATCTATTTTTTATTTTTTTTTTCTAAACCACAAAAGATAAAGTGATCTGTGATGGCAGGACTAGAGATTATGCCCCAGCTGACAAAAATTGGAGCCCGTGTCAAGTGTCAGGGCTGAAAGTTTGGTAGCAGTGTCTTAAGCCTGGGAGAATCGCTTTTATTAGCGTTCGTCTTCACTGAGCCGCAAACAGTGCTTCACCGCTTGCTTTTTTTGCCTGGGCTCTCACCCCCCTTGGATTCTACTTGAGCTATAAGTGTTTGCCCCAGAGAATTACCTTTAAAAGAGATCACTCTACTCTCCTCGGATTATAAGACACTTGTCATTGTAGAATGCGGTGCTTCTTTTTCATACATATTTATATTCTTCAAGCTATCAGAATAAGATGTAAACAAAATTGCAAGAACACGCTTTTCACAATAAAGAAGTGCAATAGTTCTTTCTATATACTCTCTGTGTATGCATGTGAGGTTCTTAGTAGTCAGTATTAGTTATATTTATGGCGAAGACATGAAATGAAGGATGAAAGATAGTGGAAATAGAATTTTGTGCAAAACTGCTATTAAGACCTTCCAAGTGTCTGTGAACTGAAAGCAGTTGACAAAAGTTGTGGAACTGTAATATTAGCTTTGTTTGCTGGACCAGTTTGTTTCTGTTTTTAAAATGGCTGAACCTCAGACTATAACGTAAAACCAAACTGTGCATCAGAGCAGCATTCTGCAGGTAGCAGAAACTGTCTCAAAAAATAATGCTGACAGGGTGGGGGGGGGGGGGCGATTGGCGGGACCAAACCCAGCTGGTGACCATTGATCTATTCACTGCAACAGGTTCCCTTTCTATTCAAAAGGATGATGTTGGGTTTTTTCCCATTTATACACATTGTTACTGACTATCTGCTTTTATTGTTTGTTTGTTCTCAGTTTTCCTCATTCCATATTACAGTTTTTAAATAATAGCAGGCATCGTTTTTAACACAATTTGCGAGAAACTTTTACTTTGTCACTCCTTAATTTCCACACCACTTCAGTTTAGTTCTGCTGTCCGTACCTCAGGTGATTAGACCTTCTGCTGAGTCTCTGAGGGACCACGTCAGGACGCTCAGGGTTCTGCCGCCCCTGAGTTGATTGGTCTTAGGACCTTTTCAGGCAAGTATAGCTCATCTCCATGGTGAGAAGGAGTCATCCATAGCTCCTGATCTCTTAGCCGTCAGGCAGTCAGTATCCTCAGAGACGGCAGCGTGTTTGTGCATTTTAAGTTGTTGTGCACTTTGTGACTGGGCAGCTGGTGATTCTCACAGTGGACGCTAAGGGGCAGTTTCCCGAAACCTTATCTCTTCACAGAAAGACCTTCACCATGAAGAGTAGAGGAGAACCTCCCTTCTCTTTGTGATGACCGTGAGTTTCTAGTCCAGTCTAGTCTAGTTCTCCTGCTATGGGATGTTCACAGCAGGGTGTCAGACTAGATCCTAGGGCAACAGGAAACAGTTAGTAGCTGTTTGCTGCTAATATTTGAAATGTTGAAATAACCAGTAAAGCGGTTTATCAAAATGTGCAATGAAATATTGCTAGTCAGGGTGTCTGCAACATCTGGAACATCCGAAAATGTTTATAATGCGCTAATACCAGGCGTGTGGCACATAGTTAAATCCTGGGTTTAAACCTCCCTCCAGATGAAAAATTTTGGGTTGCACGGACATGCACTATACCATTATAATTTATAAATACAATTTGTTCATATTATCTTCCAAATTCTGACTCATACTCTTGGCAAACCGCCTTGCTGCCTTGTACTTCACACAAATAGAAAATCATAGAAAGTGCAAGAAATCTTCCTCACTGGTTTTTGAATGTAAAGCTTTCATGTCGTATGCGTGATCTGCTTGGGCATGATGATGTGCGTGATAAGTACATCCACGTCTGGGTCTTAGACACCAAGATGCCTTTAAATCAGCTCCCAGCCTGATCTTCTGGGCCCAAGTTTGTTTCTTAAACATCTTCAGAAAATTTCCCAATTAAGAATCATGAAGGGTCACCGGTAGTTATTTTGTGACAAGTGTGCACCTTTGTTTCGATAATGTGCATTTTTTTTTATTCTGGTTTAAAGAATATGCCAGAAACCTGGAAGTAAATCTGTAGGGAAATTGCTATTATTACAGGATCAACCTCAGCAATTTGATAATTGAGCTTCTCTCGCCATTACAACGACAGCTCTTTTCCTACATCCAGGCAGGGCCAAAAGCCATAAAATATAAATATATAAGGCACCATCTCAGTTTATGCATCTTGGAAATGAATTGTATTTGCCTGAAGTTGTAATTTTCTTTTTAGAAATTAACACTTTTGTCCAAAGCAACATACATTTTTAAGAAAGCAGAGTCAGTCCTTGGAGCAACTAGGGGTTTAAGGGCCCATCAGTGACGCCACTCTGACAAGCCTGGGATCTGAACCAGTGACTCTCTAATCACACGCACAGTGTCCCGACCCACTGAGCACACGCCAGCCCACACCATCCTCCTTGAGTGGATTAATGGATCTGTATAAGTGTGCGTGTGCGTGTATGCGGGTTTACCTTTCCTTATGGGGACACAATATCCCCATAACGTGATAAATATCTGTTTTTTTTCCCTCATGGGATTTTTATAAAAATCGGTGACTGCTATGAAAAAACTAAAAATGCAAAAACTCTTGTATTTTGTTAGATTACTTATGGTTATGGTTAGGGCAGGGTAGGGGTTAAGGTTGTCATAGTTAGCATTGGCATTTTTCCCATTGAAATGAATGAGCGGTCCCCATAAGGATATGTTTACCCTACATGTGTGTGTGTGTGTTTTGATTTGTCTTTATTGGTTTTGTCCTCAGTGTGCTTTGAATTTGCTGAATGATGTGTATCCTTAATGTCTTATGCAGACATATCCCCTAAATACTGTAGATATTTGGTGATTTAGTCTCTTTTTGCATTTTCTTCAAAGCATCAAATGTAATCCAGGTATTTTCTCAAAATTAAGTGCATGGACCCAGTATATCTGTGAGTTAAGGGTAAAGCATGCTTTTCAGATGAGGTAAGGGTTGGGTGGGGGGGTTACTGGGTGTGTATGTGTTAGAGTAAAAGGAAGCAATGGATGGGTTACTTTCATAACTAACTGTATTCAAGATGATCAAGTAGAAAAGTTCTTAGTTATGAACCGTTAGCAGAAAATGGGCTGGTGTTTTACAATATTATCTGACTCTTTCGAGGTCTGTTTCATCATGCAAAGCTAGTCAGCGTTGGCCTTCGTGTGTCTCATCTCTCATCTCTCTCCAAAACAGAGTCCATAGGTTGCATTCCCGCTCGTCAACAGAAGATCTTGTTAGCATCATTTAGCCTGTGGCAAAAGAGTGTCTTTATTCCAAATCAAGCCCTTGAAATGATAGCCAAAGGCTATGTTCCTTCCATCCAAATTTTCCCTTCCAAAAAAATAATTAAGTAACTCGGAATGTGTGCATCGAATCTGGCTTATAAGATTAGGCCACAGTGGAAGACTGAAGGAAAAATAGATGAAACTGCATCATTAGGCAAAGACAGAGAATAAAGTTTCAACCAAAATTGTCCTGCATGTCAAATGGATCTTTGCTATTCTCTGCCCATGTGACATAACTGACAACCCAGTTCAATGTCCTAACTGGTGATTTAAAGTCCCTTCACTAAGCAGAGGCATGCAGAATGGGCGTGCATCGGTAAATTGGCTTTAATCCTAAGATGCCCTTGCTTAACAGAAAATTGCCTGTTTGGGACACATGAGTCAATGTGTGAGTATTCATGCAATAGAAGCAGTACTTTGAATAATTGTTCATAGGTACTGATCAGACTCCGTTTCCGTTTCTAAATTGGCTTTGCTTGCCTGTAGTTTTTCACAGTTTCCACAAAAAAACGTAGATCTATACATTATCTGATGTACCGTCTTATCCTCAGAATTACTGAAATGTCTACCTTGGATTAAAAATGCCAAAATGTGAGGTTCTTGAGATTCCCAGTCGTGGGTTTCTTGTTTACAATAGATGTTACAATAGTAGTAACTCCCATAAATTAAATGTTTTAGGAGATAGATTTGATTTATCATTTAAATGGCTTTTTAATGGCTTCTTTCAGACACTCTTTATAAAACAGCTTTACATAGGTTGGAGTTTTAATCCTCAGTCTACTTACTGCTAGATCACCTAGGATATTTTACTGGAGCAACACCTGTACAGAAATAGGCTTTGTCATTTATACAGCATAGGGCGCGAGCTCTGGAAAATATATCTTTTAGGGCGGAGTCTATCAAATTTTGTCTTTGAAATGTACTTTAAGATTTCACAAGGTTCCTCAGGGCAAAGTAAACAAAAAAGAAGTCTTTGCTGTGCTATGGATTTTCCTATTCAGACATAATGGCACGTCAGACGTATAAATGACTGAATGCAGCAGTGAATGTTGCAAATCAATTGACCTTTATGTATTTGTGGAGACGGCAGTCCCCGGACGTCTGGCCTTCAGGCATTTACAGCGCACTCCCTGCTTAATCTCTGCTATCGACTTGCCCAGCGGAGATAAGCATATTGGTTTCTTTCTTCCCTCCTGGGGAGTTTAAATGGAGTCCTCAGTTTATAGAGGGAGACAGGTGGGCTGCGTGGGCGTCATATAATATATTCACAAAATGGGATGTTTTCATTTTCCCACCATTAAAATGAATGTGCATTTTGAGTAGTTTTAAAAGATGATGGGGGAAAGTCTTCATCACGGCTGCGTTGAAAATGCGCCTGAAGGTCTCCAGCTCAAAGTTCAACGTTGCATCAAAGTTACTTCCGTATTGGTTTATGTCAGAAGGCAAACGGTTAAAAAATAAGCTGTTGCTCTGTTTTCAGTGGCCTCTCTTAAGTTGACCGTAACCTTTTCTTGTCTCCCGCCTCCTGTACTTGGCACTTTGCCTTCCGGCTCACCAAGAATGAACACTGTTGCAGTGCCTCATATAAACGTCTTAGATCATTTACTACATTGTCATTATGTATGTCCTTTAACTGCAGGGCAGGGGAAGGTGCAGAGAAATAAGGCAAAGAACAAATAACTTTTATAAATCATAGTTTGACCCATCCACCCATTCATCCATCCACCCACCCATCCATCCATCCATCTTGTATATGTGCTTGTCCAGGGCAGGCTCGTGGGAGTCCAGAGGATCTCAGAGGTTATGGGTACAAAGAAGGGAATAACCCAAGATGGGGTGCCAACCCATCACAGGGCACACGCAAACACACACACACACACACACACACACACACACAGACCATACATTTCTATGGGAAAAGCCCTAATCCCAACAATATTAACCTTAGCCCCTATCCAGCCCTAACCTTAACCATAAGTAACCAAAATTAAGTTTCCTCTTGTGGGGACTGAAAAAAAATTGTCCCCATAATTACAAAACAACAGGTTTTTAGCAGATTATGGGAAAATTTGGTCCCCACAATGTAATAAATACATGACACACAGACACCATTCACATTCTAGCAACCCTCATTTCACCATAACATGTTTTCATACTGTGGGGGAAAGTGAAGAATCCAGAGGAACCTCCAAAATGACACAGGGAGAACACGAAAACTCCACACACACCACTAACAATGCCACTCAAGAATTTACCTCCGCTGCAAAGTGCTTTTTGACCGCAGCAATAATCATAAAGGCAAAAGGCTAGAGGAAAAACAAATGCCAGAGCGTTTATATTATACGGAATTTGGAGATTATGGGATGTGTGAACGTGTGAGCCAGCAGGTGAAGATTCTTCAGTTAAAGATTCCTGCTGCTGGAAGTGTCAAGCACTGAGGAACGCAGTGAAATTCTTGTGCCGCAGTAGGGGACAGGTGCATTGTGGGATAGGACCAACAATAGAGGAATATAAGACAAGACGGCGCAAGACAAAATGGAGCAATAAGAATGAGTAACGAAAAGTAATACGTAAAAAAATTGAATAAACAAGTGATGTCATAAAGATTCCTGAAGTCCCCAACTGCAGATACACAGTACCATGACGCTCCCTGCAGTTATCGAGTTCTCCTGACAATCCCGCATAATCATGGAAATGGTCAGCAACAGGTCACATGACAGCATTAATGATTGATGCGGGGGGGCTGTTATTAGTGTGTGGGCATAAGGGGACCATAACATGGAAGGAGGCAGCTCCAGAAGAGCTGAAAATGAGCAACGTGCAACCTTTGGGAAGCGCGAGAGAAGGAGCTCAGCGCTCACACTGCATGCTTGTGTATGGAGGAGGTGTGAAATGAACTTAATGAGTGACTTGCCAATAAGGGACTTGCTGCATGAAGTGATCTGGTTTATGAAAGAATGTAGCGGGGGGGGGCACAGCTGATGTTAAAGCACATCACAGCTAATAAAAAACAGCATCAGTGTATAACGGCTGGGAGGCACAGATAAGTCAAATATAAATTGTATCAGGGAGAACCTTTGTGACCGCACAGCTTATACACGCCTAAATGATTTCACAGTGGGGGGGTCGGGGGGCATGTTGGCAGACAGATGACATATTGAGCTGGTGTATATTGCCAACACTGTTGAATTTAGCCAATATGTAAATGATGATGTAGGCGGAGTGTAAAAGTCTAGTGATTAAAAATTATTCACATCCTAATAGTTTCAAAAAAGGGGAAAAAGCTGTTGTTTCTTACGTACTTTTTATGTAAGTGTATTGCGGAGAAGTCTTTTCAGAGCAATAATTGAATTATATCACCTTGGCATAAGGTCTGACACGTGTTCGTATGTTTGTTTAGTTATCACTGAGTCTTTAGTGGTTAGAGTAGCGGCAGCGTGAAAATAATTAGATAGCTGTGCAACTTCACTACAGGAGTCTCTTTACAATATGAATGGCTGTATTTTGAGGTGTCGAAGCTGTGAGATTTGGTGCCAGAAATCTGAAATGAATGTCAGGGAGAATTTTTGCTACCAATTGGTAGATTGAAATGCAGCCTATTCTCAGAATGTGTCAGTTTCTGCATTACTTCAATGGAAATGAGATTTCGGCTGTAATTTTCTTAACCAAATAGCATTTGTCTTCCATTCTGAAATGGAAAAACATTCCAGAGGTTATCAGCATGCAAAGTATATTTTTAAATGTTTTTTTCAGCTCCAGTATACTGTTCTAATATACTGCTTACCGCTCCACTGTGACATCATCATTTGTGAAAGTTACATCATTTCATTGAAAAAAAATGCATTTCCTATACAGTACTGTGCAAAAGTCTTAAGCAGTCCAAAGAAATGTTTAAAGCTATTTATCTGGGTAGTAAGTGTACTTTGGCTTAGAACAAAAAACACAATTTAACATTAGAACTTGTGCAAATTAAGAGTAACACAATAAAAACTAATAATAATTTCTTCTGTTTTCTAAAAAGTTACTGATGTCTAGTTGGACGGCTAGATGAACACCGCTTCAGTTCCCAAACTTCTCCTCAGGGGCACATCAGCCGTTCCAAGATTTTGTTAAATTTCACCAACAGCTCGGTTAAATAATTAAATAAATTGGTTTAAAAAGTCAGTGACAGATTGACTAGCTGTATGAGGTGTGCTAGTGGCCAAGTCAAGAAATACATGGCTGCACTGGACAGTCGCTGCAAATACTGGGGTGACTTTAGCAGAGGTTCTGAAATGGCTAAGCTGACACACTTTGACAGGCATAATATAGTTTTACACCAACACGAGGATAACCTAAACATCATTTTCTTTGCTTGCCTAAGACTTTTGCACAGTACTGTACATTTCCTAAAACATGATTTTGTCTTTAAATGGGACCTACATTGTTAAATGCTTGCTAAAACCATCAAATATATTCCGAGGCTCAGAAATTGTATCGATCGGATTTTTCTGCAGTGGATGAGCAGTTTTGAATGCATTTAGAAACTATTTCATTGTGACGTCAGAAGATTCTATTGTGAATGTTACAAGATTTAACAAAAATCATACTTTACCTAGTACATGATTTTACTTTTAAATTGAACCTGCAATGTGAAAAGCATGCCAGAGCTGTCAAATATTACATTCCCAAGCAGAGGATTACAGTTTTACATTGAAAAAGCAATTTGAAATGCATTTTGAGTTGTGAATGTTACATGACACAGCATGCCAATAAACTTGGGAAAGTTTTTCCTTTAAATAAAATTCCTGTCATAGAATGTATCTTCTTTGTTTGGGGTTCTCTGTTCTGCATGAGTGTACCAGCGACATTCACACAGCCTTTAAAGTCACTGCAAAGTTCTAGAAAAGGAACAGAATTACAGAGTGTGGCTGAACACCGGTATTTTATCAGGTAGAAGGAGATACTCAGCTAGATTAAGAAGTCATTCCATCTTTTTAAAATGTATTCTTTTCTTCAAGACAGATTGATGACGGTATCTATACAATGTTTGTCAGTTATGTCAGTTGTATCAAAAAATACCTGAAAGCTTTTATTACAAAGGTTGTTTAAATTTAACACGTTGTATTCATATTCATTATGACATAGAAACATAATTGTAATAAAACTAACAACAGCATGTTAGCAAATGCCACATTAAAGTAAAAACTTAAAAGCAACCAAAAAACTTAGTTTAGCTTAGTTTGCTAAAATCTATTAGTTTAGTCTGTTTTTATGGAAGTTTGTCTGAGCTCAGCTTGGCCCCTCATCTATGCATGTTTTCCACTGGATAGAAAAAAGAAACAAATCCGTTAATTAAAGTCTGTAAAGGGAGGGTGAAGAAGAGACTGTTTCAAGGTGCTCTGAGAGGGTCATTTTGTGCACAACAGCATCAGGAACCATCACACCCAGCGATAAACCCCCACTGTGCTGATTGTTCGAATGAATATTTAATTACTGATCCTTTAATTACCATCTGAGCTGTGGGCGGTTTACTCAAGGAAAAATTGCCCTAATTAATTGGAATACTACAGCACTGTAAAAATAGTGGACCATTTTCAACGTCGTCAGAAAAAATATATCAAAATCGCAAGTTTAAACAAACTTGCAAAGGCCAAATCTGGGCATGCAGCAACATCCAACTTCTGAAAAGTTTTTGCTTTTTTGTTTTTGGAAAATGGAATAATTAAGCCTTTTCAGGGAAATTGAAAGGAATGGCAGATTTGTTTATGCCTAGACACTGTCTTTTTTGCTTAGATAAAACAGTTTGCACAACTCTCTTGATGTATTCATTGGAATCTGTTACTCATGTTCAGGGGTGGGGCTTGAAATTCTGGGCCTCTGATGGAAGGTTCTGAGGCCCCTATAAAGTACAGGGGCTCCTGAATCTGCCTTGATGTCCATGCACCTCGAACATCACTGGTCATGTTATATTTGAATATCCCATATTTCCCCCTCTGGAAGTAGAAGGAATCCATGAACAACTCTTGATGGTTCAAGCAGGAGCTGCCCCAACGGTCTCCAGATTCTCAAAATCTTGACAGCGTCTCTGCTTTTCAAACACCATCCAGCACTTTTTAATCTTTTGACCAAAATGTCTGCATGGGGAGGGTAGCCCTGCTGCCCCCCACCTCTGGGACCAGGGTTAGTGTCTCTGCCCTAGCTCTACATGTATGGGGTTTGCATGTTCTCCCCGTGTCCTCCGCCAGTTTTCCTCCAACACACCAAAAACACGCCAAGGTGAACTGGGGGTAGGCAAAGTGCCCGTAGGTGTGAATGGTGAGTGTGCCCTGCGATGGGTTGGTGCCCCACCCTGGGTTATTCCCAGCCTTGCACCTCTGGACCCCCACACCCCTACATAAGACACAGGAGTGCAGAAAATGGATGGATGTAAGACTGCAAGGGGGTGTTCAGTGGTGGGTGTCGTTTTCATCTTTTAAATTGCTTACATGACATTTTTATATATTTCTCCATGTCTGCTGCTCTAGAAGTAAACTGGTACTTATAAATAAAACTGAAAATATGCAGGTAAGCATAATGCTATTTTATCGTTTTTTTATTACATTATGAACAAGCGATATTTTACGATTTGTAAATTCAGGAAAATGCAGGAAGGGTGCTGCATTTATTGCATGTTTCTGCATGTACTTTACGCGCATGTGTGTCTGAGTTAGCATGCCAGCCTCCACTCCTGCTTGATTTGTGTTGCTGCATACGCTTGGCAACTGGGAATCCTCTGCTAGATCTGCAAAGGACGGATATCACCAGAACCGGATCAGCTGCACTCTGTCAGTCTGGCTGGATCCAGCTCGGTTCATTTGAGATTATATGTTCTGGCTGGCTAATAGCTAGGGAATGGATTAGCTTGGATGGGGGCCAGATCTTGCCATTGCAGGTAGACAAATGTACCCAGCTGCAAGAGACTCTGAGGAAAAAAAGTACAGCTAGTTCCAAATGGTAATTTCACAAAGGAAATTGGTGCATCGTTGAAAGATCTGGCTTACCTTAGCTCTCTTGGTCCATAGTAGCGCGGGGAAAAAAAGTTGTAAAACTGAATGCTAGCGAATGATAAATGGATAAATTAAAATGGATACATTAAATATATTTTGAAACCACAAGCATGCATTTATCCAACCAATGAAATCTGAGAAGATTAGGATACTTCTCTTATTCATTGAATACTTTCTTTTTAATGTTGAATTTTATCCTAGATAACGGATAACCATGGAAACAATCTAATGCGACTACAAGATGTTTCAACCCATTATTATTAACATCTCATTAAATGTTTCCTGCACTTCACTGAATGCTCAACTCCCTTCTGCGTGGAGCCTTGTATCACAGAGGTAGGGGATGCCCTCGAAAAGATGTCAGAACAAAGGCTTCCATTTTTTTTCTGGAATCTAAATGCTAAGAGTTTAAGTCTCATAGGACAGTGAAGCTGAGCCACAAAGTACAACACAATTCATGTAGCGGACGCTCTTATCCGAAATGATGTACCACTGAGAGCAGGGTCAGGGTATCCCTGGAGACCCTGGGGGCTAAAGGTCTCACTCCAGGGCTCGAAAGCAACACCACTCCGCCAACTCTGGGATTTGAACTAGTAACCTTCTAATCACAGACACAGCATTTTTACCCACTGAACCACACAATCAGCACCAGAACCCGCAGCACATAGTGACTTACAGGCGGTCCCCAGGTTACGAAGGAGATCCATTCCATAAGTCTGTCTTGAAGATGAATTTGTGGGAAAAAATAACCATACAGTAGGTATCAATTATTATAGTAGAGTAATAAAAAAAATAACAATACAGTACGTATCAATTATTATAATAGTTATAATAAAAGTAACAAACTAGTGTGTGCATTCATTATTACAACCAGTGTTATTTACTTAAAACAATTTTTTAATATAGTAGACAGTTTGTTCATAAGTACGAGTTAGTCAGGAGTTCTTAACATCAGGGATATGTAATACGCAGCTGTATTCAGCTGCTGTTATCTAAATGCATGTACCATCCTTTCAGGCCACACATAAGTTTTGAATGAATACCTACCTTCCATGGATACTGATCATCAGGGTTGGGGCCATTCTGGAATGCATTCATCAATTCCAATCCAAATCAGGAAATGGAACTGGAGTTGGGATTGGAAAAAGA